>JAEMWC010000131.1:672500-765000 GCA_016490735.1 Pachyseris speciosa
AGTCAGATTATGATAAGTTTTGAATCATACTCAGATGAGAATATTTAATCGTTTCTTATTCACTGTTTTTAGTTGCCAAGCGAATTTTCGCTTCGGTTTAAATAATTTACGCAAGAGTTATGTTTCGTCTGACCTTCTGAAATATTGCACGCTATTTACTGTGAAATATCTCGTTTGGAGGTGAAACTTTTCGCTTGACATTGTGCAAAAATTCGTGCAAACTTTCACTCAAAATTTCGCAAGAACCAACGTTTTTCATGATCGATCTCACAAACCTGTTTTGACTTCACTGTCGACTACCGATGGAATGTCACGCAAGAAAAGTCATGTGACAAGGGAAAACAATGCTCATACCATATGCCCACAAGGGAAAACAATGCTCATACATATGCACAAACCCCAGTCGAGTGGGGTTCGCATAATTACACACTTTGACCACGCTGAAGTTGTCATGAATGTACTTCCACCAATAAAATTTATTCATCTCAATTAATTACTTGGGCAGCTATGTTTTAACTGTATGCACATCTTGTTGCATATTGCAGCTGCAACCCTAGACCGCGTAGCTTCGGAGACACTGGCCAAAGTTGAGGAGAAGTGCCCCATTATCACAAAGACACCCACTGAGGTCAGAACTTGTTTCCTTTTACTTGCCTTGCAAACAGTTTTCTCTGGGTACAAGTAGTCAGAGGCCTTCCAAGGTGCAGGGTTTCCAAAATGGGGAAAAGTACAAGGGGGAAAATGTAGAGTAGCGCCGGAGCATTAACGCGCCACGTCGCCGTGCAGCGAGGCTGTATGGGGGAGGGTGGGGGAGAGGGTTTGCCCCCCCCCCCCTGTAAGGGGGTTTGGGTGCCTCCCCCAGGAAATTTTGAAAATCTGTATGCTCGGAGGTGCATTGGGCGCCGGCTGCTTTTGAAAACACTGAAGGGGTGGTCTGGTGCCGCTTTGTTGCTCGATACAACTCTGTCTGTTGTTTGTTGCGTTAGGGACAAATGTCACTGTCTCAAAGAAACCAAAGCGGAGTCGCAAACTGTCGCGCTTTTTCTGCCAGTTTCTGTCGCTTGTCAGTGTTTTTGGAGAAGATTGTCGCCTGTTTTCAGAGCCACGTCACTTTTTGCTTCTACCCCTTGGAAGGCCTCAGTCAATGTCTTAAAAATTCTTGCACAGTATACATAGATGTATATTGTGGCATACGAAATGTCAAGTTAAGAGAAATGCATTTATGCAAATGTTTATCACTGCAGTTTGTTTTGTTTTTAGTGAACGTTTGTGCCTGTATTGTAATTGGTTTATGATTACAGAGAGATGGTATTTTTTCTCGTTAGGATTGCTTCATGTTTTAATGAAGTGTTGGAGTTTAGAACAAGTTAGACGGTGTCATTGGGTGTTGAGTTTTCTGGTTCCCATGTTATGTCAAGTTATGGACTTGCTACTGATTACTGACTTAACCTCACTTGCTACTGACTTAACCTCACCCCTGTAGATAAAGAGCACTGTCACTGACACAGCCTCAGAGTACTACAACAAAGTTCAGAACAATGCTGTTGTGCAGATGATGGTTGCCAGGACTGAGGATGTGTTGAATTTCACTGAGCTGGTTGCCGAGTTTGCTCTGCCAACTGATGGCAAATGTGAGGAGGACATGAAGGAGCTTGAGACTGTGGATGAAGACCATGCAAAAGGACCTTTGATCAGGGCCAAGAACCTGCGCAGAATGGTATCACGCAGGACAAGGAGGAAACTTATGTCATACAGGCCGATCAAGTTTAGTGTTAAGACGGTATGTCAAGAATTGTAATGGGTTTTTTCTGAACGGAAAAGGGCTCTGGAATCTTTTATACACCCATTTCAAGAAATGTTGTCGGAAGAAGGTACAAAGTATAAATGATACGACCATATGGAATTATGGGAGGGCTAGAATAGTGTGCATTAATATTAAAAAAATTATTTCGTAGTGGCACTGTGGCCAGCTCGTCAGACAGAAATAATTATTTGGAAAAACAGATGGGTACTGTCCATGCTTGTTTGAAAGTAGCCAAGTTGGCAAACAAAGGGCGGTAGACGATGTAGTGTACAACTTCTTCACAAGCTACATGCATAAAGAAATGCAGCCATACAGCCATAAAGCAAGTCTTAGGAGAATGCTTTGCACATGCTAATCTTCAATGAAAGTAAACAGCCCTTAAAATGCAAATAAGTAAATAGTTCAAAACAAAAAAAAAGCTTTCTTGGAATAAAAGTGCTTAAGTAGTAAGGGGGATTATAAGAGTAGGGGCAATCATTAACAAAAAATTGTTGCATTTAAAGGGAGTCACTTTTGGATCTTTGCATTTAGCATTTAGACAAACTGTGCTCAAATGCCAATATTGCAGTAGATTCAAAGTAAGCTTTTGCTCCATTGAATAGGCTCTTTTTTTCCTTTTATTTTCAAGCTCTCTAACTCAATCCCTGGCACTGAGGTGGGTTACATGCACACTATTGTTTTTATTTACAAGTTCCAATGCACTCTGCTGTTCATATTTGTCTTAACGCTTTACTCCCCAAGAGTGACTTTATAGATTTTACTCTGTCTAACGCCAGACAATTTACTCGTCAAAGGGAGACCCCTTAGGGGTTAAAGGGTTAAAGCTGATCAAAGTTGTTTCTTATTTCTTAGGTGAATAATTTGCAGGATAGAGTCACTGATTTGGTGGGGAAGTCAGCTGATGCAGGCAAGAAGGTCTACAGCGCAACCATGTACATCCCCAACATGGCACTTGAGCTCTCCGGTGAAGTCTTTGTTTCGGCCAAAGAGATGGTCTTCGCTCTTACCAAAGTAAGATTGCAGTTAAAGCCTTGTTAAATGCCATAGTGTTAATTTTCTCAAGGATTGCTGATGTATTTACCCTTACCCCTAAGGAGTCTCCCTTTTGATGAGTAAAATTGTCTGGCTTTAAACAGAGTAAAACTTTTTTACCTTGTATTTATTACTAAAGTAATCCTTAACATAATCTGAATGGAGAAAACAATAAAATGAAAAATGAAATGAGAGTAAAATCTATAAGTCACTCTTAGGGAGTAGGGTTAGGAAAAGTACTAAGCTCTTGCAGTGAAGTCTTGTCAGTGGGCGTGAAACTACCAGCTCGCAGATTTGCTGCTTGCATATTGTGTTTGTTCCACATATTTTAGAGCAAAAGAGAGACTGCTCGCAGTCTAGTGAAGTCTGAATAAGTTTGTTAAATCCTAAAATGGGCTTTTTGATGATCTTAACTGCCAGGATTTGAGGGAAGGTTGCAGCGTTGTTGTTGTTGACACATTTTTCAGAGATGGACAATACATTTGACATGGTGATGAAAATTGTTGATTTCCTTGAAAAGGGGATTGCACAGTCTTGAAAAGTCCTAGAATTTCTTTGTTAGTCCTTGGAAAGTCCTTGAATTTCCTCAGCCTTCGAATGTGGTGAAATTGAAAGTAAAGTTGTTCTGCTTAGACTTTGGTACTATTCTTTTTCTGATGTTGAGGAACTTGCAAACACTGCTAAATAAGCTAAGGTAACTGGGTCATAACAGCAAACATCCAAATGCGAGCTCAAATCTGAGCCAACCAAATTGACCAGCGGTTGTGTATGTAACCTTTCATGCTCCTGCACGTGCCACATGGGTTTTTCATTCGAGTGTTATCATTTCTGCTTTGGTGGACTCTTCCACAGCAAATAATACCAGGAAAGTGTTGTTGTAATACTCGTTGGTTATCAAAGACAGAATATACATTGTAAATGGTCAGGCAAGTTAAAGGCGATTTACATGCAACATTTTGCAATCTGTGCAGTAAAACTCAACTTAACAAGGATGGGCAAGAGTGGTGGTGGTGGTGGTCCTTGAATAGCAAATTTGATCCTTAAAAAGTCCTTGAAAAATGTCTGCAAGTTTCTGTATGAACCCTGTAATGCATGAAAGCAAAAAAAAAAAAAAAAAGAAAAAAAAATAATGAAAGCTATATCTGTCAAGGCAGTGGAAATTTTAGTGAGACAGTGTATGAAAATTGGATAATAATATTTTTAGCTCTATGGTTGGCTTGTGCTACAGAAAGTGACAAGTCTGTTACTTTTTAGGCTCATTCTGTCAAAGACATGCCAGCTGCAGTTGCAAACGTGGTGATGAAAGCCACTGAGCCACTCTCCAACGTAAAAGATAAACTTGTTGGGCACGTGTTTGTTCACCCACAAGTGATGACCGAGTACCTGCTGTCCTCACGCCCCATTCAGTGGTTCATCCCACACATTGTTGCAATTGAAGACATCAACAAAATGGATATAACCATGGAGGAAATTGAAGACACAACAGAATCAGAAGAAAATGAAAAGGAGTCATGAATTCATTAATTGGCTAACTTAACATATTATCGTTTCTCAATCATACATAGTTATATAGATATACACAGACTAAACTCATTAATTTTATTTTAAATTACTGTAAATTACTGGTATTTTGTATGCATGTTTTGTAGGCATGAGTGATAACTTAAAAACTCTCACTGACCAGTTGGTAGTAACTTAAAAAAGAATATTTTTTGTTGATCTGATACTGAAAACCAGAAGTGTCTTAGAAGTCAGTTTAGTTGAAAATTTTAAGCCAGTATCTTACATGTATTAATTATTTATCAACTGGTAAACTGAAACTTCAGAGAGTGTTGTCAATCTGTGATGAAGCAGGGCTCGTCTTGATATTGTGTTACTGTTGGTGATAAAAGACAATAAACAAACCACATCAAAATACAACTCTTATGGCTCTTTTTGAAGTATAACATGGCCCAAGTTGTTCAAACGTGTTACTATTGGGGTCTTATCACATTGTCACAATCTTTCAATTTTAAGGCGATTCCTCACAATTGCATGGCACATCCTTACTGTGCATAATTTATGGTACCATTTAGCGTGTGCTCGTGCACATGCACATTAGAAACAATGTATTTGCTTTGACGATGAGCTTTGTCAGCCAAAATGTTCCTTTTGTTGTCATGTTGCAAAGAAACGAGCATGGTTACCTATCTTTTTTGTTGCATAATTTTGGTGTACAAATCATCCTCTTTAAAGTGTATATGACTCGAAATTTTTTATTGGCTTTTTTCTTTCGTTTATATGCATAAAGAAAGGATTCATGATTTAGAAATGTCTAAAAAAAAGTTTTCGGCGATTTTTAGGCTCCAAAACAGGCAAATTTTAGCTTAAAATTTTGTCGGGAACTGGGGACGACTTTTCCACTAAGTGACGTCACGTTGTTTGCACGATACTCAGCTGTTAGCAAAGACACATGTGAATTACTTGGCTTGCTTAGCAGTGTTTGGAGACTTTGAATGCATTAAAATGTCTAGCGATACAGATATAAGTAATTCGTATGATCCTATGGAAAGTGGAGAAGAATGTTGAGAATCTTGCAAACAACTTGACGTCACAAAGGTCACGTGACAGGTTTTGGCCGCGCGCTGCTGTGACAAATTTTTTGGCAAAAATAGCGCGAATCTTGATCGAAAAAGAGGCATTTAACTTTTTTTTCGCCGATTTTTAACGCTTAACCGTTATACATGTTGAACTACCAGAAAATGAAATAAAAAATTTCGTGTCATATACACTTTAAGTTAAAAAATAAAAAAAAGTGTTCCAGAAGGGAAAAAAGATACAGCTGAACGTGTGCACAACTGTTTCTTGAGGATGTAAATTATGACCTTAACAACAATGACTTGAGGAACATTTTGAGTCTGTTGTTTAAAATTGTATGAATTTGCTTGATCAGTACCAGTACAGGCATAAATTGGGTAAGTTTGGCCCATCTCTCTTTCGCAAGCATGGTGCCCTTAATGTATTTTTCGAAACAGTGCTTGGTAGGGAACATTCAGGGAAAGTCTCAAAAAAAATTGTTTGACAACTTTCATTTCTGAGGAATCACCTTAACTTTGATTTCTTGGTCCCTGGAAAATTTTGAGGTATAAGAATTGCATGATGAGAAGGGATGACCTCGATATACCCACTCATCTGTTTTACTTTATATGGCTCGGACGGCCATCTTTTGTAACATGGATTCTAAGGTAAAACAGAATGACTCGACCAATACCTGAAACATGCTAAATGGTGAAGCCAAAGAGCTTGGCAACGAGCAGATTTTGTGGCAATACTTTGGGAGGGCATGATTTAAACATTGCAGTTCTGCTAAGTGAAATTTAACTGCACAGAAGAAGCAAGGCAGCCCACAGAACTTGAGCAGTGACATTGCATTTTATGTAACTGTACTTAGCCAGTGGCACTAGCAGCAAATTTCTGGGGATTGCAATGATGAAATTGCAATATTGCAAAAGAAAAAAAGCAACAAGAATAACACTTAGTCAAAAGTTGGTGTAATAATAATTGCAGTGTGTTTTAGTGGAAGATCAACATCTGACAATTATATATACCTGAGAAAACTTAACCCAAAACTGAACAAATTCAAGTTATGTAGGTCCATGGCAGTTTATCTGATAATATCATTTTTTGTGTACATGCTGCTTCAGCTTCCAATAAAGTTCCATGCACTAGTCATTATCATAATTATTTGATAAGTACAGATCTGGGACTATGTGTTCCCACAAAAATAAAACAGCTGTTCTTGTCCATTTTTATCAAAGGTATGTCCTGACCAGTCAAGGAGCCTTCTTTCCATATTTTAGTTCTTGAGTCGATGTAATAAGCTTGTGCAATGCTGCATCTGAACGCCATCTTAGGATTGGTAGAAGATCACATCTGACCATAAGTGTCAAACTGAAGTGGAATGGAGCAAGAAAGAACTCATTTGCCAGATCCAGAACTTGAAATAATGCATTGTCCTCTTTTGTGGGTAGACGCTGTGGAGGTTCACCCTCAAATATTAAGTGACTGCAAAACTGAATCCCAAGGCACATGGCAATTGTGAGAAAGGCTCGTAACAAAGTTGTCTGAGTGTAAACATATATTGCATAGTATGCCATCACACTGTACACAATGGTATAAGCAAACTGTGGAACAAAAACGTACATCAAATTGAGGATATGAGAAATAGGCATTAATAAATATGAGGCCCTGCCAGGGGAGGGTCCCATGTCGCTTGTCTGAATTTTAAAATCTCCTGTGTCAGTGTTTAAATTGCCAATTTTCGGCCTTGATGCCACTGTTGGAATTTTGCCAGGAATGATGTCACCTGTCGGAATTTCATTTTTTGTGCTGTCGCTACTTTTTGGGCCATGTCGCTTGTCGGAATTTACCCTGGCAGGGCCTCAAATATTGATATAAATGCAAGATGTCTCAGAATGTACATGTATAGTTGACCAAATGGTTTGCTGGCAACCACAAGGCATAAGTCTTTACTGAAAATCATCATTTGAAGCATGCAAAATGCCTTTATTATGTAGTTTCGACATGGGTTGTAACCTTTTACCTGAAACATGAATGAAACAATTTCTACAACTTTGAATTTCAGATCATAGCAAACATGGTAATTATTTCTGCCGAAATTCATGATTGATCCTTTAACAAGCGTACTGTCTGTCATCAGATCTTTTCCATGAACAAGGTCATTACTAAAAACTTATTTTAAGTATGAAGTTACTGAACTGTAGGATGAACCAGCTATATTATGCTATAGCCTCCTACGCAGACCTTTTTTGGCTCATCACACATTATCTGATGAGCCAAAAGAAGGTCTGCATATAGGAGGCTACTAAAGCTACTATAACATAAAAAACAGTCAGCTTTGTGTGAATTTTGATAATCACACTCCATTGTCATCCTATTATGTTTTCATTCATGGAGGCAGTGTGTGTGGCTGAGTGCGGACTGGACTTGTAATTTGTGGAAGCCCCGGGTTCAAATCCCGTTCTAGCTTGGCCACACTTGTAAATAGGCAACTGGTTCATCTCTGCCAGTTGGGTTTATTAACCCTGTTATGTTTTGAACTATTTGTTTCAATTTCTTTAAGTGGAGTGCCTGTGAACTAGCTAGAGCTGCTGAGTGCATTTCTACTATAAACAAAGTACTGCAATGATCATTCACATACCCAAATAATTTATTACTATTATTACTATTATTATTATTATTATTATTATTATTATTATTTATTATTCATACTTTCACTTCTCCTCAGAAGGTGACTGTGCAAAGGCTGTCACACTCTGCAGAGATTCATGGCACAACACCACAGTAATCTAATCAACTAATTGCCAACAACTTACCCCAATGGGTGGCTCTTGCAAAATACACAGGAAACATTTTAAAAGAATGAGTACCAGTTGAAGAGAAAATGGTAAAAACATCGCACCAATACAGAGTGTTGCCCAAGCTATTGGCCAGGATGTTGCAACATGAAGTACAACATTCCTAGTACAGAAAAATGCATCCATCAGTCAATCAATAATTCAGACAGGTGGCTGGACAGTCACTCAAACAGCCTGAGACTCAATCAGTGTAATATCCTGTTGTGATCAGCTAGCTGTCAGTCAGTCTGAGTAAGCAAGTCAACCAACTGACTGATTGACTAACTAGATGACCAGCTAATCAATCAATCAATCAATCAATCAATCAATCAATCAATCAGTTTGTTTGCCAGTCAGAGAGTTGAATTAAGTAAGTCAGTCAGTCGGTTCGGGATTCAGTCAGTCAGTCAGTCAGTCCCTCAGTCGGTCAATTTCTCCACTCCTTGGGTGTACCACATAATTGTACAAGAAATAAAAAAGGAAATCTCAAGTTAATTTAATATTAATTGAAAAACAAAATCAATTTCAACCATTAGCATAACTGAATAAAGATTTTATATCAATCAGCAAAGGTTTTGAAGGCATCTAATATTCACCAACAATGATTCACTGATTGACGAATTCCATGATCTCGATGAATATCAAGAGACTTAAATACAGGCGTGTATTAAGTTTACTTACCACAGTTTCTTGTGCGAAAAACGTTTGACGGCCGTTTGCAGGGCACTGTCAATGAAGTAAGCAAATCCCAAATTCAAAGACATCTTTGGAAGCGTGTTTTATCCCTGAATATGTGCACCGAACCACGACAATCGCACGCAATGCTGGTAACTCGAACAAAAGGCAGCCTGGGGCCCGTTTCTCGAAAGTCCCGAAAGCTTTTCGGACCCGAAAAGCCAATTGTAAAACTGAAATCCGCTTTATCCTAAAAGCTGGCAATTTAGTATGTTGCTTCAAAGTGAGAAAGAGCAGCGTTATCGCAAGAATAGGCCCGTTTCGAGAAACGTACGCCTGACCCGGAAGTCACGCAATATTTTGCATTTACTTCGTCACGCTTTGTTCGCAGCTTTTACGAGAAACGTTTGCCGCAATGTCCGCAAAGTGAGAAACCACAGGCAAAATAAAATTGTAACGTGGACGGATTCAACGTGGGCTACTCCCACAAAATGGGAACAAAATGCCCATATTTTGGAGGAAATAATTCCATTTTGGTGAAATACACAGCTGGGTCCTTCCCAGATCATACTCTTTTTTTGTTCAAGGAGTGGACGCATAGTCAATTCAAAGGAGCTGTCTTTTGTTCTTGGATGTTCTTATGGACTGTTCACAGGTATTTATTTGTGATGTTTATTTTATCCTGGTTTGATTTTCCACTAGTAATGACATAACTGATCAAGCCAGTGTATGGGGGCATAAATTATTGTATTTCATACTTTTCCACGTCATTTGACAAACATGCGACATGACGAACAGACCTTACATTATCACAAGTGCTGATCATGAAGATGGATTTGGTGCGACAGTCATGGCGATTAGTTTTGAAAGAGGTTACAGACTACACTCTTTCATTACAAACAATAACCCTTTGGCAAAGTTAGTCACTGCTTGTCAAAAGGAGGGATATAATGTTGATTTTATAATGGGATGGAAAATATAAATTTCAAAGATGACTGGAAAAGCTGTGATTGTCAGTGAAAGGTTTCCAGATGATGGCTGAGACATTCCGCTCACTGGGAATCACCTGTCGACCAAATGTTTCACCGCATCAGATCCAAACAATCAAGACGCTTTTGATGCCTGTTGCAAGGTCAACTCACACTTTCTCTCGTTGTCAAAGAAACAACAATTGCTGTTGATGCGAAACTTTGACATTGTTCGTCACGCTGCTGTTGTCTATGCATTTGGTTGAATCACTGATAACTACAAAACAGCTCTTGAAAATGTTGCGGGAGGAACTGGGTTTAGCATGAATCTCACGCATCAGAAGAAAAAACCTATATATTTCTACGACTTGAAGGAGTGGCAGTGGCTCAGTTACGACTACACAGCTGAGAAGTTACGAACGTGTGAGAAAGCTCCCAAGTTAGAACCTTTGAGTGCCTTGGTAGGATCACAGGACTTTACTCTCTATTCACGCGCTTATTATGCTCTGCTCGCTCTCCTCAGCAGTTACTATGGCTAGTCAACCAATTGGCTGCAAACTGTAACCTCCTGCAGACATCATGATAACCCCACCCATCATCACTGTCCTACATAGCTACTTACATACTTTATTTATTCCAGAAGCAAACTATATTTACAATTAAAAATTAAGAAGAAAAATGCTTCTAGAAAAGGATGTTAAGAGGTTAACCCTATTTGAAAACTCGCTTAAAAAAAGAAAAAATATAAACCAAGAACTTTACAATCAAATATTTAAGTACAATTTGAACTTAGATTTAACCACCCGGTAGCTCATTCCATAATTTGACAATCCTAACAAAAAATGAATGTTTATAACAATTAAGTCTTGCTGGTTTGTCCTAGAGTAGAATGTTTTCATTTTGTACAATGGATTCACAAACAACTCAATTTATCTTGTGATATGATTTTGTAAATACGGAACGAGTAAAATGGTTTGAATTTTATCACTATCTAGACTGTGAGTAGTCTTTAATTTCAGTGATGGATTGTGGGGCAAGTTGCAAGGAGATGCAATGTGAGGGGAGCACCGAAAATTAGAGACTACAGACAAAGCCAGGGATTTTGAATTAAGTGCATACATTCCAAGCGCAAAACCCTGATTGGCTCTTTCTTCAAATCTGTCAACACAGTTCACAAGCCACTGTCAACAATCATGATAATATTGACTCGGTACAGATTACAGGCTTGTCTCAATTAGTGAAACCACTTTAGCAAGAGGTTTTTCCGTTTCATTCAAGATCACTCATCTTCAATCTCTGAGCAATCAGGGCCATAATTTATGGACCACCTTGCTTTTCTTGTCTTGGGTTTCTTTTCTGGCAGCAACTCCAGTCTAATTGATTTTGAGGTGGCAGAATTTGTAGAAGGGGAACGCATCATGCATTTAAACCTCTCGCTCGCGATCGGCCAAGACTCATTGGCAGAATTCGGACACCTTTGCAGCCCTGTTTGTGCACTAAGATTTCCTCGAAAGAAACGAAACAGTGAAGTTGCAGTACAGATTTTCCTGGTGCATTTCTCACACACTCGGGGTGAGAGTGAAGAAGATTGCTCACACTGAAGACCAAGTTCACTTAGAAGTTCCACGAGGGGACATTTCTTCACTCTGGCACGCTTTGTGATCTCATAGAGTTTTTCTGTAGAAACTCTTTGCTTGAAATCCCCGTAATTACAGTTACAAGAAAATTGTGACCGCAAACATGGCAGAGATCGTTACATTACAGGTAGGCTTCTAGAAGGCCTTCCTTCTGCTTTCTTTGTAAGAGCAGAGTGTAATAAAATAATGCGTGAATAGAGAGTAAGTTCCTGTGATCCTACCAAGGCAACCAAAGGCTCTCACTTGGGAACTTTCTCAGACGTTCTTAACTTCTCAGCTGTGTAGTCGTAACTGAGCCAGTGACACTCCTTCAAGTCATAGAAATATATAGGTTTTTATTAATTAAGTTTATTAGCTTGATTTACTCTCGGTCCTCTCTTTAATATTAATTTTTATTGACTTGGAATAGTAGCTATTCCATGTCCTGCTACTTGTATTCTTGAAAATAAAGTACTTAAGTGCATGTAAATTAGCGAGTCTGACATTAAAAAGAAAAGGAAAACAGAACATGTAGGTACACTGTACGTTTAATATTCATACAGTAAGCTTACACTTTTTCAAGCTTATGTCCAATAATTTTTACCCAGTTTAGGTTGGTTTGTCAGTCCAAGTTGCCTTAAAACAAGATAAAACACTGTTAATAGTTTGATAACCATGGTGAGATGTCATGAAAATAGATTTGTAGATCCCGTTATGGAGAGTACTAATGATGCAGCCAATTCTGTGATAAGCTGATATGGCAGTTACTACTCTGATGACAAGAGATAAGCTCCTTTCCAAGCACACTCAGTAAAAGAGGAGTAGATATTAATGGCATCACCTCATGTGCCCACAGGAAGTGAACTACAAGAACATTTACACAGTAAAGAAAAAAATGACAAAGCAAGTCTGGATAACAAAGAACTGATCATCAGAGTGCCAAGGTATTTTCTTGAGAGCAGGAGGATATTAGTTTTCCAAGATGTTTGCCAGGCTGTTTTAAGGTCTTGGGGTTCATACAGTAAGTTGCACAACTTGTTAAGAAAACTAGGAATAGAGACGTGCCGGTTTGACCAGTCACAGCTGAGAGCACTGAAGAATATCGGAGCGGTCGATTTGCAGACAAAACAGTGTTCGTTTATTAGTGAGGAGGATTTCTTCAAAATTCTTCAGAAGTACGATGTGGACAGCAACACCGACAATGCCAAATATATCCAGTTATCTCCTCCAGTTGTTATTGATGATCATTGCTCAAATGAAAATTTCCAGGAAAATCAAAATGGGAAAGAACACTGTGAAGCATTCCATGCCACGCCCCCTGCTCTCCACGTTTTCTCCATTGGAAATCAGGATTTTGTAGCTTTGTCTGAAATGTCGAGATTGTTTGAAGTTCATTTTCAGAGGCCAGACCTTTTGAACTCAGTCTTACAAAATCTAAACATAGCCATGGGTACATTTACAGACAATGAACTGGCAAAAGTTGAAATTCACACAGGAGTCACTTGTAGTGATGGCTTACGAAGACTGTACATCACTAGAAAAGATGCAGAGAGAGTGTGGCAGTATACATCAGCTTTGCTTGATACCAATCCACCCAATGTTAACTGGGTGCAGTTGGGAAAATTGAATGTTGGTGTTACCACTAAGGAGATCAGTGACAGACAAGACAGTGTTCCAGTGGCATTAACATCTAGTTCAGCGATAGTACACACCCCTGAAAATGGCATTGATGAGCAAGGTGCTGTGGTTAGTACAGAGCAGTGTACTGCGGCTTCAACTTCACAGTCCAATTTATCTGATGTTGTGAATCCATCAGCATCACAGACATCAGATACAAGCAACAGTAATACGAGGTGTGTAATTCGGACATGCTTGGTTGATGATGAGGTGGTCGTGTGCATTCCTGATTTACACAAGACAGTAATTGACTTGTATGGACAGAGTGTTCAAGTTGGAAAGTATATGCATCGTCTCAGAATTCCAACACACCGTTTCTCTAGTATTTGCCTTAAGCGCCTCAAAGCTCATAACATCCTTAGTTCAAAGGCAACTCTGTGCACTTACATCACCAAGGCAGATGCCAAAAGACTGCTCAAGATGTACCATCTAGGAAATTATTGTCACAGTGATAATAACTCAGGAGACAGCTTTCCAAGAATTGATTGGAGTAAACCAATCATTCTGGAAACCGCTGCTGCAAATAATTCCAGTGAAGGTGGTCCTAATCAAGCTGAATCTATGCACATTCCACAGGTTGAAATAGCCAAATTAAAAATCCCTCTGTTCACCATTAATCAGCAAGTTGTTGTCTCAATGCCAGATGTCCACAAAGCTGTTCAACTGCTGAATGGCCACAGTGTCCAGTTACATTACAACCTTGATAAATTGAGAGTCACCAAACACAAATACACATACTCTGAGGTACATCACTTAAAAGTTCTGGGGTACCTAAACAGGCCCAGCACTTGTACCTACATCACCAAGGCAGACATGGAACGGCTTCTTCAGTATTATACTACACCTGAGAACGTAGCCAGATTGAAATTAATTGAGTGGAAGCTGCCAATTGCTGTAGAAAATATAGCAGATGTTACAGCATATGATGGCATGTCAAGTCCAGAGGTGGAGTCTGCTGGTACAGAAATTGATGATGAAAAAAATGCTGATGGGCAGATGGCTGAGGATTATTCCATTTCTGATCTTTACAAGGTGTTTGTGGGTGATGACTTGGAGACAACACAGAGAAGTTCACATGAGGATGCTAATCAGAGTGAAAAGATTTTACAACCCACAACACCTTTGTCACCATCGTCATCATCATCACCAGTTCACAGTTTCTTACCACTTTCACCCCATGTGTCTGCCTCCATTACAAGGAGTGAAGTTCACTCCATCAGTGAGCAACAGAGAGCTAGTGCAAGTTCTTCAAGCCACATGTCCAGATCACGACAGTCTTGTGACTCATCTTCCACCAGTCAAGATGTTGTCAATTTCAATCAAATGCAAGGTGATTTTGGCAGAAGTGAATACAATCCAGAAAGGACTTCTTCTGAGAGTTGTTTTGACAGACATACAGTGTGTATTCCTGTAGCCACAAAAGAGATGAGTGTGTCCAGTCAGTCGTATAGCCAGGTTGCACCTCCTTCATCTTCTTCCTTTTTCACTGTTCCTTATTGCAACACAGTGCAGACCAGTGGTGTCACTTCATGTGCTTCACCGATTGCAGCAATGTGTACTGCAACATCTGCTAGAGATGGGGGTCTTCCACCACCTGGCTCAAGTTTTACCCATTATGGTAAGCTGTCATCTAGCACATGTTTTCATTCAATTTGGTAAATGTAATAATGAGTGTCCCTCTCAAAATATCATTGAAATCTTCAGGTGCCTCAATAGATCCTCTCGTTACTAAAATTTTCCAAACTTTTTCATCCCTCAGTTCTACCATGTTGATGGTTTTACCACTAAAGTACCAATACAGATTTTTATGTTCAATCCCTTACAAACATACTAATTGAATGTAACCAAACTCAAGTTCTGCCAGTGGAATTGTTGGAATCCTATCTGCTATCTACTGTGGTACATTCTCGTAATCAAACAGGCTGTTTTTGTCTAGTGATCTAGAAGCAATTCATATATGAGCAAGGTCAAGATTATAACTTAAGTCAGTTTTTGACCCAAAACTGGATAGTCTCCATAGCAATTCACCTTTAAACTGTGTTGTTATTTTGTTTCAACAGGCAATTTCCACTGTAGCTCTAAAAGACCAAATGAATCATCTTCAAATGGCCCAACACTGCTGGAGCAGCAAGCCAAGAAATATCGAGGCAGGTTGAGAATTCCATGTCATATTGTTAAGAAGGGACAGCTGATGGTGAGGGGCTGGTGGCCCTAGGTACCACTTTTTCTTGCATTGATTTTTTAGGGATTCAGATGACATGGGTGATGTATATGAGTTTTACCACTTGAACTTGGGACAGCGGAGGGGTGCGGGGGAGGGGGGGGGAGGGAGGATGGAGGGGCTTAGCCCTACAACTTTAAAATGGACTCCAAGGTCCCTGTTACATCGAAGTGTATCACTTTGCACCAGTGGCAGATCCACGAATTTCAGAACAATGGCAAAAGATCTCTACTGTTTATGCTCTTTCTTATTTCTACGTCAAAACAACTAGGCAATAGACTTGATTGTTAACAATACTTCGGTCTAAATCAATTTCAGTCATGATTTCGCCAACCGTAAGATTTTACCCGCGTCTCCATCAGACACATGTTTCTCGGCTTTGAAACGACACTTATTAACAAATACCCGTACATTGTGTTCGTGGTGGTATTGAGCAGTGGTCTAAGTCAGACAACTGGCCTTTAATTGTTAAAAAAAAAACATTTGTTTGTAGCTGATGACGAGGACACTTTGAAGACGTTACAGCGAAAGGAGACGGAAATGAAGATTCTACACGGTGAGTGAAATTCTACGGTCATCCAGATTCATTTGATGATAACTGAGCCGATCATTAATAAACGTTTTGGTGTTGCCTTGTGACATGAAGTTCCCATCACACTTCGCTTAGACGTATCTTTTTTATTTAGATGCGTATCAGGAACAAATTAAGCGGGAAAGAGAACGCAGGCTGGCAGTGCAGCAAGAGTTGGATCAACTGAAAGGTGCGTTGGCTTGGCTGGTTATATAATTATTTCTTTTCCAGTTACTTTCGAACTGTTACGGGACGTTTTTCAGTAAAACTATATTTAATTGAAGTTAACAAACATCAAAGTCTTTCTGGTCGTAAAGCGATTCATTTAGGTGCTTTTCACTTGTCTTTGGAAAAACGCCTTTGGAATGTGAAATGAGCTTTAGATTGTAAAGATGTGAATAGTGAGAATTTTGTTCTATTCACTAAGCTTACGTAAGTGAATGAGCTGCCCGAATATTTCTGGTCGGAATTTGTATATGACAATTTTCCTGTTATTAAGAGCTTTGAGTTCTGCCAACTGTAACGAAATGAGTCAAGATCTACAATAAACGCCATGTTCCTGAACGAAGCTCCTGTCCACTTGATGTAAAAAGATCCCGGAAGGTGACAGGGCACCTCTCGCTCAGCCACGGAAGTAAATCCTCCGAAAAGCCCCTGTTACAGAACACACAGTCATACACGTACAATTTGTATTCAGGCGGGTTTATTCAGTTCATTGTTGATGACGTGCTTTCCAAAACACAACCTAAATAACAATAAAAATAATACCTATTCTTGGTTTGCAACCACTTGACAGGGCGGCCATGTTGGAGCTCAAAACAATAGAAACTTTTTCGAAGAATTTACATAAGAATAGTTCCCAGCGGAGAGAAAGGCCATTGTTCTTGACCTCCAACATGGCTGCCGTGACGTCACTTGCAAACCAGCAATTTACAACTATCGTAGACTAAAAATTTTGATGAAATAAAGAAAATAATTAAAAGATCCTAGAATACTAATTTACAAGCTCAACGCCATTAATTGACTTTCTAAAATTAGCGGACGCGCTATCATAAGCAAAAATTTTGATGAAATAACAATATTAAAAAGATCCTAAAATACTAATTTACAAGCTCACTTTCTAAAATTAATGGACACACGCTTGGCAAGCGTTTAAGCGTGCTTATTGGAATTTAACCGCAGACCGGTTAGCTCAGTGGTAGAGCACCGGACTACCATGCGGGAAGTCAGTCGCGGGTTCTAACCCCGGCCGGACCAACACTCAGGGTCTTAAAAATAACTGAGGAGAAAGTGCTGCCTTTGTAATGACATCTGCAATTGGTTAGACTTTCTAGTCTTCTCGGATAAGGACGATAAACCGTAGGCCCCGTCTCACAGTACTTTCACTTAATCTGATTCTGTGGGACGTAAAAGAACCACTAGGGACGTAACAAAACTCTGACTGTGACCACCCCTAGTGTCTGTCCTAGATATCTACATTACGGGGGCACTCATTAGTTACTTCATTAATTGTAAACTGCACTAGCAGTCTGGTCAAGTCCCCCGGCCAGTGATGTAAACTATCCCTGAAAAGCCCCGACGGGGAGAGGATAAGAATGTATGTATTTTATTGTATTGTATAATTTATTTTGTTTTTGCAGATTCCAATGCCGAACTTTTAAAGAGTATTGAGAGGAAAGAGCTGGAAATGAAGATTTTGCATGGTAATCTTTCGGCCATTCTTCCTTTGCGTTAGTATACGTAACTCTGAATCTGATGAAACTTTAACTCTCGCAAAATCGGTGTAAAATTTGTCCTACCTAATGGATGCTTCTGAGCTTCTGACCATCATACAAAAAAAGGTAGACAAAAAATTAATAAACTAAAATATAATGATAAAAAGACGAGTCCTTGGGGAAAGTGTAACAAAGATGTTATGTTTTACGCATTCCCGAGCAAAACTTGGCCTCAAAATAAGCTTCAAGCGGAAAGAAGAATTTAGAAATCGAGCTGCAGACAACAATTCAGATAGTTTGATAGCAGACTGGCGTCGGAACGACAAAATAATTCACTTTTGGGTATGGTAAATGTTGCGGGGTTATTTTTTGATTTCACAGATGTAAAGGGGTACCGTGAAAATGTAGATAATAAACAATTATTGGACGAGGTTGAGCAAAATATCGTGATTTGTCAGTGGCGAGCAGTTCAATTATTTGCCGAAGACGAAGGCTTCGGCAAATAATTGATCTGCGAGGCACTGGCAAATCACGATATTTTGCGTACACCGAGTTCAATAATAGTTTTATCATTCGATCACCGAGCTTGTCTTTCATAATTATTTTCGGGAAGCGTGAAAGGATCTGTCATTTTTCACTGAATTTGAAGAGCTTGAACGCAGGGAGCTCAACTACGCATGAGCAGAATATTACCGACTGAGCTAACAAGCCATTTGGGAGCTGGTCGTTTTGTTGGTTCGTAATATACCCGTGTGTGGTGAATATGTGAGAATGAATATATGAAAATCATATATTTGAACTGCGGATTAATGATTAAATATGTGACTGATCATCGCAGTCATGAACACTACTTAAACAGTAGTGAAAGCCAGCAAAAAATTCAGGCTTGTACGGGATTCGAACCCACGACCTCTGCGATACCGGTGCAGCGATCTACCGACTGAGCTAACAAGCCATCTGGGAGCTGGTCGTTTTGTTGGTTCGTAATATAGTGTGTGGTGAAAATTCACGGGTGTATTACGAACCAACAAAACGACCAGCTCCCAGATGGCTTGTTAGCTCAGTCGGTAGAGCGCTGCACCGGTATCGCAGAGGTCGTGGGTTCAAATCCCGTACAAACTCAGAATTTTTTTCAGGCTTTATTTTCACTACTGCTTAAGTAGTGTTCATAACTGCGATGATCAGTCACATATTTAATCATTAATCCGCAGTTCAAATATATGATTTTCATATATTCATTCTCACATATTCACCACACATTAATCCGCAGTTCAAATATATGATTTTCATATATTCACTCTCAGAATATTATTTGCAGCAAAATCACAGTTGGACGGTACTGCGCACGAGCAGACCATTATTTGTAGGTCACGTGGAAGGCTCCTGGCCAATGAAAAGGAAGGGAAAAAAGTATCGAATGATAGTAATGTTCATTGATTTTCAGATTCATACAAGTTACAGATGGACTTAGAGAAAAAGAAGCGTGAAGAGTTGGAGATTGAAGTTCTTCAGTTGAGAGGTAGAGTGGTGCAATAAATTTGGTTCATGACATTGGCCTTAGAAATTAAAATCACATGGGTTTGATAAAAACTCGAACACAAAAACTACAGAAATAAACAGAACTCAGGTCAAATCTTGTAACTGGCGTCAAACGCGGAAATCAGGTTCTAGAAAGTCACGGTTTCTTTCGACTCTGAGTTGAAAGCCGTTCTAATTTTTTTATATACAGTATATCTATTTGGAGATGAAAGTGTTAAAAACAAAAGGTAGTGAAGTGCCAAAAAGTAGTTTGAAAGACAAACCATACGTTTCGGGCTTAGCCCTTCATCAGTGGTGTGAAAACGATTTAAAGTTGCGCACGACAACAACCAATGCGTGAGGAGAGACAACGGTTGATTTTTAAAAAAAGCACACGCAATAATTTGTGCGCGCGCGTGTAAGTCTCAAAGGAAAGAAAAGTTAATGTTCAGGCCGCGTGGCCGGGTAGTTCCCATCTTGAAGATAAATCGCATTTCCAAGCGTTTCCGGTGGATGTTATTGCCGGAGCATAGCTTGATACCACGAATCTCAGCGTCAGACAAAGCGTGGTTCAATCCATTAAAGTGCTCAGCAACAGGAAAACCGGTAGATTTGTTCTCAATGCTTCTGAGGTGTTCCCCGAAACGTTCTCTAAGGGTTCGACCGGTTTCTCCGATGTAGAGGGCTGAACAACGACGGCATGAGATGCAGTAAATCAAGTTGCTGGACTGACAGCTGAAATGTTCTTTGATCTTGATAGAACAATTAGGACCGTTAACAGTTGTGGAGGAGGTAACGTGTTGGCAAGTACGGCATCTTGGGTGGTCGCAAGTAACGGTACCAGCGGGAACTGCGGATTGACTTCCAACAGTGGTGTGCACCAACGCGTTCCTTATGTTGCGATCCCGACGATATGCTACAAGAGGGGCATCAGTAAACATCCGTCTGGTTTCTGGATCGTTGCTAAGAATGTCGAAGTTGTGAACCAGGATCTTTTTGATTTTCTCATTGAGTGGGTGATGTCAGTACCAGTGGTATCCTCCCAGCTTGGCTGTTGTCCTCGTTATGGCTGTAGATGGTGTCAAGTCGGTTGATGTTGTTGATTTTCCGCAGATCTTCACGTAGAGGGTCAGAGGGGTAGCCCCGCTCCTGGAAGAAACCAACCATCTCTTGTGCTTTAGTGCTGAATTCGTGGTCATCTGAACAAAGGCGGCGAAGGCGAAGAAGTTGGCTGTAAGGAAGGCTGTTCTTGGTGATACCACTGGTACTGACATATCACCCACTCAATGAGAAAATCAAAAAGATCCTGGTTCACAACTTCGACATTCTTAGCAACGATCCAGAAACCAGACGGATGTTTACTGATGCCCCTCTTGTAGCATATCGTCGGGATCGCAAAATAAGGAACGCGTTGGTGCACACCACTGTTGGAAGTCAATCCGCAGTTCCCGCTGGTACCGTTACTTGCGACCACCCAAGATGCCGTACTTGCCAACACGTTACCTCCTCCACAACTGTTAACGGTCCTAATTGTTCTATCAAGATCAAAGAACATTTCAGCTGTCAGTCCAGCAACTTGATTTACTGCATCTCATGCCGTCGTTGTTCAGCCCTCTACATCGGAGAAACCGGTCGAACCCTTAGAGAACGTTTCGGGGAACACCTCAGAAGCATTGAGAACAAATCTACCGGTTTTCCTGTTGCTGAGCACTTTAATGGATTGAACCACGCTTTGTCTGACGCTGAGATTCGTGGTATCAAGCTATGCTCCGGCAATAACATCCACCGGAAACGCTTGGAAATGCGATTTATCTTCAAGATGGGAACTACCCGGCCACGCGGCCTGAACATTAACTTTTCTTTCCTTTGAGACTTACACGCGCGCGCACAAATTATTGCGTGTGCTTTTTTTAAAAATCAACCGTTGTCTCTCCTCACGCATTGGTTGTTGTCGTGCGCAACTTTAAATCGTTTTCACACCACTGATGAAGGGCTAAGCCCGAAACGTATGGTTTGTCTTTCAAACTACTTTTTGGCACTTCCCTACCTTTTGTTTTTAATACTTTCATCCGTATTAGTGCCACGCAGTATTTTTGAACTTTTGTTCATCATTTATCTACGCTCTATCTATTTGCAGATCAACTTGGAGGTGGTACTTGCGTTACCCGAGTAAAACAGGAACCTTTATAGCAACAGAAGACCATGGGTCTAAACTGACATGGCTGGTCACATAGCTACTAATTTGCTATAATTAGTCAGTTGTAGCCGGAGAAAAGTGAACGTTTCAAGGACAAAGACAACGTGTTTCAGATTAGAAAGCATGTATGGACAGGGTCTGCGGCCATCATCAGTTACAACGCCAAGAGGTTTGGAGACTGGTGGTTACACTGAGAGGAGCGATAGTGACGTTACGCAACAACAACACCATTTTAATATTTATGCTATAAATAAACGTTTGTATTGAAAAATCTCGCTTAGAGGTGTAAATGTTTTGAAATTCGATTTAAATTGTTTTCGAAGAAATTACATATTGTCTGGACATATCGTGCATAATGTTCAGTTGTCGTTCTGACATGGGACCAGTCTGATTTTAATTCACCGTTGAATTGTACAGTCGTAAGATCAGCGGCATTAAACGTCCATATTTTTGCTTCTCACTCTCGTTTATTTCCTTCCAATCTCTTCTATATACACAGACTTTTCACAGGCTTTATTTACCCGCTCTTTTCTGCTGACCTCTGAACAAAGCATCCGCCTTGGAGAACTCGGAACCAGGGCGCTCTCCTAATCATGGTGAAGGATATTTTTCGTCTTTCCTATAACAAAGCCACTTTTTCCCAGCAGTTGTTCATAGCCTCATTCAAAGTGAGTAACACTGGCATGAAACTTTGACGTACTTGGGTCACAGCATGATTCTGAGAGCTGCAATGTTACGACTGCAGTTGCTCTAGTTTCCAGTTTGTAGATATTTTGATATCTGGTGCTTTCGGTCTTTCAGGTTCATCTACAAACAAAATTATCGTTCACACATTTTATCTTTTCATCCTGACTGGGTTTAACGGTTGGAGAACTATGGAAAGTGTCAAATGTAAGTGGTGTGATTGTTCGTTCTGCGCTCGTTTTAGGGCCTGTTCACATGGCGGTGGGGGACCCCACCTACCCGTGGTCAAAAAAAGCTGGTATTCACATGCAACCCCGGGGCGCTGGGGTGAGGTTTAAAATGCTATCGCGTGGTCGCTAAGTACGTATATTGACAAAGAATTCAGAGACAATTGCCCGGATGAACCTCACCCCACCCCACCAGCATTCACATGCAACCCCGGGGCGCTGGGGTGAGGTTTAAAATGCTATCGCGTGGTCCCTAAGTACGTATATTGACAAAGAATTCAGAGACAATTGCCCGGATGAACCTCACCCCACCCCACCAGCATTCACATGGAGAAAACTCACCACAGCTAAGCGGGTTACCCGCCCAGGCTGACCGGGCATCCCGCCTTGGTGAGGTACCCCACTTCACATGTGAACGCGATCGTGAAATAAAGAGAGATTTTATGGAGAGATAGGTAACCCCACCGAGGCGGGGTACCTCACATTCCTGGGGTCTCCCACCTCCATGTGAACAGGCCCTTACTGTCAAAGAGGAAACCCCGGTGTAGATGCTCTTGGCCATTTTATCAAAGGCTTAAACTTGCATCGACATAGAAACGGTAAAGCAAGTATAAACTCGCCTGGGAAAAAAAATCCTTTCCTTAACCCTTTCACCGCCAAGGGGACTTTATAGATTTTACTCTGGCTAACGCCAGACGATTTTACTCCTAAGGGAGGCCTCTTGGCGGTGAAAGAGTTAATACGAAAACCACTGCATGTATCAAAGATGATTAGTTTGAGACAATACCTTTTGGCTTAAATGATGCATTATTCTGATCACTCCTCATGGCTGCTATGATGCTGTTGACAGTAGCTCCTGGGCCCGTGACCTTGTAAAAAGACACAAGTGAACTACCTTTACTACCTCTTGCAAACGTCGCGCACTTAAAGGGACTAGATTTATTGCACCACGAAAAGCAAATTTTCCCGCGTTTAACAAATGGTTGCCAGCCTGGTCCCTAGGCGTTCCCTCTTTCCACCCTTGTCCGCGCGAAGTCTGGGAAGGAGTGGGCGAGAGACCGCCTAGCAAATATTGCCAAAATACCCCTGATTTTAGCGCAAAAAAACCCTGGTTGGAATTTACTAGTTTCCACGCCGTATCGTGTGAAAGCTTACCGCCGATGCGACAAATCCGTACAATTGAAGTGTCTACAAACGACGGTACGTTCTAACTTGGTGGAATAACCTTTTTAGTCCGTTATTTTGCGTTGCTTTTTCGTTCAATGTTCTGTCGTGTTCATATTAGAGTTACATGTACTTCGCCGCACATTTGTTATCGTGAGCATAATTTTTGTAGATTCAGGCGAGTGCGATGTGGACACCCATCCTTTGTGCAGCAACCTCAATGGTATATTATGCCATTATTGTAACGTACGATCTCGTGCATATTTCAGTGTTGTTGCATATGGCAGTATTTGCTAGGCGTTCTCGGCGAGTCTCTCTCGGTGACGTCACCGCTGACAGTTGGGTTTGACCGAGCCGAGAACTCCTAGGACTAGGCTGACTTGTGGCATGTTTTCCGCGCCTTGGCGGGCACCTTACCGGTCGCGGTCGCATGTTTTCCCGCGTTGGGCACCGGTCTCGACTACCGCTTGCAGGTTTCCCCGGTTTCCCGCGCTTGGCACTTGTTGAAAGTGTTACGCTCGGGTTACTTGATGTAACTTTTCCCGCGCTTGGCCCCAGTTTCCTCTCTCCTGATACCTTGGTGGTGGTAACGGCTACACATTTGGTAATGGTAATAGTAATGGATTTATATACCGCACATATCACATAGTTTCGTGGCGGTTTACAATTCTTCTCTAGGGTGAGATCGGACGTCAGCCTGTAGAAACCCCCCGCTTGGCATGGGCAGAGTACTTTTGCCTAACGTTCGGACTCGTTCATCGTGTTATGTATGTTCTTTTCGGTGTAGCACAAGATTGACATTGGCTTAACGCCAGTGCTGTGACAAGCCACGTGAGGTTTGCCATGAGCAATGTACCAGTAGACTGGAACAGGGCAATACTATACCTGAAACACTTGACCCTGGTTGGTTGCTATTTCATCCGGTGGCCAAATACTATTTGTGGATTTTTGTATGGTCGCGATGAGTTGTTCAAAGTTTGTCTGCAGAAGTCCCGCTTTTTCTTCATGGTCAAACAAAACCAACATCTTAAGTAATGAGCCCACATCATCTGCAATGCGAGTAAAGTATGGATCGAATTAGCAAGCATTCGAGACAAGTAGTCTGCTCCTTAAAGCAAGCTGGTAAAGGCCTGCGCCTGACGAGGGAACATCTTTGCGGAAATATCACCCTCACGAGGAATTTCCCACTAAAAACGACTTGTTATGTTGTTCAAACTACACATAATGAGGATCCAAACAAGGCTGTGAATAGGTACTTGAGTCCAGTGGCAGGGTGAAGCAGAAAGACTCCGAAAAAACAAAGGCAAGATTGAAAGAAGTTCCTACCAGTTGATTTGTGCACGGTTTGAATAATATCCGAAAGTGCTTTCATCAACGCCAAGTCCTCAAACCGGCTTCCTTCTTTCAAGCTGTACATCTTGCTGGCCGCCTTTCGTCGATTTTTCGAAGATCTCCTGTTCCAGCAAAAGAGACAAATTAAAATGAAACAACAAAGGACATTACACACACTCAGCATTTCGCGGACGTGTTTAAGTCAAACAGACAGACGAAGAAACGGCGGATGTAAGGGCATTTTTGAAGGACGATATTTAAATGCGATGTAACTGATAGCTGTCAGCTGGGATCACCATAAAGTTTGCATGAATATCTGTAGGCAGATGATGAACAGAAGACTGGTGCCTTACCCGGTAGATCGTGACCCGCGTGAGCTGGTACTAGATGCGTACTCGGAGTTGTCGCCCACGCTGCTTGTGTCAGAGAAAAGGTCTGTGTCGTCTCGTCCCAGGCCACTCTCTGTATAGAAGAAAAATGGTAAAAAATATTCACAAAGTGCCCCGCAAAGCGGGACAGTCTTGCAGGTGTACAACAGAGTTCATATCTTCTCAGTTCCATCCACCCTGGTCATTCTTCTATTTTCATCAGTTTTACCCTTATAAATTCCAGGTGATGTATCCCCTTAAAGTAGAACAGTTGAAGGTTCATCACATACCTTGAAATTCTATGTTCTGTCGCTCTTTTGTTTCTCTAACAACCTGCAGTCGCTTGGTGTATTTATCAAACAGCTCTTTCTGTTCCTCTATAGTGCTCATCTGATTATTGCAAGCTGAAAAAAGAAATGAAATCCGTGTCTGTTTTAAGTTAGACTGCTCTTTACACGAAACAGAGGAAGCTCGGGAATAAATAAGAACTTGTTTGGAATTTCATTCTTGCAGTACTATTGGTCACCGGAAAAAACAAACAAATAAGCAAACAAACTTAAAAAAAAAAACGAAAATACGAAAACCAAAAACAAAACAAGGTCTGGTTTTGCAAACCAAGACGCAGTCACTGAAAAGGCTACAAATAACAGATCAACAACAACAAGAACAACACAAACCTTCATCTAAAGTTCCTTTTAAGTGCGTCTCCACGATATCTGTTCGGTCGTGCTTGTACATCTGGTAGAACAACATTGCTTTGCCGTTAGTACACATACGAGTAAACGGCATAAGGAATAACAAGCGATCGGGAGACGTACCTCAAGCAAAGTTCTGAAATGCCCGGCTAATTCTAAAATATGCTTGCCAAAGTTGTTCTTGGACGAAAAATGTCACTATATATCTTACTTAAGGTGGCTGAACACAGTTTCCGCGGGGTCAACTGCAATTCGCGTGACGGCGCAGGTTTTAAAATCGACAAAAAGAAAAATATGGCGGCGAAAACGTTTCTTCCTGTTTTTGTCAGCTGTTGAAACGCGGGCCTCAAATAGCGAAATGGAAAAACGAGCTGAATTTTGCAAACGCCGCTTATTATCTTGTGGTGCGCATGCGTAGTAAGGAAAGCATGCGAGACTGGTGTTATTATATGTAGTTTTTGACCTTTTAAGATGATGCACACAAACGAGAAGTTTTCAAAATCTTCTTATACGAATTTGATGAAATTTAACAGAATTCGTATATTCAACGCATCAACCTCGTTCCCAGGACCGTATTGAAAGCTGTGTGCAAGTTCATGAGAAAATCTAATGACTGGATTTTACGTAAGAGTCACAAAAGTGAAATTTTAGGGTTGCTTTTAATCATTCGCGTTGCTATGGAAACAGATGAAAGTGCCAATGTTAGTCGTTAATAAAAATCTTCCATCATTATATTTTTCCTTTGCCAATTAAGATTCAGCTTCTAAGCTTCAATATTTCTCAGATACGGCCTTAACGAATGACATACTCAAAACCTATCCAAATTGTGTTCAGCCACCTTGACTACTACTACTCCATCCTTTGTTTTGTTGCACAAAAACAAGCTTAGAAAATGTCATTGGTAAGTGGAACTAAACGTGAATCATAGTGATTCACGAGATAACTCATTCATAAGATAAGATCGGGGGCAGTCGCGTGGGATTTGGGCATGTTGCGTTTGTGCCAAAACATTGCTCTTTTTGCCTTCAAAACCCAATAAAGCCACGCCCCATACTTTGTTTTACTGTAAAAGAATCCGCTTGGGAAGGTCATATGATTCAAAACGTAATTGTAAATCTACATCATAAGAAACGATCGGAGACTGTTGTATAGTACGTCCCGAGCCTTGTTTTCGTTGTTATATACGTCCACGTTGGCGAGCAATTTTGCGATCAGTTCATCCTCATTGTCGCTTACCAGTCGCAGAGCTTCTTCCCATTGCATTCCATCTACGAGGACGGCGATGGCTTCCTCGGGGTCCTGATAAGACAACAAACCAAGAACTGTGTAAATTAAAATTTCGTATTGAAATATATTTTTCGACTTCGACTTCGCTTTCCTCAACAAACAAACAAACTGTAAACATTCACTTTTCTTACTTTGGCATATTCGTCCAAGACTCTGGAGGCTTCAAGAGGCCGCTTGTGTCCCTGCAAATAACCTGTATTACACAGAATGAATGCTAAACTTGTAAGAAACCCTCGACCAAAACAACAACAACAAAAAAGAAAATAAATTATTATCAAAATATTTAATCGAATCTTGTTAAAATGAACCAAAATCCGTCTCGTTTCGCAGATCGCTTGGTTCTAGAAAATTAGGCGTAAGCATGAAATGATTCATTTGGGCCTGAAGAAAGAAGACAACGGTACAAAAAGAACCTGCAACAACTTAACTCTACAAAAGGATAAAAAGTGCATCACTCAGAGTGGTAGGCTGTAATTTCAGACGCTCCGGATCTAAATGGAATGTATACAATTTTCCTCGTAATTACGTAATTTCCAGTCCGCGACTGTAAAGCCTTTCTAGACATCGAATGGCTGACTAACGACTCAAAACAGAAAACAAAACCGTCAAGAATGCAATTTTATTGCAAAAAGTGATCAAAAGAAGTAAGGCTAAAGAAAAAAGTGCCACCTTGAATTCACACACAGTCCAGTGCTGGGGATTTACCCCTTCCTCATCTTTACGTCAGTAAAGACAAGAAAAAAACAAAGTAACCAGTTTGCAGGCTGGAAACTTTCTGGTTTCTTTGTTTTTTACTAGTGTTAACCTTAAGGGGTAGGGGGTGGGGAAAAGTGGTCGTTCGTACCTGCTACAGATCTGGCCAATGAAATCACTTGTTCGTCTGTGTAACGCAGGAGAGAGACCACGCAAAATACTTGTCTCCAGTTTCCACTCTTCTGGAATGAGGCCAATGCTTGTTCATGGGCTCCACAGCGGGTAAATACTGAAATAGAAAAACAGGAAAAAAATCTAAATAAATACAGTAGACTCCCACATCTCGAACTTCTTGGTACTTCGAACAAAACCTGGCATTCCTTGGATCCGTTCAAAGCAATTTCATTGGTAACTTCTTTTCTCCAAAAACATCGTTTGTTTCGATTGCTGTTCAAGAAAGTGTGAAACGTTGAGTCCAAAATCCACTAAACATTCAAAGCAAAGTTGACAGACAATAGGTTAGGTTAGGTCATGGCATGCTGCTGGTTGTAGAGCAATGCATAGGGGGTAGAGATGGAATGAACAATTCAATATTTTGCATTGAGGCTAATGCTTGTGTGCTCACATCCAAATGTGAGATCGAACTACATGTAAATATCGACGTTACAACTGCAGTACCTAGCCCAGCTTCATCATGTCTCTTGTTCGCAACAAGGTGTTCTCCATAAGCAATTGACAGCTCCTGTAATTAGAGGAACAGGCACGGTGTTTTATTTACATATACACTTCCATTAGCAGCCTTTCCCTTGCAAAGTACACCTCTTGAAGACTCAACAGAAGGGAAAAACGCTCCTTTATGACGGGGTGTTGGTCTGGGAGACGGTGCGCTTTCAAGCTGACGGTTGATGTTTCGAGGCTAGGCTCTGTCTTCAATTGTTGACATCCAAGAAAATGGAATCCACATTTTACTGCTTTCTGTGTTGTGGGTGGGGGAGACCTTGCGATGGACTAGCATTCCAACAAGAGGAGGGGTGGGAAGCAAAACAATACTCGTCCTTGTTGTTTCATGGTCGAGCACCCCAGTAGGGGAGGGGCGGGGAAGTAAAACAAACAAACAACAAATTTCTACTTGGTTCATAAAACATATAAGTGTACAAGTCGACTGTGTAGTAAGAGAGGGATTAAAATGGTTTTTGTCGCACCCGTGCGACAATAATTGCGGTGTTTGTCAGTCACTAAGCCGTATCAGCCCACCTTACGTTGCTCACTGGATTTTGGATAAAGTTTCAGTGCCTCCCTAAACAGACAGTGCTCTTTCACAAGTGAAACAAGCTCCTCAAAATGTTCAGCACCTGAAAAAAAAAAATGCACAGGAACCCCACTTAGTCCCAGGGATGCAGAAAGACGGAAAACTATCTCTTCGCCTACTCTTTGAAGAGTAAACCCAGATAAGCAACAAACTGTGTACAGTACAAACGCATGTTTGTATTTCTAACTCCAAGAATACATACAAAGATCACTTTTCCAAAATGAATGTAACTACGAGTTGGGTAATCTGTGCAAAAATAACACTACCTGTCAGTAAGGTGCACATACCGCATGTAATTACGACTGTAAGAGGAAGCAGGTCACCCTGTGCAAAAATAACACTACCAGTAAAGGGCACATACGTACCGCACAAACTCAAGTGCTGAATCGCTCGGCTGTACCGTCTGAGGTACTTGTCGATAGTGAATCTCTGCAAATTACTCTCCATCTTGCGTAAATTATTTAAAAATGGAAGATATTCCTTTGGATCCTGAAACAGAAAGAATGTGGAATAAGAATAATAATTATTTTTTTAATGAAACCATCAAACTGAGTTTCTGCGTACCTTCTGAGATTTTTCAGCGACCATGAGAACCAGCTCAAAGTCGTACATTCCAAGCGCTACGTCATACATTTGATTGACGTCCACGAGAAAGAGGACATATTTAAGGGCTTCCTCTGACGTCACGCATTCATTTTCTGTTGTATTTAAAGGGTTGGCTGAAATGAAAGCAAAGAAAAGTTAAGTGCTGAATTTTTTTGACAAAACATTAGAATTACTCTTTAATTTGCGACGGTTTTCTATTCGATGCGAAATAATTATCTGACAAATCATTGAAATTAATGATCGTGGGCCAAGGGGACAACCTCGTTCCCAGGTTCCTCTCTATTCCCCCCTCGCGAAAGTACCCTAGTTCGGCTGATCACGTGCCCATGTGTACAAATCAAATCCGCACAGGGGGTGGGTCCTCGACTTAGTGGAGACAAACTTTAACTTTCCTGCCCCTCTCTTCAATCACTTTTTTTGGAATCTGCAAAACAAGACATGTGACCAGCCGCAACCAGTGTACTCTCTTGATGGAGGAAGAGTGAGGACCCTGGGAACGAGGTTGCCAAGGAGACAGTACGTACCTTTCAAATCTTTGATGATGGTGAGAGTTTTTTCTAAAGCCGGGTCAGTCTTCTTCACGTGCGTCGTTAATATGGCAAGAAGGTACCTGCAAAGAAAAGGGAACGAAGACGCTCTAAAAAGACTGCCACAATATACACAACTCTGCAAAAGGAAAGCAACAATCCAACGTGAACACTGAGAAAGAAACATACTTGTTATGTCCAGCATTTTCTAACGTTTCACGTATGGCATCACAGACTCGATCAACTTTACTGCCATCACAAGCTGACGCGTCAGATCTGGTGGGAGGAGATAAATGTTTATAATGCTTCAGTTCACTACAGCCCTAGTGAAACGGTGCATGATAGTCGATGATAGTTGAAGAGTCTTAAACTATCATCAACTATCATCGACTATCGTGCGCGTGGGACCATCATTGAGTAGGTTCAAAGTGAAGAGATTATGATAGTCGATGATAGTGTATGATAGTTGGTGGTCAAACGATAGCGCGTGTTTCAACTATCATCGACTATCATCGACTATCTTGCGCCGTTTGACCAGGGTTTAACAGCTACGTACATGCACTGTGGAATAGAATTTTCACAAGGTACTGTTCGTTTTCTGCGTTTTTCCACATGTTGTTACCACTACAACAACAACGACAGCAACATGGACAATATATACATACATTTGTCTTGTCTCTGAATAGTAATCTGCGTACATCGAGACAGTTACATCTTCTTCCCTTAAAAGCAAAACAAATAAAAAAAGGGTAAGTCACATCAACAGAGTACAACAAGGGTTGAGTGTTCTCAATCACCTGCCTGAGAGTCAGGTGCGGGAGTGCTGCCAGAAGCCTGTTTCAGATCAGAATACAAGATTTTCCATCTCCTATTTAAAATATTTTCCAACTTTTATCTAAAATGGCAAAAATCTACAGCTGTACTTTCACACCTTTGGAACGGCAGCTAAAGCACCCCGTCCCTGTTTGAAAGTGGACATGTTTAATTGTGTCAGTTATTCAGACATTTGGGGTCGCATAGAAACCGAACCTTGTCTTAACCTCTCTTCTCAAATTGCATAAGACAAGCACTCGTTGTATTATCTAATGAACTGAGTGAACAAAAAACAAAAACAAAAACCGACAAAACAATACGTACTTGAGGTCAGACAGGAAGAGATTAATGAAGTTCACAGAATTCACTTGTCCGATAAATGACTCCAGATTATCGAGGAAGAGCTGTTAACAAAAATGGTATAATTGGTACAACGCAAATCATTTGTGGGTTTCTGCATCGTGAAATAGCTTGGCCTCTTGGCTAACGTGGCATTTCGTTAAGTTCTGCTCAGGTTTGCCAGTAGTCATTAATACAAATAAGTGAAAAGAGACAACGAAAGGGACCAGCCATGAACTAGCGACCCTCAGATCCCCCGGGGGGGGGGGGGAACTTCCTAGTAATAGGCTAATGGGGATGTGCCGCTGGATGGAGTCGCATTTTCACGACTGGATTGACTATAATGGGGTTGCATTTTCAATAGAGTTACTAGAATGGGGTCGCACATTTTCGGGATTTTACGGGTAAATGTACCAGAATGTTTGTACTATAGGTGAAAAGTAAAGTGTTCTACATTCAGTTTAACAATGTGTATATTCATTTTAGGATGACCTACTTAAAGTCTGAACAAGGTAGATGCTTAAACAGAAAGTAACTAAGTTGGGATCACGAAAAAAACATTTGCCCAAAAGTGACTAAGATGGGGTTTATATTTGGCCACAGAATAGACTATAATGGGGTAGGGGTTCTGAGAGGCCAGCGGCACATACCCAGCAAAAATTTACCCAAGTCATCCCCGGGATCAGATCGTCTAACCGAACTTCCAACACATCTGCCACTACACAACAGCTCCTCTTACATCTCTACTTACATTTTGCCTTTCTCGAAATTTGACAATATCATCGACGCTTATACCTGGGGTTTGTGGTCGTGTATCAAATTCAGGTTGATTCGATGCCGCCGCATGGCTATAAAAGCATCTCTGTAGTGAAGTCTGAACAAAAAAGCAAACATACGTATCAACAAGACATGGTATAACAGGCCAGTGGCGACTTTAAACACACCGACAATGACGACGGCGGGAAGGTCACCACGAGCCAAACAGTTCATTGGGAAAAACAGTGGCTATGCACATGCAAAATAAACTTCAAAACCATCGGCTCTTTCCACAACAAAAAGCAACTCATTGCTACTCCGCCCATCCCCAGATGGGTGCAGTCTTTTGTCTAAAGGCTTTCTTGACGGTTCTATAACACCCATATATACCTTATTGTAGGCAATTAACGATGCACGTTGACAACGCGAAGAAAATTTACGTTACACAAAATTAACGCGAATTTTTCCAAAAGTTAGATTTACATACATCAAATTAACGCGAACTTGTGGAAAACAATATGCGCCTAACTTTATTTTATATGAGTTTGTTGCAATACAAACGTCTCAACATAAATCTAAAGGGAAACTGAAAACAGCAGCATTTCCAGTCATTGTTAGCTCATTGTTATCATGTCATAAAACAAGTGCTCCGTAAATGGATATAGAGAGCTATCCTCTCGGGGAAACGGATCAATACGAAGACCATTCGAAAGACATTATGAACTCAAGAACTGTCAGATAGTGACTCCGAGGCATTGATAGAGGAGATATGAGCTGACGAGGTTTTGTTATTGAAATAAAGGTGCTGTAAAACAACAATGATGCAAAATAGTGTGATTTAAATTAACATGGACGTAAATTAAGATGCATTAAATTAACGCGATATTTTAGAATTCGCGTTAATAAAGTGCATCGTATCATCTGGCAGGGTGAAGAGAGCCAAATTAGAGCAAAGCTTCTTTTCTGAAGGAACCAACAGAAGGTCCACGGCTGGAGATGAAAAGATATGGCTCCTCGGAATCAACCTGGCCCCAGATGTTCAATGAGCGGTTAGCTTTGTCCAGTGGATAAGTCGCTATCCAGCGGATAAAGTGCATACAAACAAATACGATTTAGCCGTTGAATGGTGACCTACAAGCTGCACAAAGGTTTCCATTATTTGAACAAATGGGGCCTGGTAGATAAAACTAGACTATCACGCCTTCCGTCCCCGGAATCTATAGGCTGTGAGTTTTCCTTTTGGTTTAAAGGAGCTCGGTCACGATATTTTGGGTCATTATTAGACATATAAAAAATGCATTTAAATGATGGGAAACAGTGAAATAACAATTTGTCAGGGAAGATGAGCACCAAAGAGATAAGAATAAATTCTAATATGGCGAGAGTGGTGAAGGATGGAGAAGATTGAAACGGATTACAAATTTTCAAAAATTGAGGCTAAACTTTTCAACCATAAGACGGCGTGGCGTAGCTCGTTTAACGTTCTCAGGTTGTTCAACAAGGTACTCTCACAAATCGCAAACTATAAAGTTGTGACACGGTCGCAAAAACAACGTAAATACCGAGTTCAGAGGGCTATACTTTGCTGTACTCACCCATCCAAGCACTTCTGCAAATAGGAAAGCACCAGCGATCGCGGGTGTATCGTCTCCAGATTACCACGAGGCATCTGACAACAAAGTTTGTAAATGTCAGACACACAAATTGATAGGATAAGTGCATATTAATTGCATGTATGTACTAAGTTTGTCGTTCATAATTATTTAAACTGTCAATGAAACATCTCAAAACTATGGAAAAGCTGACATGCATTAACCTGTAGCACGGCTTTTGTGTCCTGTGTAACAGCCACAACTATTCGGGAGCCTCTCTCAACGCGTCGAATATTCTCATCTAAAGGGTGTGGTTTGTCCTCCACCAATACTGGTAATCCTGAGTTGAAAACAAACAAACAAAACCAACACAGAATGGGCATCAGTAGTATAGGAGGGACCGAATTATCCTCTTTTTTGAGGGGGAATCTCATTAACGTGAGGGTGAATAAATTAATGAAAGGTGACTTCATGAATAGTAATGGTAACAGATTTATATACTGCACATATCACATAGTTTCATGGCGGTTTACAACTCTTCTCTAGGGTGAGATCGGACCTCGGGCAGCTGCTATCAGTCCATATTTGATCTCACCCCACCCACCATGAATAAAAGAGGATACTTTGGTCCCTACTGCACTACAGGCATCGAAATGGGAAATAACAATGATACTATCCGAGTAACAAAACATTACAGCCTTCCGCTGAGTTCTACAGTCACGGGAACAGATGTTTGCTCGAAAATGGCCAGTAGTGAAATTAATGGAATCCAACAACGTCGACATAAGTTGCAAGAAAGTAGCGCTTCCCATCCTTTATGTTTTCAATTACGTATGGGCGAAGAGCGAAATAGTTGAAAATAAAAAAAGAGGTTTAGACGAGGCCTCAGTAAAGATCTCTCAAAACGAAATAAAAGATGAGGCGTGTCTGTGGCCTACCTCGAGTGCTTGGTAACAGACTGATACAACGCAGTGTATGCGCATGCGTTGTCAGTAGAAGAAATTCATCGTGAACAGCAAAGGACGTGCAGTTTGATGACACCTGGAAAGCAGAAAGATACAGGAGTTAGGGCAAAACTAATCCACAGTGTGAGTGTGCCTTGGGAAAAAAGACTTGATAATCTGTGACATCTTACTACTTGTTATTAGTTATTCCTGCATAAATATCAAACAAACGCATATGAAAAGAAGGAATGGAACCCAAATGAATGAGGAATACATGTAGTCATTATGGGTTTTGGGAAGAAAAGAAAATAACACTCTACCTCTTTGTTATTTACATATAACCTTGAATGTTCGGTGAGCCCTAGGGCAACTTCCTACAAGGATGAGAAAAAAAGCGTTAGCTCTGATAAACTTAAATATCTTCTGCTTTGAAAAACAAGTTATGATTGAAGAAAATTGAAACTCTGGACTTTTCTTACAGGCTGTTTGGTTGGGTATGACATGCAAAACAGCTTGACACATTAGGGTAACAGCCTCAGGACCCCATGTTGAGGGCTTGTATTAAGACCTCTATGGTAGCACTCTGTATTCAACTGATTGTAACTACGTGCTTGGCTAAACAGTGTATATTTATTTATTTAGAAGCTTCCGTCACGCATACAATGACTCAACAAGAAAAAAAAAAGATGATGAAGGCATGACGAGGGGTAGGCGAACGGACACAGAGGTCCCAGTGAGGCCGACCTGACACACTTACAATAAATACAATACATATATACTAATAGATACAATACTGCATGATACATATACAAGTGATAAACTATATAAATGAATGACATGCATAGCTATATAAATGTATAACGTCTAAGATTAGCAGCAGTCCTGCCTCAATGATCTGCAATGTGGGCATATTGTTTTCCATGATCATATGCGTTCAGAGTCAAAGTAACTTTCTAGTTTATTAAAGTACAGCTTATAAAGTTGGTTTTTGAAAGACGTAAAGGACGGAGATTGCCTTAGGTCTACAGGTTAGATTGTTCCAGAGTAATACAATTCTATTAAAATAAGAGTGTCTCAATAGGGAGATCCTGAAGGGTCAGGGGCAGAGATTTAAAGCAGAAGAGCCGCCCCTACTGTGGCTGCAGTTGAAGGGTACATAATCTTCTAGGGGAACATCATATTTACCATTAACTGCTTGTAGAAGAAGCACAGATCCTTACAATCATGCCAGTAAGAAATTGGAAGCATGTGCAAAGAAATAAGGCGAGACTTGTAGCTAGGTCTTAGATCGAGATTAGTATTATTATTTGAACTGCCTGGCACAGCTTTAGGTCACTTATAAAAGATTGTGGAGCCCAGACCTCACTAGCGTACCCCATGTGAGATTGTACAAAGGTGAGGTACAACATCCTCTTACGGTCAGGCCCTAACAGCACACAGTGGCGGCGCAGGAAGCCAAGCATCCGATTTGCTTTGGCAGCTACAAAGCCTTGGCTGGGGAATACTCGGTGGCAGATATCTTCCATGCCAAACAAACCTCATTTCCAACTAAAGCTATCTTCATTCTGTGGCATGGTTGAGGCAGAGTTACTTCCTCTCCATGAGTGTTTATCCATGGTGAAAAACTAGCTTGATTTTTATCTGAAAGCAACGGAGAGGAGAGTAATACTTTAAGTTGGGCAAATTTCTAAAACCAAAGCTGAGTGGCTTTCAACAATGTGGGAACTCAGCGACTTACACAGAGGTAGCAACGATCACCTGTGTTTTCACATCCCTCCATGAACATTTAGCTCATGACAACTAACAGAACGACATGAAAAACAAAAACCACTTAATTGGATCGAAATCCACAAGGGGCAGGACTATGGCCTTGTCACTCTGTTAAAAAATAAAACTTTCAGGTTGAGTTGACGGGATGCAAAGAATTCTGGTCTCATGTAAGATGTACAGTCCTGGCTGCATCCCTGATACCTGAGTTGTATCTGAGCAAAGTTCCACTCATGAGCTCCACAAACACAGATCCCGAGTATGGGCTGGTAGACAAGCGAAGGACTGGCTCCTCTGTTGCAGTCTTATGCCTAAAAGGGAAAGAAGAGATGCTGTGTATGTGGGATTTAGATTACAATCACTGACAGGGATTGTTCCGAAATTAAATAAAACCAACAAGAATCTTGGAGTGAGATGGTAGACCATTCCAGGGATATATGGGTGACAGTTTGTTTGGTTTATCCCAGATTTAGTTTGCGTGGAGCATATGGCATGATGTGTTTGGCCTAAGGACTTAACATGTAAGCTGCCAGCAGGCCTTAAACCACTAAAAATGTCATTGGTTAATAACTTGTAAAATAATGATCAACTCACTGAGCCCACCAAACATTTGACGGGCCAACATTTAGTTCATGCCAGTCAGACTGATGAGTCCATTGGCCAATCGATTCATTAACCAACCAAGCAATCACAGGAGGCAGGATGGCCTAGCAGTAAGGGCGCTGGATTTCAATGCCATTGCCCCTGGCTGCTAGCTGGTGTTGTTCTGGGTAGTCCCTGGTTCAACTCCTCAGTCATCCTTGTAAATAGCCAACTGGTTTGCCTCCTTACAGTTGGGGTTTTTATCATGTTATGTTTATTTGAATTATTTGTTTCTGATCACATACTTGTAAAGCACATTTGACCATGTCTACATGTTAATTTGTGCTATAGAAATATTAATTATTATTATTATTAATATTATTATTATTATCATTATTAATAAGCCAGTATGTCAATTACTTGTTTATTGATAAAACACTCGGGAGCACAAAATCCTAGGCTAAAAGGCTCATAAAATCATCCCTTTGATTTACCTTGCACATCACAATGAAAACAAATATAACTGCAACACAAACCTGATAATAATCCTTTTGGCATCATTTTCTGTTGAAATCTCCAGTTCACAGATTATGTCCGCTTGGTTCATCTCATCCCACCCCACTGCTATAAGGGTGCCCTTCTTCCACCAGATCAACTGATGCCAGCTCAAAGGGCCTCTCCACACTGTTGGGTGATCTGTAGTGTCTATGCTGTCATGCACACAGAAGATAAATTGAATGCAGTTATTTTTCAGTTGCTCAAGTGTCCCAAAGGCTGCTTGTTCTAACCATAGTTACTAACTATGTTCTAACACATAAAAATTACAATAGATGTGGGTAATTTTGGCTGGAAAAAATAAAGTAGGACATGTAAAGGGAAAAGATCAATAATCAAAATAGAGACACCTAATTTCGTTTGCAAAGAATGGTGTTTAAGAGAGAATATTGGAGAACATGAAAACAGTAAACTGTGTAAGGACAATTTGGTGTTCATTTGCACTTGTACCACTTTCCTGAATGCTAGAGGTCTCTCATTTCAAGTTTTTGTTTTCAGTGACTTTCTGAATCACTGTGGTCATGAACAACTGGTATTATCTATTCAAGGTCATTGATCATTTCTGGGCACAAAGTAAGGCATGAGGGATAATTGAGTCAAGGAAAAGGGTGGATGGATGGGAACAGCAACTAAAATGTGGTATGAATTTGAAAACAATCACCAGCTACTTTAGCTATGATTGAAAGCATCACTGAAGTACCTGTAAGTTCCCACAAGCCTGGGTGCATTCCCAGGAGGTTTAAATTCTTCCTTAATGCCATTTTCGGCCTGTGACTTGTACAGAGCTACATGGCCATTGGACAAGAGAACTGCCATGTCATTACACATGGATGGTGGACCAAAGCTGACAATCAAGGCTGGTGATGACAACTCGATAGTGCTTGCCGACATTGGAGGAGGAACAACCATGTGCTTCATTGGAGTCAACAGCAATTTGGCTGCAAACAAATAAGGTAAAATTGATAGAAACTGATAACCCAATGCAAATAGCTTCACCAATGCCACAGTGGGATTAGGGTATATCTGGACTATGACCTGTTTAGGTTAACATTATTAATGGCATGATCAAGTTGGGTTGAAAAAAGCCTGCTCTGGACAAGAATACCGCACTAACCTCCATCTATCACTGCTACCATGGAGACATTCTCCTCGCAAGCTCCTTCACTGTGCATTGTATTCCAGCACCAAGAATAACAGAAGTATTGTCCTCCTGTGGCAACAATAATACCAACATATAGATGAGTGTAAGGAAATTGAACCCAAAGAGGCAGCATTCTGGGTGCCAGATTCCAAAGTATGAAGTCACGAGGATTATGACAACAACCCACCCTCTTGCCCACTGAAATAAATGCCTTGAATGAGTTGGCAGTACAATAAAGATCAGATTCAGTTGAGATAAGTTAGGATAGAGTCCTTTGCTGGTACAGTCAAACCTCAATTATCCAGACCTCAATTATCCAGAATTCTCAATTATCCGGACTATAGGACGTATGCATGTTACATAATCACCGCCATGTTGGTGTACCGTGAACAAAAGATTTCTCATTAGCTTCTTTTGTTATTGTCCACCAACATGGCTGCCAACCCATTGTCATTTGAATCTCTGGAGACTGGTTGCATATCCTCTTTTACCTCTGGTCCCAGATTGTTTCATAATTATTTAGAAAGCATGATGAAGATCCCTAGAAAACTATCATTATGATTGATTGTTAATTTAGGCATTGAAAAAGAGTGTTTGAAACAGGTTTGTTTTCCTTCCAAAGAGTGAATGCTTTAGTTAAACTGTTTGCATGGAGTTTTTTTTATGATACCATATGCTATCGCATTAAATTCTGATTTCCTAATTGATTCAGTTCAATGTATTTTGTCTCATTAATATTCATACTTTCGATTATCTGGACTCTTGATTATCCAGACTACACTGTAATTACTCCAGTCCCAGCAAGTCTAGATAATCGAGGTTCGACTGTATACATGTACCATTTTTTTATTTATATTTTTTATTGCAACACAAACAAGACAAACACTACTTACAATACCACTAACGATACATTACTTATACTTCTTACTATACCATATTAATATTCCTTAGAGTACAATTTTTACACTACTTTTACAGTTTGTTTGTTTTTGATTACACACCTATGTAACTAGTGAATTACAATGCAGAACGGGTTTCCACTTAGCCTCTAGCATCTTGCTATTATTGTACTTAACAGCAATATGACATTCAGTTTCATATTTTCTTTTAACTAGTTCCTTATAGGAAGAGAAAAAAGGAAGACTATTATTCCTACGGGAGTTCCATAAAGGTAGCTTACCTAAAACGATTAAGTAGTTAAACAGAGAACATTTAGTATCAGTCTGTGAAACCAACTAAAATATAAGTGTTTAGCTTGAGTTTCCTTTGTTCTTTGGCTATAGTGAACCAATAAGATTCAAATTCTTCCCAAAATGCACGTGAGTGAACACAATAAAATAATAAATGATCAATTGTCTCCACATCAGTATTGCAAAAAGTGCAAAGATCGCTTTGTATTAAACCTATCTTAGCTAAGTGGGAATTTGTGAATAAAATGTCATGATTCAGTATTTTGAACTGAAAGCATCTTTTGCACATATGTTTCACAGATACAGGCCCTTATTAATGAGAAGGCCTTTTTTGTTTCCGCATCATCAATAGAAAATTTAGATTTCAACTTTGTGAAGCCTCTGGACTCTGTCGCCTTACAAGAGATAAGCAAACCATAGAAATCCCTAGATTTGCTAAGTGCTGGATCAAACGTTTTGTCACCAATTTTAAATTTCAGTGATCTGAGATGATCTTTATTAACTTCATGGCTTCGAATTCTTAGATGACTTGGTACAGTGCAACGAACACCAGTCCAGGTCAGAAAGTTGGAATCTTTTAAACCATTATGTTTTGCAAGATTAAAGGACTCTGTGTTACTCAAATATAATCAAATTTTAAGTCGCTTAAAAGAACAATGTTTGCGCTATTATAATTATTATAAAATATAGGTTTACCGTTTACTCTAATGTTATGATTGTTCCAAATGACTGTTTCACATGGACTTACAAGGTCAAATCTAGATCGAAAATCTGACCACCAATGTAACATCTCCTTATAAAATATTGGGAAAATATAGTCATCAATATTATAATCACAGTGAAGAAAAAATTCTCCACCAAAAGGTATTAGTAAATGTAATAGATACACTTTCCAGGGATAAAAATTATCACTTAAAAATCGTCCGATCCATGAAATTCGGAGTGAAGAAATTGACGTTGTCAGATCAGTTAGCATGTACCATAATTTGGATGGTTGGGAAAAAAGTTCCTCTAAGACAAACAAGTCTACCTGTGAGAATCATCATCCCTGTCTGACATGGTAAGATTGCACTTACCAGAAGTCATTATATGCAAGGTCAAACAAGCTTCAGGATCCCAAGCAAAGCATGCCACTTTGTCTGTTGGTGACGCTGGGAATTCAATCTGTTGCTTCAAGTACCAGTGGTAATTATTCACGGTCCATAACTGAACTACCAAATGGTACAACAACAAATAATTATTTATTGTCAATAACATGGTTGTTAGAAAATTATTATTTTGATCATGCATAGAAAAGATAAGAATATTTACCATAAGACTTTGGGACAAACTCTTGCGTTGATTCTTTAGATGGCAATTCTTGTGCACACACAGCCAACACTGTGGAATCAATATTCCAGGCCAGTTCCACAACCTTAAAATAAATTTTAAAGTTTTATTGGAACCTGTTAGCCACTGAGAAAACAGCAAGCTTAGGGAAGAGAGTAAATATGTAGTTATGTTCAATAGCCATAGACATTCACCAGGAGAGTAAAACATTTTTACTTAATTAGTTTTGAATACCTTTACTTCCATCTTTTCAAATGGTAATATAAATTCTCCATGTCTGAGGCCATTTCTTTCAAAGAAAATGATCTCACGTCTGTGAGGTTTTCGTTGTGATGAGGCTATCAAGTTACCGGATGGTCTGAAAAGAATATTTAAAAAAGTTGAAAATCAGGAAAATCGAGACATACTGTAACCACCTTTTTCCTGTGACGTTACATTTACATACTGTATACCTATGTGAAGAATTAATAGTCCTGTGTATAAATTGCTCTGACTAACTTACTTCCAAAACAGGGTCTGCTAACTTACTTCCAACACAGGGACTGCTCCAGACCATCAACAGTTTCACTAGTTGAGCTCAGCACCCCTTCTCTGTTCCACACTCTTAACGTCCTTGAACCTGCAGTTAAACCGTCAGATAGAAGGTTTGAATCAAATACCCAATACAAGCAAAATCATGCACACAATGAAAATTTCACAAGGAATGGATAATTTAACTCATAAGAAGTGGTGTTCATGCAAATGTACCTGTTTTGGAATGGATTGAACTGACAACAAATAACTGCCCATCCCCACGCCAGCTGATTCTGGGTTGTTTATCATCCCATTCAGCAACAGGTCTTGCGGTCTGTATAGAACAATGGAGAAACTTTGTCAGTGTAAGAGGTCTCAGTGTTTCTGGTTGGACTACAGTATACATATTGCAACCACATTTAACAATCTTGAAAAACAAAAATTGGTGAAAAAAACAAACAGTCAGAGTTTGAAATGGTTAGGTCAGGAAAATCTTACGACAGACTCAGTAACAGCCAGTAACAGGTTATTGTAATTAGCATTAGATTTTGTTTGGGAATTCCAGAATGTTTGGGACATTGGAGATCTATTGTTCAGAATTAACACACATGGATAAAGTTACATTCAGGTCACAGGAAAACCACACAGTGAGAGGGTACCCTGGGCAAAATCCAACTTCAGTGGATACTGGCAACCTGATGTAATATGCCTAATTGTCAGGAAAACAAGAGAACTGCATGCACATCTATTCAACAGGCTTGACTTAGTAACTAAAAATAACTGACACACACAAAATCACTAACACAATAACCACTGAAAAATCATAAATGGTTTGAACCCAGGAGTCATATCATTTAACTAAATTGTAAGTGAAGCACGTTCGTCTGTCCTGTTTGTGATGACAATGACTGACGTTCCGACAACCTGAGCAGAAGTCATTATCAGAATCAAGTGATTTGTGTAACATCAGTAGATGGTACAAGTACTCTGGTCATTGATCTGATTGGTCAACGAAGTCATGATATTATTGGTCATCTGTCAGTTAACAGTGATGTTATTGGCTATGAAGACTGTAAACCCTGATTAGTGTGTTTTGATCCGTCTTTTGTTAGTCAAATGTCCTAGGTGTATTGTTAGTCAAATTAGTCGGTTTGTCTACTTGTTTGTCTGTTGTTGATCAATATCATTAATAAGTCATTTGTCTGGTGTGGGAAGCTGTTAATCAAACAATAACCAATGACTGGCTACCATCCCCCCATACTGATGATGATGATGATGATGATGATGATGATGATGATTATCTTTATTTCACCAAAAGATAAAAATATATCTCTTGAGTTTAAGTCTTAAGGAATCTCAGTGTTCCCTCACATTAACTTACCACTTGCTTCAAAGTGGCAGCAGTTGGTTTTCCTTCTGACCCATGAAACTGTGTTTCTTTCTTACCCCAGCCAACTGTGATTGGCTTCTCTGCAGGAGACAACATTGACAAAGACTGAAAATCTAATACCTTTAATTTCTTGGGTAAAAAAAAGTGTATTAATTAAAAACAATTTTAATGAAATTGAAAGTGTACATTATCCATTCAAGTAATAATTTATTAATTTAAATATTTAGTATAAAATATTTAATATTTAGTATACCTTCACCAAATTCCTCTGAGTGAAAAGGGAACTCAGAAATTGGATCAAAATCTTTTGTCATCATTATAAGATTCTCTTCCCCTGTGGAGTAATGAGTGGTTGGTAGTTAACATTTTCTGTACTAAATAAATACAAAATGAAGTGGAAAGGTAGGAAGAATATGAGGATACCTGTCATGAAAACTACAAGTTCTTGGTCTGGACTCCATGCCATGCATCTAAACCCACTGTCAACACTGCCAACACATTCAATCTAGCAAGGAACCATGCCAGTCAGATGTCACTCAGACCAACCAGAATTGATTGAAATTCATATAAGATGAGAAATTATTTATAGTTCTCTGGTGTGAATTCTCTGGTATTTATAGTTCTCTGGTGTGAATTCAAGGTCTTGCTAGTTTTTCTTTATTTGCTCTTTTTCGTGAAGGTTCTTACATGTAGCTAACCTACAGAGAAATAGATAGACAAACTTAAGAAAGGAAAGTTGTCCTTTTCCATTTTGAGATAATTTTCCCTTGAAACGTGTCTCAAAAACTAAGACCTAAGATCAAAGACTGAGGACCTGTTCAATCTTAAAACTAAATTTCAAACCCCTCCCATTCTCAAGACGTAATTAAGACTCCCTCCAAGACAAAAGCACTTGTTCATGGTTTATAATGTATTTTCAATAGATACAAGTTTTCTTTCAGAGAGGGCATCTTACACCAATAGATTTCAAGCTGCTCTTGCCTGGTAAGTGACTGTATTCCACAGAATCACATCTCCTTTGCCAGTAGCTACACACACAGATTCCAAGTCTGGCAAATGCTGTATTGCTATGACACAACCACTGCCATCTTTTGGTAAGTATCCATCTGTCACAAGCGAGACAGTGCTTACAACCTGTAGAGGGAGTATGCATCTGTTAAATGAAAAGATAACAACACAGAAATGGCCCAGACCCGGGGATTTAACTCATTTAGAAACCCAGAAACATACATATTTACCACATGCAGCAGGAATTTTAAATCATGGCAGGTAGTTGTACGTGTACCTGACCAACATGCAACTCAGTGAACAAGTCAGAGCTCAGTCATCCGAGGCATGCACACTATCCCTATTTCTATAAAGTTATTTTACTTAGTATATAGCAAACCTGTTGGCTGGATGGTTGGAAGCCAGTTATTCCTGAAGCATTGGCAGTGTAGATAACACCACATTCAGAATCCACTGTCAAACAGAACGGCGCGTCAACTCCATCCAGATCCAACACAGGAAAACTCCTCAGAAGTTCAAGATTCCTCATGACTTATTATTGTGCACTTGACGCAGCAGAAAAGCACGCTTTCGATCAACTGTTCCACGTGCACCCGAAGTCGACGTTTATATTTGGTTCAATACAGTTTCAAAGGAATCCCCCTATTTCAACTTAACCAAGTTGTAGATCATTAGGTTGTATTGCTCATAACAACTGAAAAATCTCTACAAAGGCAACTAATCCAGGACAAAACTCATCGAATAATCAGCTGAAAACACAGCTGAGCTGAGGACAACTGAAACAACGAGGCTCTCTTATGGTAGGTACCGCTGATGAAAGAACGCAAGAGACTGGAACCCAGTACTGTGTACATTGCCCTGTACATTGTATATTTTAATGACTTTAATATTTGCTTACAAATAAAGCTTACTTTTTCAGCCTCGTTACAGTTATTTTGAAGACATTAAAAATTTATTTACTGTAAATGTCAAAATTGATCGGCTGAATAAAGCCCAAGTTCCGTGCGTCCGCCATTTTTGAAATTTCCTGTGCCCGCGAGTCACGAGTTTCCGTAGGTACCTCATATATGATACCTTATAATGTACCGTTCTATATACTCATCTTACTTGTACCTTCTAATGCCTTTACTACTTGAGGTACATGGACTACTTGGGTTCTTGTGCTACTTGGGGTTCTTGTGCTACTTGAGGTTCTTGTGCTACTTGAGATTCTTGGACTAATTGAGTTTCTTGTGCTATTTGAAGTTCTTGGGCTACTTGAGCTACTTAAGCTACTTGAGTTTCTTGGGCTACTTGTGGTTCTTGGGCTTGAGGTTCTTGTACTACTTGAGTTTCTTGGGCTACTTGTGGTTCTTGGGCTACTTGAGCTTCTTAGACTAGAGGTTCTTGTGCTACTTGAGTTTCTTGGCTACTTGAAGTTCTTGGGCTCCTTGAGGTTCTTGGGCTACTTGAGGTACTTGGGCTACTTGAGGTTCTTGGGCTACTTGCGGTTCTTGAGCTACTTTAGGTTCTTAGGCTACTTGAGGTTCTTGGGGTACTTGAGGTTCTTGGGTACTTGAGCTACTTGGACTACTTGAGGTTCTTGGACTACTTAATGTTCTTGGGCTACTTGAAGTTCTTGTGCTACTTGAGTTTCTTGGGCTACTTGATTCTTGGGCTACTTGACGTTCTTGGGCTACTTGAGGTACTTGGGCTACTTGAGGTTCTTGGGCTACTTGAGTTTCTTGGGCTGCTTGAGGTTCTTGGCTACTTGAGTTTCTTGGGCTACTTGAGGTTCTTGGAGTCTTCTTGCATCACTTCGTTTTTTTTTCCTTTGGGTGGGGGAAGGGTGGATTGAGCGTATAAACAAAATATGTTTGACTAGAAGTAATGTTGGGTCGCTGTAAGAAAAATGAAATCATATTTGAAGAGATTAATGGTAGCACAGTCTTATAGGAGCTAGTGCATGAGTACTTGAGGTTCTTGGCTACTTGATTCTTGGGCTACTTGACGTTCTTGGGTTACTTGAGGTACTTGGGCTACTTGAGGTTCTTGGGCTATTTGAGGTTCTTGGGCTACTTAGCTTGAGGTTCTTGGGCTACTTAGCTTGAGGTTCTTGGGCTACTTGAGGTTCTTGTGCTACTTGAGTTTCTTGGGCTACTTGCGGTACAGGGCTACTTGAGGTTCTTGGCTACCTGAGTTTCTTGGGCTACTTGAGGTTCTTGGGCTATTTGAGGTTCTTGGGCTACTTGAGGTTCTTGGGCTACTTGAGTTTCTTGGGCTACTTGCGGTACTTGGCTACTTGAGGTTCTTGGGCTACCTGAGTTTCTTGGGCTACTTGAGGTTCTTGGGCTACTTGAGTTTCTTGGGCTACTTGAGCTTCTTGGGCTACTTGAGGTACTTGGGCTACTTGAGGTTCTTGTGCTACTTGAGTTTCTTGGGCTACTTGAGGTTCTGGGCTACTTGTGTTTCTTGGGCTACTTGAGCTTCTTGGGCTACTTGAGTTTCTTGGACTACTTGAGGTACTTGGGCTACTTGAGGTTCTTGTGCTACGTGAGTTTCTTGGACTACTTGTTGTTCTTGGGCTACTTTAGCTACTTGGAATACTTGAGGTACTTGGGATACTTGAGTTTCTTGGGCTACTTGAGGTTCTTCAGGGGCACCCAACGAGGCAAACCAGCCAAAAGCTGTAGAAAGGCATTTTCAAGTACGTTATGGTGTTTGAAGTCTGTTTAAAGTGATGTTTTGGTTAGCTAGAAAACTTTGATCTGTTCGGATTCCCTAGCTGAAATGTTAATTGCCCGAAAATTTAGGGAACTAAATCTTTCTTTGAGAAAATACTAGCTGAAATGAACTTTCTAGGGAACCTTTTTTTCTTTCCGAAAATGCTAGCTGACGTTTTTTACTCCCAAAAACAGCAATAACGACCTTTCCGAAAACCTCAGGGGTTAAGATTGCCACATTACGAATCGTTTAGGCCACGTTTTACTTACGAAAATCCGAGTGCACTCTTTAATCGACGCCGAAAGCCTTTGGCGAACTACCCTCCACCGAACAGATATCTACCGAAACTTATCGTTGGGTGCCCCTGGTTCTTGGGCTACTTGAGTTTCTTGTGCTACTTGAGGTACTTGGGTTACTTGAGTTTCTTGGGCTACTTGTGGTTCTTGGACTACTTGAGCTACTTGGACTACTTGAGCTACTTGGACTACTTGAGGTACTTAGGCTACTTGAGCTACTTGGACTACTTGAGGTTCTTGGGCTATTTGAGTTTCTTGGGCTACTTGAGGTTCTTGGGCTACTTGAGGCTCTTGGGCTACTTGAGGTTCTTGGGCTACTTGAGTTTCTTGGGCTACGTGATTCCTGGGCTACTTGACGTTCTTGGGCTACTTGAGGTACTTGGGCTACTTGAGGTTCCTGGGCTACTTGAGGTACTTGGGCTACTTGAGTTTCTTGGGCTACTTGAGGTACTTGGGCTACTTGAGGTTCTTGTGCTACTTGAGTTTCTGTTCCGTGTGTGTATTGGTCTCAAAAGTAGCACAGACTAAATATATCATATGATAGAGTTAAATTTCAAAAGAAAATAAGAAAAATTAGCCGTTGTGGTTCATGTTCTCCAAAATACGCAGAACTTTGTCATTTCACGTTGTTATCTGCAGAGGACAGCTACGAAATGTAACAAGATTTATAACGCATGTGTACAGCCATTGTGCTGCTAATTAAAGCTTTTCTTTGGTGACGTTCTCGTTTACCGTTGCCGTCGTGGTTTGCTAAAGCTCCCTAATTAACTCCACCGAGGGCCTCTTCAAGGTTGATAAATAAACCTCCTACGGTTTCTCTTGCAAGAATGGTATTAACATGATTCATGCTAGGTGTTAAAAATTTGTAAAACATGATTGGTGATTAATGTTAATAAAAGTCGCGGTAACGGGGGCGTGTCCAAGATTTCTCAACATTTTAGTTCTCCCACAGACGTTAACCATTTCCATGTCATTACCCACAGCTAAACCTTCAAGTTCTTAGTACATTCAATTTTGCTTGTATTGTTACACCCTCGATTTATACCTTCCAAGCGTAGCATCTTTGCCTATTACGTACTAGCTCAGTGCTGCAATTCTTCTATGCCGACTTCCAACCCTTTTTCTTGTACCCTATATTTCCGCTCAATTTGTGCTAAACCTTTACTGGGTGTGCTATCGTCATCGTCATCGTCATCGTCATCGTCATCATCATCATCATTGTTTTCATTTTATTTACTCAACACCCGCACTATCTGTGCTATCTTTCTCTATAATTGAACACAGCGTATTGATGGCTTTAGTCTTTTATTACAAAGATATGTTAGAAAATGTAACGATGCAAAGAACCCAGCAATTCTCCGCTTTTTCTTTGTTACCGAAAGTACCCAGTTAAATGCAAAGCATGCGCAGTTGCTCGAAAAATTGAGACCGATTGCTTTTGCAGAAACTTGCCGATTTCTAATGATCCAGTCATTAGAATTTCAAGAAATTTGGCAAAAAATAGTTCAGAAACCACGTGAATGATCTATCACAACAAATCTGAATTTTGACATAGGGAATTTTTAATAGTACAGAACATGCAGTGAAAACGATTTACGGCGAATTACAAAAATCGTCTATGTCAAAATGTTATTAGAACAGTGTTGACAGAAGGGAGTTAATGTCAATTCGTAGTGGGCAAATGATGAAACAAATCTAACGACTGGATTTTCTTAAGATAAACAACAACCATTCTATCAGCCCTACTTTTAACCGCCCCGTTGCCATGGCAACAGCACACACCTTAGCCAAAATGCGAGAATAAACCCTTCTGTGGTTAACATTGACTCTTGCAAAAAACGGGCGCCAAAGCATAAGCAGTTTAAAAGTAATGGTGAATTAGGCATAGGCACCTGAAAACTGTGTTCGGCCAACTTAATTAAGCTCTTTTAATAACTTCATCACAATCATTCGAGTTCATAAGAAGTTGGATGATTTCTGTGGTTGATTTCCTTTCAAAGTCAGGTATTATTTCATTGATTCTATTTAAGAATGTTCGCCTTTGTACAGAGTGTTTGCTACAATCTAATAAGAAATGCTTTTATTTTTCTACCTGATTTGACTTGCATAATGGACATAATCGATTTTCTCTTGGAATATGATCATTCTGATATTTACCTAGTTCAATCATAACTTTGGATTGATTTTAGCATCCACGTTGCGAAATACTGAGAAAGGACGTTTAAACCGTTTTTCAATATCCAAGTTTGGATCTTGATAAGGTAATCAAATCATCTGCATGCAATAGATAATTTATTTTCGTTCCATTTGGGAGTACAAATGGATAAGACAGAGTGTTTTGGTGGCAAATTATATAGAGAGATGAAATAATAGGGGGTTTAGGATACATCCTTGATGTACACCTCGTGAGTATGAGAAAGATCGAAATTTGTTTTCAACGACTCTTATGGAACACGAGGTGTGGAACACGAGGACCTGCAGAAGAGTCTTTTATTTAGATTGTAAAAATTCCCTCCTATGTTCACTTTGAGTAGCTTATAAAATAATCCCTCGAAAGCCTTAGGAAAATCAACGAAACAAGCACAGACTTTCTCTTTATGGTAGTGACAATATTTATCTATAAGGGTTCTTGGCGTAAAAACATGGTCTGCAGTGCAGATTTGAGGTACAAAGCCAATTTGCGAATTATGCAAAACCTTGTTCTCCGCAATATAAGTATAATCTTTGATTCAAAATAAAGCAGACCTGTTTTCCAAGACAACTAGAAATACATATGCCTCTATAGTTTATTGGATCACTCTGTCAGCTGATTTCAAGCAGCCCAAGTACCTCAAGAAGCCCAAGAATTTCAAGTAGCCCAAGTAGCCCAAGAACCTTAAGTAGTCCAAAAACCTCAAGTAGTCCAAGAACCTTCAGTAGCCAAAGAAAATCGAGTAGCCCAAGAGACTCAAGAAGCCCAAGAACCTCAAGTAGTCCAAGCACCTCAATTATCCAAAGAAACTCAAGTTTCCCAAGAATCTCAACTAGCCCAAGAATCTCAAGTAACCCAAGAATCTCAAGTAGTCCGAGAACCCCAAGTAGCCCAAGAACCTCAAGTAGCCCAAGAACCTTAAGTAGTCCAAAAACCTCAAGTAGTCCAAGAACCTTCAGTAGCCAAAGAAAATCGAGTAGCCCAAGAGACTCAAGAAGCCCAAGAACCTCAAGTAGTCCAAGCACCTCAATTATCCAAAGAAACTCAAGTTTCCCAAGAATCTCAACTAGCCCAAGAATCTCAAGTAACCCAAGAATCTCAAGTAGTCCGAGAACCCCAAGTAGCCCAAGAACCTCAAGTAGCCAAAGAACCTTAAGTAGCCCAAGTACCTCAAGTAGCCCAAGAAACTCAAGTAGCCCAAGAACCTCAAGTAGCCCAAGAAACTCAAGTAACCCAAGAACCTCAACTAGCCCAAGTACCTCAACTAGCCCAAGAACCTCAAAAAGCTTAAGTACCTCAAGAAGCCCAAGAACCTCAAGTAGCCCAAGAACCCCAGGTAGCCCAAGAAACTCAAGTAGCCCAAGAAACCCAAGTACCTCCAGTAGCCCAAGAAGCTCAAGTAGCACACGAACCTCAAGTAGCCCAAGAACCTCAACTAGCCCAAGAAACTCAAGTAGCCCAAGTACCTCAAGTGGCCCAAGAAGTTCAAGTAGCCCAAGTACCTCAAGTAGCCCAAGAACCTCACGTAGCCTAAGAACCTCAAGTAGCTTAAGTACCTCAAGTAGCCCAAGAACCTCTAGTAGCCAAAGAACCCCAAGCAGTCCAAGTATCTCAAGTAGCCCAAGAACATTAAGTAGTCCAAGAACCTGAAGTAGTACAAGTAGCTCAAGTAGTCCAAGTAGCTCAAGTAGCCCAAGAACCTCAAGAAGCCCAAGAACCTCAAGTAGCGTAAGAACCTCAAGTAGCCCAAGAAACTCAAGTAGCCCAAGAACCTCAAGTAGCCCAAGAAACTCAAGTAACCCAAGAACCTCAAGTAGCCCAAGAACCTCAAGTAGCCCAAGTACCTCAAGTAGCCCAAGTACCTCAAGTAACCCAAGAAACTCAAGTAGCCCAAGAACCTCAAGTAGCCCAAGAACCTCAGGTAACCCAAGAACCTCAAGTAGCCCAAGAACCTCAAGTAGCCCAAAAACCTCAAGTAGCCAAGAACCTCAAGTAGCCTAAGAACCTCAAGTAGCCCAAGTACCTCAAGTAGCTCAAGTAACCCAAGAAACTCAAGTAGCCCAAGAAACTCAAATAGCCCAAGAACCTCAAGTAGCCCAAGTACCTCAAGTAGCCCAAGAACCTCAAGTAGCCTAAGAACCTCAAGTAGCTTAAGTACCTCAGGTAGCCCAAGAACCTCAAGTAGCCCAAGAGCCCCAAGCAGTCCAAGTAGCTCAAGTAGCCCAAGAACATTAAGTGGTAGTAGTCTTTATTTTACTGATAAAATACATATCAAGTGTTACATGGATTATATATAGCTATTAAGTACTTAAAAATGCGCCAAATATGCATTAATTACCAATAGCTAAATTGTAATTAAAACTAAGTCTGTTAATAAAAGAATTCTTAAAACGCTCAGTATTACAAATCGGAAATGTAGGCTTGACTTGTCAAAGCTTAAGGGTAGCAGGGTTAATCCTAGGAAGGGAGTGATGTAAAGGATGACGTTCCCACTCGTTTAATTTCTTAAAAATACCTTTATCGGACTTTTCTAAGCAATTAATAATGGAAACAGGAGAGGACGTGTATCTTCGTTTATGACAACGATCAAGGAAACATTGTATGGTATTAAGTTCTGGTGGGGATGAACCATATACAGATATTCTATACATAAGCTTAGGCAAAAGTAGAGTGCTGAATAATTTATCCAACTCCGTCTGACAATACCCTTCCTTCCTTAGAGTTCTTAGAATATATAGACATTTATTAGCTGCGGCCAGCTTATTCTTGACATGAATACAGAACCTACAATTTTCCTGAAATGTAACCCCTAAAATACATAGTTCTGGATGTTGCGGGATATTCTTTACTGTCTCTAGTACATTATTGTAGCCTTTCTTTCGGAAAACTATTTGTTGACATTTAGAGAAATTGCATAGTTACATACAGTAGTCCAATTACATAATTACATACAGTAGTCCAAGAACCTCAAGTAGTCCAAGTAGCTCAAGTAGTTCAAGTAGCTCAATTACCCCAAGAACCTCAAGTAGCGTAAGAACCTCAAGTAACCCAAGAACCTCAAGTAGCCCAAGAACCTCAAGTAGCCCAAGAACCTCAAGTAGCGCAAGAAGCTCAAGTAGCCCAAGAAACTCACGTAGCCCAAGAACCTCAACTAGCCTAAGAATCATAAGTAGCCCAAGAAGCTCAAGTAGCACAAGAACCTCAAGTAGCCCAAGAACCACAACTAGCCCAAGAAACTCAAGTAGCTTAAGTGGCTCAAGTAGCCCAAGAACCTCAAATAGCACACGAAACTCAAATAGCAAAAGAAACTCACGTAGTCCAAGAACCTCAAGTAGCACAAGAACCTCAAGTAGTCCATGTACCTCAAGTAGTAAAGGCATTAGAAGGTACAAGTAAGATGAGTATATAGAACGGTACATTATAAGGTATCATATATGAAGTACCTACCCGAGTTTCCAATATGGCGGAGCAGATTAGTGGATCTTGCAGCTCTCCTCATAATTTCACCATTTTTCTCTCGTGACACTTATTAATGTGCGCCTGTGTGCACGAAGAGATTTTGGAAGCCCGGTTTCAAAGTCATACAAACCTTTATTTGAATTATCGTAGGCTTAGTGAGCTACCTGAGGAACTTCTAACGTTGACCAAGATCAAGAAGCTTTATTTGAAGCGAAATATCTTAAGGAAACTTGTAAGGAGCGTCATCATAGCTGCGGTGATGTTTTTTTTTATATGAAGATGCTCTGTATTGACCATTTGTACTTTTGAATTTTAGCCAGCAGATATCTGGAGACTTGAAAATCTAGTTGAGCTGTAAGTAGCTATTTGAATGAAGTCAACATTTACCAAAGAGTTAGAGAGAGTGCCTTGTTCCCATTTCAAACCTTTTTCTTTGTTTCGCAAATTCATGCGTCTTCTTACAATGAAACTTCATGGACCACAAATTGTGACAAGTCCTTAATTAATGAGAATGATGTTGACCCTCTCTTTTACTCACTTCTTCACATCACGCACTGATGTATTATTGCAGGACGTTACAAATCGATAGAAATCGATCATCGAAAACGTAATCGATTGATCGATAGTACTCAATAATACTCGATATTTGTCGATTAATTAGATATATTAATCGATAAAAAATCGATAATCACAAATTTGGCTAGAGTCAGTATTTTTTTCATTCCCCTGAATTAAGCTGAACTAGCGAGCGGCATGTCTATTGACTTAGGTAGTACAATAGCTTACAATCTGTCCTGCAATGCACTATTAAGAAGCTGCATGGTCAGCTTTGTTTGTAGTGTTAATTTGTTGTATTCTGTTACAGTTCAGAAGCTTAATATCACCAACGAAAATCCCTTGTTAAAGTTTTGTTGAAAAGAGCGTGACATCGTGACGGAAAATGACACACGAGTCACGTTACATTATTGCTATGGTTGTGTTTCCTATCGATTTGACATAGTACCCCTGAGAATCCTGTAGTGACCTACAAATAATTCGCAAGTTAATATCAATAAAGCCAATAAAGTGTTATGGAGATGTTTATTGAGTTTAATATCTGAGTTACTACAGTAGTTGCTGTTTATCAGTTCAACAGAAAAACCAATAAACCAACCCAGCTTCACCCATTTTTATGTTTTCAATATTTTTCGATCAAAATTGATAAAATCGATCGTTTAATTACAGAAATCGATAATCACAAAAAGTCGACCGATTGATTTCCATCGATTTTCTATATTAATCGATGAATTATAATCAATTTCAATCGATTACCATCGATTTTCATTGAGTATCAAAAATATCGATTTGTTACGTCCTGATTATTGCCCTTATCAAGCAATGCAAGTCAGCTAAACTGATGTTTTGTAAAACCACCCATGGTCATTGTGGTTAATGGTCAGTCCCCAGTCAACATATCTGTTGAAACAAAAAGTGCCACAGTGCATCTAGCCATGCAGAGCAGGCTGTGTGTTGAGATAGTCTGAAGGATTTGTTGACCAAACAAGGCAGCCATAAAGATAAACCTCTTTGTTGCCCCCATCATACCAGATATTGAACTGAGTGAGCACTGAAGCGAATCATGGTGGCTGTAATTTGATTTTGCAAATCAGATATCAGGCCTTAGTTCCACTGATATAATTTCCTCACACATTTTGAGCTTGAGCCTTGGCTACTCTGGCAACAAAACAGCTTAAAATGACTGTATCACAGTAACCAGAATTCCAGCCTTTTTTTTCATATTCCCACCTCCTTGAAACACTAGTGATAGCCCTGGTGTTATAGCATGTCATTTACCCTGCTGTGTTTCCCTTCACAGGTACTTACATTCCAATAACCTTCATGAGCTACCAGAAGGTAATCTCACTCAAAAGAAAGAAATGACAGGTCACCTCTGCCTGCATGTCATAGATTTCATTAAAATTTCAAATTTTTCTTTAGCTTAAACATCTCTCTATGAATCTTCATGGACACCATGGTCATCTCAGCAAGTAAACTTTTGAAGTTGTTTTTCAACTTCATCACGCCCTGCTGATCATGAATAATAATTATTGCGATATTGTAAAACTTGAAGGGATGTTAAAGGACCCACACACTGGTCAAAAAGAGTAGGGAACGTAGTTCTGTGCTGTGGTCTGCCCTCATACTTAGGTCAGGGTTGTGTGGAGGCCCGGGGGTGGGGGTACTAAAAGAGGAAGGCTCCACCCCGAGGTCCGACCCCTTATCCTTTTATATACCATTTTTGACAGAAAAGGTACCCCTTTTGTATACCTTCCATTGACACATGGTACCCCTTTCATACAGTCATAAGGTATGTGTTTGAAATATTTTAATGAAAGGCCTTTAAATACCTAAATGACAGATTTCCCTACCCTTTCATATACTTTGACTCGTGAAATCCCTACCCTTTCATATACCTGAAGCATGAAAAAGGTACCTCTTTCGGGTGGAGCCTCCCCGTATAGGCCATTATAGGGAGTACCCCCCCCCCACCCCGCGGGTAGAGGCTGGGTGATGAGCTGACCACCTGACCCCAAGCCTCTACTGGTCATGGACACCTCTTAGGAGGCCCGATGCACCACATGACACAGATGAGGATCAAATAAATGATTAAGCAGTATACTGACATGCATTGTTGTTTGTCTGTTATTATTGTCTTAGGGATTGGGAAACTTTTGCTCCTTGAGAAGCTCAATGTTTGCAACAACTTCCTGAAGAATCTAACTCCCGCTGTTGGTCAACTGAAGTCACTCACGTCATTGCATCTTGCAAACAATGAGTTGTCATTTCTACCTAAAGGTATCTTAAAGGGAGGCATTATCAGTTTTGTCCTTTGTTGTATACAGTTGGCTTTATTCTGGAATAAATTTACCCACAGAATGCTTACAACTTATCTCTTAAATTGTTTTCCTCAGAACTGGAAAATCTCACAAATTTAAGGGATCTCAATGTAATGAACAACAAGCTTGAGTGGTTACCATGGCAACTGTGTAACTGCATATCCCTTAAGATTCTGTTTTTTGATGGGAATTGCATTCAGAAGATTCCACGGCAGTTGATGAGGCATCAAGGACTGGTTGAACTCTATGGAAGTGGAAATAAACTAAGCACAATACCTCAAGGTGTGTATTACTAACTGCCTACTCCGTTTACATAGTATACCGGTAATAATCATTTGTGCCATGCCTGGGTTGGGGGGGGGGGGGGTACTTGACCCACGTTTGGATTAGGGGTGCTACTGGGGGTTTGAAACCCTGGCCCTGCTAAGGACAAAAATAACCTTAAATGCCAACCCTGTGTAGGACAGTGCCCTCCATTTTAGAAACATTAGCACTAAAATCTAGTCTTGAAAATGATCTAATGTTGACTGATGAACTGCTAAATAAATACAGATTGACGTCACAGATTTTAGATTGCTAAATACTCCACAGACGTCTTGCAGCCATACCTTGTCTAGGAAGGGTCCATACCCTGATTAGGACAGACTAACTTGAAAAAAGATACCCTGTTCAGGGCAAAGGGGCCAAAAACCATACCTTATACAGTGGCATGCCTCCCTCCCCCCCCCCCTCCACCACCTGGGGGCACCATGTTCACAAACTAATTTTCCTTTATAATCACCTTTTCAGAGATCAGTTATTGGGTTTCTTTGCAGATGTGAATGCACTCACCTCTCTTGAATCATTGATACTGGATCACAACACTGAGCTTAAACTGTTGCCAACGACACTGCTGAAAATGGAGCATTTGACAATGATTGGTTTAAGCTGGTATGTGTCCTTCATACTACTCTCTTATGATGCTAGAGTCTTAACATCGCTTAAGTTTTGTTCATGCAAGACGTTATTAGCAAGTACAAAAGTGGAAAAAAGAAAGAATCAAATTTACAATTTTTGTTTTGTAACTTGGTGATTTGGTAAGGAGAGACAGCACCCAGCAGATAGCCTGACTCGTGGCTGCATATTTATTGTGGTCTCATTCGCTCAGTCAAGCCCTTCAAGCTAATTATCCAGCCTGGCCGGCCATGTGCTGGAAGGAATAGACTACCACACCGGGGACTATGTCCCCTAGTCTTTTCAAACAGTGTATGGGTTCTTTAACATCCCACAGGTTATTTAACCCTTTAACCCCTAAGGGGTCTCCCTTTGACGAGTAAAATCGTCTGGCGTTAGACAGAGTAAAATCTATAAGTCACTCTTAGGGAGTAAAGGGTTAAGGGAGATAGTTTTTTAATACCAGTGTTGTGAGTGGGACTTACGGTTTATCGTCCTTATCCGAGAAGACTAGGCAGTCTAACCAGTTGCAGATGTCATTACAAAGGCAGCACTCTCTCCTCAGTTATTCAAAGACCCTGAGTGTTGGTCCCGCTGGGGTTGGAACCCGCAACCTCCCGCACACTAGTCTATTGCTCTACCCATGAGCTAACAGGTCGGCTAGAGTACTTCTTCGAAAATCCATACATGACATAAACATCATTTGTGTTTCAACATCAAGTCGATAGCAGCAGGTAATTTTATCTTGACTCCTCAGAGCAATGACATAAAATGCTTTGCACCTCTCAAAGCTCCTTTGGCCCATTTTTATCTCGGGGTACTTTGCCTTAAATTCCAAAACCACTTCTGTCTGAGTTTTATCAAGTATTTGTTTCGGATGGCTGACTTATGTCCTTACTCCAAGTCTTTTCCTGAAGATGTCTGGGCTTGACTAGAAATCATGCACAAGCTTACGGTGTTCACTGGGGATAGCATCCGATTGCGTTCGCCTATCTGTATAAAGCCAGCAAGTCTTGCTGCATGTTAAGGTCTTCGTACAGTGCTTGAATGCAGAACTCAAGCGTTTTCTGTTGATCCCTAACTTTTTCGAAAAGTTTGCTTTTAAGGCGATGAATACTTTACTACTTTTTCACCGCAAAGAGACGAAAGACTTACTTGAGTAGCTTGCACGGCATCATTAGACCTCTTTCTTTTTGTCGTCTGAAGTGCTTCCGAAGCATCTACCAAAATTGAAGTGGCTAGTTGAACTTCTTCTTCGTTTTTGGGGGTGTTTACACAGCCAAGACGTTGTAGTGACTGTCTTGTGGTGGGGCTATTGATGACGGCGGCAACAACAGCAACTTTTTTCCTTGGACTGCGTGGAAGACTTTTTTCGTAGCGTCGATGGCTCGTTTTCGCGCTGTTCTGTTGGCGAACGCTCCTCGGATGAATTTTGGTGAAACAGCAGCACTCATGGATGATGCCCTCCCTTTTCTTCTCTTTCTCAAGCTCTCTGATGTGCTTGATAAATCCGCCAATTTGGTTTCGAAACTTCGCTTCCGCCGCTTTGTTGTTCATCATTCCGTACTCGTGGCCGTTTTCTCCTTCGCTGTTCTTTTCTATTTGCTAAATTTCTATCTTTGTTCTTCCAGTAGAATCGTGCATTGCTTTCCTTTTTCTTTTGCTTCTTCCTCTCACGCGATTCACGTAGTCGCTCAGCTCCAGTTTTACCCATGTTAAAAATTTCAAGGCCGGATAAATTCACATGCACGAATGCTTCGAATGCGCTAGCGTGAGTCAACGAGGGGGGTCCAAGGGCATGATGCTTCCCCGGAAAATTTTGGAATTAAAGTCCTCTGAAATAGCTGGAAACGTATTTAAAACTAACATGGTGTGGTGAAACTTATATACTTTCAGCACAAGAAAGCGGTGTTTCAAAACAAGAATAATAAGTTTTCGATAACACGTTAAATAGAAAAGTAACTTTAGTATTACTCGCTTTTTACTGTTGAAAAGTGTGAGGGCTAAAGCCCCATAGCCCTGAGCTTCAGCTTAAATTTTTGTTGCCACTGTAGTTACAGGATTTCACAACATTTTTTATCTTATTCAGGGCTACTATCAATATATTTTTTATTCTGGGTGAGTTTAAATTTATAACTTAATTTTCACAATTTTCCTGGAATGAGTCCTTAAATAAATCGTTCTGTTATTCTATTGCAGTCCCACTGGAAGTCTTGTCAGGCAAGAAAAAGACCCTTGTAGTGAGTTGAGAAATCAAATAGTCATAATACTCTATCCCGTCCTCATCCTTCTTACATGACATCAAAAATGTTATCTCTTTTTACTTATTCTACTTGTAAATTCTTTAGCATATTTTTCAGACTTTGGAACAAATACTGACATCTTTTTTGTGTAAAATCTCTCCAGCCCTCAATCCTGCCATTTATGATGATCGTTTGGCCATGTTTAGCTTGTCTCGTTGTTGTCGTCACTTTCGTTATATATTTGCTGTTACTGCCATCATCGCCATATCACATTATTTTTGTTGCCAACATCATCTATTACAAATTGTTTTCTGACCATTAAGTGGCATATGTAAGTCCTTGTTTGTGAACCTGTGTAATTAGATATTTCTACAAGCCAGCATGAAACAGTGAGACTCGTTTCCTTGGGATAGCACTGGAATGTGTCCTCTAGGTGAATTTCCCAGCATCGCATAGAAATTGATGATAAATTTACCATATTTTCAGGCAAGTAATTTTCAATTAATATTTCTTCAACAGAAGTGCCACAAGTTCTGAGTTTAAGACATGCCCTTGACAAGAGTTGTGGGAGCATTCCCCCATTGATAGAATTATGCTTTAGATCAGTTTATCCACTTGGTGAGAAAATTACATCTGTTGATTTAGATAATGAAAATGTAACAATTTAGATACACTGCTTTTGCAACTAATTGATAATCAGCTTCCAGATATAGGAACAAAAACCTCAAAAAATTAAAACTGAACGAGAAATAAATTCTATTCAAGCTCTGATGTCTTCTAGTTTCTTCAAACCTGTTGGTTCATTGATTCTGTTGTGTATTTAATGTTTTCTACTTTGACCAATATTTATACATGTGACTTCTAATAGTCACGTATTGCTGGAGAGAGTTGAGTCTGAGAAAAAGACAGGGAACACACATAACCAATAACCTGCGATCTTATGTCCTCTTATGTCGAAGCTCGCGGAAAGATTTACCATCGAAACGAAAATAGAGCCTGATCGCAGGATAACATAACCATTGCCTCTAGTTCCAAATGCCCTCTTCTCCTTTTTCAAGTTCAGTTTTGATTCAGCAGGTAGGTTCTCATCAATGAAGGATATTTATTTGTGGACAGACTGCTCCTAACTGGACCAATTTCCGAGGTTAAACGACATGCAAAAATGTAGCTATCCTAGATTTGTTTTTTATTCTTCTCTGCAGTGCAATCACTTAGTGATGAAAACATTTCATCTCTTCTTCTACCTTGTCACGTGACCAACCTGCTGACCACGCCCACTGGACGCTGCTTTACGTGCTGCAGTCCGTACTTCACAGCGGCATTCCTCCTAGAAGCAAGTGCTAACGTAGCACTGCGAGTTGTAAAGCCAAACTCGGACACGTTACAGAGACTGCGTGATGTTCGATGTTCTTTTGTGTTCTGTTGCTGCTCCAAGAGCTGTTTAGATGAAGTGCGTAGAATGCGTGACACTACTGGATAACTTAGAGGCAGCGTGGCCGAGCGGTTAGGGCGCTGGACCTGTAATGCAGAAGCCCCGGGTTTAAGCCACTCATGGGGCACTAAGGCCACGTGGTAGCGGGCATTACCCTTTAAATCTACCAAATAAAGTTTGAGCCTGAGCATAAGCAGCCATGGACAGCTGTTTCGGCCTTGTTAGGCCTCATCAGCATGGCATAGCTAATACCCAGGCTCAAGTACCCACATAAATGAAACAAGCAATGACAATGTGAAGCTTGTGGGATGTAGCTTGGATTGACAAGAATACCTCACAAGCTTATGTGTCTAGGTAAGCTGAAAGCCACTCATTGGGCACCAAGGCTGTCCGTAAAGATAGAGGCGAGATTTTATAATTTAAAAAACTCATTAATAATCCATGAAGTAAATACAAAAGAAATTAATTTTTAACGAGTGTCTTTATATCTGACAAAGACACGGCTAAATTTTACATCCGATTATCTAGGCCAAGAGATGTTCAGTAAAGCTTTTTAAGCCGTCCAATAAATTCGCAGTTCGTGTTTTATCAAGTTTAAAACACGAGGCGCACTCCTGCTCATTTATTAAACATTACTTAAAACACTGGAAAAACTCATCAGAGTTCCCATTTTACGTGGCGACTGTTAAATCAAGGGTCAGTTGTTTTAAGTAACCAAAACAAATAAAAAACACAGTAAACACACAGTCAGTGAAACTTCTATTGTGAATAATATTTGAAATCAATCATATATGAACTGTGGAATGAAATGAAATGAAGAATTGATCCTCGCAGTTGTGAACACAATTTATGCAATTGCGAAAAGAAGGCTGAAAAAACAATTCAGGACTTCAACAGGGTCCTGAATTGTTTTTTCAGGCTTCTTTTCGCAATTGCATAAATTGCGTTCACAACTGCGAGGATCATTTCTTCATTTCAAAACTTATATTGCTTGATAAAAACGCTGGGCAGGACGGATAAATGTGTCACTCCGTCAATTCTCCTGTCAGCAGTTAAAGGAACAGTGTCACGAGAGTGGCGCATGCGCCGTAACGCTGTAATGTTTTGATTAAACTGGCAAGTTTTTTCAAAGTTGTCGTAGGGTAAAGTCGTTGTTTTATATCGCCTCTTATCGTTGCCATCCGAGCTTAGATCTTTCACAAAGCGAAAAGTTTACTCAAAGCAATATCTGTACTGTAAATTTGTTGACTTATTTGCAACATACCGCTCGCCGGCGGCCGATTTGAGAAGCCTTTTGATGTGTCATCATGTCTGATCGTGGCGGCCATCGTCCTGGAAGTGGACGAAGACGAATATACTCTTCTAAAAAGGAGTGTGATAGGATTTGGCAAAGAGGACACCGACGAATTAACCTAGACTACATTGTGTACTCGTCGTGGGTGTCTTCTAAGATGAAATGTGGCTACTCGAGTGACTCCGAGTTCGCAAGACATCTACTTTCACTCGAATGGCGGAGAAGGTAAGTATCGACAACTGCATTTTACTGGAAGTGTTAAGTTTAGTGCGAAAACTTTTTAAATGTCATTTAATAAGTTTTACTCAAAATGCGTTTCTTTTAGGAAAAATGATCCAGTTGTATCGTGCTCGAAGAGAAAGAGATCTGACGAGAAAGACCGTACTCCCTCCAAACGCCGTCGCCATATTGAAGGTGAGAAATGTATTCTGTTTTGAATCCAGTGAATTGTCTGCTTTATTTTTTTTATGTGGAATATTTCGTGTTATTTGAAATAGGAAATAAACCGGAGTTTAGCGTGAATTCGTCAAATAACTGAACAACAGTAATAGCATTTGTGTTTTGCTATTTTACAGGGCATCCTCTGTCAACCTCGACCCCCATAAAACCAATCCTTACTGCTGTTGAATCGCCTAATCTGTCTTTGGAGGCTGCTGGTAATGCAAGGTATGTTCAGTGTTTACTTTTGTACTCTTCTTATTTACAGTATTACAGTTTGCAATAAGACATTTTAAAAAATTTCCCCCATGTCTTTTTATCTTTAGTTGGTCAGAAATAGTTTTACCCAGGATTCAGTTTCTTTTGCCCTTATATTGCAAGTACCGTATCATACATGTGAAGAAGTGACTCAACCCTGCAAATTAATTACATGACTAAAATGATATTTTCCTCCCTAATAGTGATGTTGATGTGACTGGTATCTCTGAATATTCTGTCAACAATAGCACTTATCAGGTTGCTGATGGGTCTGTTGTCTTACAAACTGACAATGAAAAGTACCAGGGTACAGATGACTCCATGTCAGAGAGTGAGTCAGATGACCAAACTGAGGAAACAGAGAGGTATGTGTACAAGACTGCTTGGATTAACAATAACCATCCCACTTCAGTATTACATTATCTGCTACATGTACGTACTAGTTATGCAACGCTTTCGAGTGGTATACTGTGGAATATCTCACGAGTCACTTGTATTTTCTTGGTATACACATGAGCCTTAGGTGAGTATGTATACCAAGAAATACAAGTGACTTGTGAGATATTCCACTGTATACCATGAGAAAGGGTTGCATTAAACTATTCTATACCATGCCATAGAAAATACAGTGGCCAGCAAGGCCAGCATAAGCGGGAATCTCAACGCATGATGGGAAGGTTGGGTGTGATACCGTTGAATTGCATTGATCGATGGGAAGGTTCGATGGAATACTGATGAATATACAATGGCTTTCCTGCATTCTGATTGGCTGTGTTTTCTATGGCATGGTATAGATACATGTATTAAATAAGGCAGTACACTGAAGTTGCATCATTATTATTTATACAGCACTTTCTGTGATACAGCTGTAAAATTCATTAGGTGACAAAGAATAATGTTTTGATAGGGTACCATTCTTTACCCTTCCCTGATAGGCGATTCATCATGTCACTTGACGTCTGAATTTATAAAAATGCTCCATTATTGTGTTTTATTTTTATTTTTGCCCTTGTCTAAGTTTGTTCTGACAAGTCCTCTTCACCTCTTTAAATGTCACTCCAGACTTATTTGGTTCTCTGTTTATAGGACATTAACAGATGCATTGGCAGATGCTTTAGATGAACTAAAGGATGATTGCGATGATTTTGATTGTTCCAGTGACGTGTCTGATGTTGATGACCAGGAGTAAGTTATTGATAAGTTTCAAGAAATGAACTTAGTAATTTTCCTTAGCTGTGTACTGTATTTGCATCGTATCACAGTTTTTTATGTTAAGTATATACAATGCTCAAACTACCTTCAGTGTATTTCTTTTTTTTAGTAAACGTCATGTTTTTAGGTGATGGTATTGATTAATTATGTTAATACACATTGATGCTGATGTTTTCAATATGAAATAATTACATTTCATAACATTTACTTTATTTTGCCTTTTTTCTAGGGACTCCATGTGCATAGAAGAAAACGATTATGATTATGAACTCTTTGCAGAGGGTAATGACAGTGAGCCTGAAGAAGGGTCAAGTTCCAGTTCTTTGCCAGCCGTAATAAATTCCACTGCATCATCCCTCCCACTACCAAGTTCTGCTGCTTTAGTTCTTCCACTTCCAATACCTTCTGTTTCTCCAGACCTTTTATCAACTATGGCATCATCAAGCCACTCTCTACCAAGCCCCTCAGCATCAACCACTCAGTCACCAGGCTCTGATGCATCAACTGTACTAATTACAAATGCTTCAAGTTCTTCGGTGAGAGCTGCCCCAGTAAATGTTGTTCAGCCATCTCCTGCTCCACTAGCTGCCCCACTACAAGCTGCTGTTCCAGCATCTGCCCCACTTTCAAGTTCCATTGCATGCAATACAACCCATGCAATTGTTCAGCCAACTGCTGCTCCATTAGCTGCCCCACTACAAGCTGTTGTTCCAACATCTGCCCCACTTTCAAGTTCCATTGCATGCAATGCAACCCATGCAATTGTTCAGCCAACTGCTGCTCCATTAGCTGCCCCACTACAAGCTGTTGTTCCAACATCTGCCCCACTTTCAAGTTCCATTGCATGCAATGCAACCCATGCAATTGTTCAGCCAACTGCTGCTCCATTAGCTGCCCCACTACAAGCTGTTGTTCCAGCATCTGCCCCACTTTCAAGTTCCAATGCATCAAGTAACACATCTTCAAGTCAAGCTTATCCTAAGTTGAGTAGATTGGAGGAGCAACACACACTTAAACAGGAACTGTCCCTTGTGAGACAAACAAAGGTCATCTGCTCATTGGATCTGCTACTGAATGTGTTTAAGAAATGCCAGCATCCTGGTTGCACAAAGGAAACATCCATTAAACACCACCTTAATGGCCCAACAGCTGTCATAAAGTGGGCATGTTCTTCTGGTCACAAAGGGACGTTTGCATCTTCCAAGGACCAAAATGGAATCTATTGTAACAATCTGCAAGTTGCTGCAAGTGTAATGCTGTCTGGGAACAACTTTGCAAAAGTAGAAAAGTTGGCTAATTTCATTGGCCTTGCATTCATCTCAGATTCTACCTTCTATAGGATGCAGAGGCTCTACTTTATCCCTGCTATAGATGAATGGTGGGCTGGCAAAGGGCCTGTTAGTTCATGATTATCTGGGTAAAGAGGTTGTGGTCTGTGGGGATGGGCAGTGTGATTCCCCTGGGCACACTGCCAAGAATCTTTGTTATTTTCTGATGGAGCTTGTCAGTGGTTACATCTTAGAAATTGAGGTGAGAGACAAGCGGCACGTTGGGTTGACCTCCAGCAACATGGAAAAACAAGCACTTCAAAATGCACTGCAGCGGTTGCAAGCAGCCTTAAATATTGTTGAAGTTGTCACTGATGCCTCTTCTACAATCAAGAAATTACTAGGTAAGTATTTCTTTACTTTTTAATGTACTTTTAGGGCAGTACAAAGTTCAAATTCACTTTCCCAATGGAACACTAAATTCCATTTCCTCTAACTATGTTTCTTGGAGTACATGTAAGTCACTGAGATGTTCAAGACTACCAAGGCTAATTATAACTTATCAGGCACAATGATATTTTGTGATTATTCATGTTAATCAGAGCTAGATTAATTAATGCCAAATGGATTATTTTCCATGTTTGGTTGAGAAATCAGCCTTTCGGGCTTATAAACAACATGTAAAAACAAATATAATACCATTTATTGATAAATATGAAATGATCATTTTGTCACAAGCTTGGGACAAAGACTTTAAAAGAAACTCTTCTTTTTTTTAATTTCTTGTAGCTGATAATTTTGCTACAGTGTTCCACAGCTTGGATGTATGGCACAAGTCAAAAAGCATCAGGAAATGTTTGGCAAAGGTACAGTTAACAACAGCTTCTAATGAGTACACATTTGTGTTGATTATTTTGCTTTGGTACATTGTAGTTCATTGAATTATTTAAAAAATGCCAGAATCAATAATGATCTTAAAGCAAGCATGAGACATTACTTTAGTTATTTTATGTATTTGCAATGTAATTTGCAATGTTCATGTTATGTTTATGTACTGTAGGCTGGTCATCTAAAGGGCATGGAAAAAATTCAAGCATGGGCTGATCACATCATCCTCCACTTCTGGCATTGTGCCAACATCTGCAAGGCCAGTGATACAACTTCTGATGATGAAGCCCTGGAAAAAATGAAGGTACATGACAAGTGTTCATGGTAGACCACACTGGAACAGAAATTGTGTGTAGCTTGGGCCTACATTTGTTTTCTGTTATTGATTAGTTAGATTGTCACCTGTAATTATTGTTTATCATTTTTGTCTTGAACAGAGTACTTGGATTGGACTACTCCACCACGTTTGTGATGAACATGATTGGAGCGGGGGAGCCTGCGGCCATGGGGAGTTGGAGGACCATGACCTTCCTTGGTTTGATCGACGAGATAAGGATTTCGAAGCACTGCAGAAAATTGTCCTTGATCCCCAGCTACTCTCCAACTTCAAGTTTTATGTTCGTTTCAGGTGAGAATGATTACAAATGAAACATGCCCATTCATAAAATTAATGGTGATATGGAATTTCAAGAAAATAACATCAGTTTTGTTTGGTGTCCAGGTATGGTTTTGTTTGGCAAAAAAAAATATTTTTTTTTTGTTAACTTGTTTCACTTCATCGTTTAGGCACACTGCAAGCATTGAGTGCGCAAACAATCTTTCTTTGGTTTATGCCCCTAAAAGTTGTTCTTACAGGTTTGTGATATGGCTACTCCATTTTTGTTCACCTTGCAATTTGGATTCCTTTCTTTCAACTTCTTTCATCTGTCTTTCATATACAGTGTGTACCTTTGCAGTTTGTTATCAAATTTGTCCACAACAGTACTCTGTATACATGTATGTTGCTTTAACACAGCAGATTATAACAAAGATTGACATCACAAGTCCTGCAATAATATTTATTAGCCTATTTAGGATCAGAAGGACGGGTACATGTACCAGTAAGTGCACTTAGTGACTCAAGGATTAACAGAGTTTCATTTTTCCATATTTAGTTATAGAAGTTACAAAGCCCGGAAACAGTTGGTAGCGATCGACTGGAACTATCACCTCAACCAGGCAGTTGCCACTACCAAAGCAGGTGACATGATTGTATCCAGGAAATACAATCAGAGGACCAAAGAATGGAATTCAAAGGTGGTTAAAGTGAAGAAAATGTATGAGTACATTCCAATGCTCTTGGCCAGGATAATGAAAATGAGGAGGGAGGATGCCAACAAGGTCACCCGAAATGTTCCCCTGAATGACAGTGACCCCGCATTACTTGCACCAACAATCGCCACAAAGCCACCACCACCTTCTAAAGAACTTTTTCTTTTGAGAAAAAGTAGATTTAAAAAAAGTAATGCTGGTGAAAGTTCAGAAAGTTAAGTTCAGGCAAGACACTTGAATATGATTTAATTAATAAGCAATATTTTTGGGATAGCCATTTTCATTTTAAAGATTCAAACCTCTGATTTCCTGAAATTTGACACAGACCTTGGTGGTTGATGGAATTACACCATGATTGGCTTTTTAGGTGGATCACAATTAACGGTCAATATTTTAGGCTACTAAAGATAGAACGGCTGGAAAAATCGATGTTTGTGTCCAAGTTATTGAGATTAAGAAGCGCAGTGAAGTAAATCGTTATACTACTTAGTGATGAAATATACCGGTAACCTATTCTATGATGTGACAAGTGGATACTCGTCAAAAGTTATTGCCTTCCATAGGAGTAAAAATGTGAAACTAAGACTTTGAAGGGTCAGATCTTCTTTGTGAAGTTTTCCTTTGCAATTCTGCTTCTGTCACATAACAGGCTAAGTTTATCTCTATGGTGTATCAGTTCCGAAGTTCTATATCGGTGATGAAAACTTGGACACAAATTGCAGTATTTTCCAATGCCGAAGATTGAACGGGTGCACCAACGTATTAAAAATGTGCAAGACGTTCATTTTTAGATTTCAATCACACGTGCAAGGTGGCAAACAGACATTGTTTATATTCCATATGTCTCGTCTGAATCAGTTGCAGGGTTTGTGCAGACTCATACATAGTTAATGAGATATAGGGGCGAAAGATCCTAGAGGCCGATCCAACCCTTTGTTTGGTTTACATGCAGAAATTTTGGTCGGAGATTTCAAAGAAATTGTCTTTCTTTAGCTGCTGATCGCCTGGCAGTCGCCATGTTTGTCTGTATTGTTTTTTTGTTTTTTTTTTGTTTTTTTTTGCCTGGTACTAGGATCTTCCTAGCAAAATCAGCTTACATTGTTTTAGGATCCTCATACCTCTCAGCTGGGAAGATCCTAGGACTAGGAAGATCCCATAGCACTAGTACCAAGTGCAACCCTTTGCATGTAAACTGAATACAGAAAACATATGGCACTAGCATGAACTGCCTTCTACAACTGTAGGATCTTGATGAAAGGATCTTCCTCCCTCCATGTAAAGGAGGCCAGAGTATCCTGCACAGCCTCAAACAGCAGTTGATTTGTAAAGCAGAAAAGTGCTGTAGTTTCTTGCTGCATGCACTCCTACATAGTTTGTATTGTCTTTATTGTCTTTAAGTAAAAACCGAATTGGCTTGAACACCAAAGAAAAATTTAAACCACAACAACAAATACAGAAAAATGTGGAGTTTCTGTTTATTGTAAATGGAACAATTTTCAAAATATTGAGTGATTTTCTTCATACAAAATGTAAAACAGGTTAGTGCTAAATAGTCAAAACTAAACAAAGGACAATCTACTTGACTTATACCTTTTCAAAGTTGAAAACCACCCTAGTTTTAGCAAAAAACTACAAAGGAAATTGTAGTTATTTGACTGGTTTTCTCTTGTTCACCAGAAAGAAATATGCATAATAACAATAACTACAGATGAATCCTGATACTCCGACCATAGATATGGTTTGGGTAATCATGAGTTCCAGGTCTCGAATAATTCGCAGCATAGAATAATGAAAGCTTCAAAACAAAAGCAAGCATGAACTAATCTCGGCACTGAAGTAAACACCCAGTATGTAAAACAGCTGCTATACTTGCTTACTCATGCCTAAATCCCATGTAAACACCAGTCTGGGAAGGATAATGGCTTCGAATAGTCTTCACAACACATCAGGGGCATACCTTCCTTTTCCCCTTTCCCAAGTACCCATAGCGGTCAAGGACAAACTGTCTGTAACCGGCCTTCCTAAACGATCTGGTACTGTTATCCTCCTGGTCATTCCGGATATCTCCCCTATTACGGATTGTAAGCTGGAGGACATCTGGATCGAGGCATAGTTTCTGGAATCTTGTGTGCAGTGTTACACATCTTCGCTGCCCACAGCACTTATTTTCAATGTCTTGAGGCATGACTGTGCAGACACCACACTTGCACCATGATGGTAAAGAACTACCTGCGGGGGATGGGCCTGTTACATGGCTGGCTGCTGCAGGTGGGGTCAGCTCTGTGGCAGTTGCAGATGGTGCCAAATTTGTGGAATCATTTTCATCATTGTCAAGGTCATCCTCAGCAATGAGCAGTCCATGGATATAATCCATGCTGCCAACTCCCCTGCGTAGACTCCTTATGCATAGTTTCCTAACCATAGGCTCATCTAGTGTTTGAATGAACTCCTGAAAAGAAATGCATTTTATGAGAAGCAATCCAACAATGATGGGTATGCAATTTATGATAAATATAGACAAGAACAATAATATGCAATTTGGAATATACAGCCAAGTCTTTGCAGAGATATTTATTTGAAGCATATCAGTAAATTTGGTGATTATGTGAACTTTTTCCATAAAAATAAAAGTGCAGAGCAGACATCACTGTTGGGAGAGAACCAGTCAGAAAATGACAAAGATAATCCCTGCCTCGATAGCCCATTATTATTATGGTATAACAGAACCTTGGATTTCAATAAAACACTCTTACCTTCACATCATTATTCTCTTTTATTCGCTCATCTTCTTCACTGGGCTTATTTGTTGCACTGCTATATGGCTGAGAAGACCTTACTTGCTGGGCAACAGGATGAATCACTGGTGTTGAATTACTTCCACCAGGCTAGAAATATACAAGACACCAAACCTTACTATGTGCACAAAATATTTACAGTCAAAGTGATGTCTATTGTACAGCAGCCAAAACAAAATGGAGGGTGCATTTCGATAAATAAGAAATACTTAAAAATGATGCCTCGAAAATATGGGCAAAACACTTCTGCTAAAAATGAAAATTTTTAGCAAACAGCTTGCACTGAAAGGTGAGTTTGCATTAGCTTATGTAGGATACTCATGTAACCAACAAGCTTACATACTGAAGAACATTGATTTAAAATCGTTCTTTGCGATGGTAAGTTACTCATAATAATATTTTACAGGCATCGCAAATCTATCGTACCTTGTTTTTGCATGGCTTTGCTGTCGAACCACATGTGCAGTGTTCATCACAAGTAGCACCTTCTGCTTTGCAAGGACAGCCCCGATTAGTTACACTTGACCTTTTCGTAGAGCACGTACTCTTGCATGAGCACGAGACACGGCTTTCCTGCAAAGTATAGTACATTTGGTGTTAGTCATCATCAAAACCAAACAACTCACACGTCAAATTTGTCATCAGGATCACAAGAAGCTCGAAAGAAACTTACCGTCCTAGAATCTCCTCCAACTTCACTGTCCATATTATCGAAGAACACGCAAATACAGTGCAAAATCTTCGAGACCAAACAAAAGGGAAACCAGAAAGTACAAAATAGCGGTTTTTCCAATGCGTATTTCAGAGTGAATTGCCTTGAATCATACAAAGTGCAAAATTCAAGATGGCGGACCGTTCAAAGAACTCTCTTCTACTAATGCACACTAATGCGCATGCCCAACCGTGACACTGCTCCTTTAATGGTTTCGTGGGAATAGCGCAACTGTTGAAGAAAGTCAACTGTAACAACACTGGCAGTTTGTATGTAGGATGTTTCATTGTCCCATATCGGAGTCTATTATCTCATGCAACTTCTTTGTTCTGGCTGCTTTCGTTACTGTACAGTTAAAAATCCGCAAAATATAAATTGAAAAAAAGTAAATGACATACAAGATTTTTATCAGGTAGTTTGTAAACTAAACCATGAGTGTAGTTCGCTGAAATGACATACAAGATTTTTATCAGGTAGTTTGTAAACTAAACGATGAATGTAGTTCGCTGAAGAACTGCCTTGTTGACATTGTTATGGGTCATGGAAGCCACCTCAGAGTCAACAATTTCCATGCACTTTATGTACATATTAATTTAAAACCATTTACCGAACGATTTGTAAACTGTATGCAAAAACGTGTAGTTCTTTGCATATACATAGTTTTATATACAGTTTTCTCCCACCTTCTCCAATATCCTTGAGTAACAGGTTCATATATTTGAAATGCAGAAAAGTTTAGTTTTGTTTTTACATATACATAGTTTTATATTGGTTTCAAACACGTTTCTCGAACCTTTTTCAATAAGATTACTGATGACCTCTATTTAATGCATACAGCCGGATTGTTTGAAAACCTCTGCAATTATTGTGCAACAGATGTTTCTGTTGCCATAAGCACTTTCCTTTTTTGGGTGGCTGAATATATCAAAATATAAAACTTTGCAGGCGCTTTGCTCTTTTTATTGAAATCGTGGCTGTCATTAATTGAAAGTACCGTGGTGTGTTTCTTATTATTGCTCAAAATGAGTGGTGGTGAATATGGGGTTAGCTGGAACGATACAATCTATAATTACGACGTATATCAGGAAAGCTATTTCGAAGAACATGGAAGATATGTGCGATTCTTGTACGCGGTGTTTGCTTTGGGTGTTTTGTTGGCTTCGCTAGGAATCATCGCAAACTCCACAGTTTGTGGTGTTTTGCTTCGAAAGAAGCGTCTGATAAAGAACTTTTCAAACTTTCATCTCTTCAATCTGGGTTTGACGGACATCATTTTTCGACTTGCTCTCGCTCCTTTGCTATTTACCATTGAAAACACTGAAGTTAAACATGGCAGCGTCGCCATTTGCAAAGTTGCAGCATTCGGCCACTACACTACACTGGCTGTGACATTCTCGCTGCTGCTGGGGATTGCTTTTGATCGATATTTTCACATTGTTCACCCCATAAAAGCGAGATACATAACCTGGAGACACAGTAGAAATGCCGTGATTTTGTCATGGGTTTACGCTGCGGTTTGTTCGTCGCCTTTTCTTTACAGCATGAAATACACACGAGCAGATTGGAATCTCACTGCAAAAACTGAATACGAGGTCTGCCTCTCAACTCCAGGACTGCCCCTTCAAATTTCATCAAGTGTGTTTTTAGTCTTTGCGTTTCTGATCCCTTTGGCCTTAATGGCCGTGGCTTACGGCAAGATTTTGAAAGTTCTGTGGCAAAGAGCGAAAAGTAAAGATATAAACGCTCAAGTTGCAAAAGCGAAATTTCGCGCAGGTAAGATGATGATCGTCATTGTAGTAGCGTACTTTCTCAGCTGGGGACCAAGACTCATTTGGATTTGTTTACAAGCTTTCGGCAGAGTTTCCTTAGAGTACACGGTAGACTGGGATAGTAAGGAAATTCCTTTGGAGGATAAAATCAAGGCGGAACGCAAGTACATGACCATACTTATTGGCAATGATGTTGTAGATCTTTTCACATTTACGAGTTCTGTTTTAAATCCTCTGATATTTGGGTATTACAACAAATCTTTCAGGGAGGAATTGAAGAATTGCTGTTGCGGTGGAAAATGATCAAAATGTCTTGTCAAGTCCAAGACAAATATGGAAAGTTGCAAGAGAAAACGGAAAGCAACCGTTAACAGCTTTTAAGACCAAACCATTGTCATTCAAATCGTTTGCGCCATGAATGACGGTGGGGAAATTGCTGAAAACGTTTGTTTTCCTGAAGACCAAACACAGTTAAATGAAGGAAATGCGCTGACGACCAAGCTGTGATGTAGTCCTCTTGTTGAGCAAACATTTACGTGAATGTTAATTCAGTTATCTGCTGTACGTCGCTTATAAGAATATTTGTTCATGGATTTCTTTATCAGCGCAATTTTTACTTGCACATCATCCAATGCAAAAAGGCCGTGGCAACTTATCTTGAGTTTATTGATCTTTTTTTCAGTTTTTTTTTTTCGCTCGGCCGAATAAAAGACCGTTTGAATTAAATCCACCTTGCGAAGTCGATTTGCTCACTGATTCACAAGAAACCCTCACATCTATTATGATTCAGTCATTTATAAAAGTTTGACCATGTTTTTGTTTGCCCAATTCGGTGGCCATTTTGAATACTTCAGGCGCCCCGGTTTTCTATCCCGAGGACTGTAAAGTTCGGGAATTCGTCGGAATTTTCCGAATGAGTGACGGGAACGAAAAAAAGATTTTTTTTCGTATCATGGGGGTGTTCTTTCGGGACTTGTTGTATTTATTCCTATGCAGTGGATTTAGTGGATATGCGGGATGAGGTCTTCCTAAAGAACACGTGCTCTGAAAACAGAATACTTTCCGCAAAGGTGACCTGCACAGTAGTCGAGCCTAATTTCCGGTGCCATGTGCAGCCGGGCGGAGGGTTGCTACAATTTTCCCAATAAAACTTTGCCATATCAGAAGGACACAGGTAGCAAGCACACGTTACGAGAAATGCGTGCGCAACGCGACCTAAAAGTGGAAGTACTGTGGACTACTGGTGTCCGTTGAGAATTTCAAAGCTTTGTAAGACTTTTCTATGGGAAATAAATTATCATAGATTCCGAACTTTCTACATGTTATTCAATACGAATAAAACTAACTTACGTCTGGTGTAAGTTGTGTGGTGGTAGATTATTTCGCCGGTTTTGATTTCCTTTCAAACCACTACCGTGCTATGAAAGGAACGCCAGAAAGCTATCAATCAATTACCGTCCATTCTATTCCTGACGGTTTTGCGAAGGAAATTCGGTGCCATTCTTGGCCATGGTCGAACGCGCGGCCAAAATTTTTCAAAATGGTCACCTCACGAAAACAGCATAATTTTATGCATTTTTTTTTTTTAATCACTATAAATGCGAGGGCTTCTTTGTGACCAAAGCTAGGGGAAAAGTTGGCCAAAACAAGAAAAATAGCGAATGTAAAATGTCGGATATTGTTAGTTTATTTCAGGAACACTTAACGACTTTTCGTCAAATATGTATTTCTTCGGTCGCCGTTTCAAACGTGACTTTTCTCTTTTGAAATCTCAGCTGAGGCTTTAATAACAATGAAAAACTGAATGTGTTGTTTACGCAGCGAAATGATGCCACCCCACTGAAGAGCAGATCCCTTGAACTGTTTCGAGCTCAGTGGACAAAAATACCTTCAAACTGGCAACAGAAAAAAACACCATGTTATATTTTATGCTGGCTCTCCTTAAAGTTCCTCCTTTGCCTTAAGTTGTTTCACTTGTTATCATCATGCATCGTCATCGTCGTTGTGGTACATCATTACTCATTATAGAGGCCCTGCCAGCGGAGGGTCTTGCGTAAAATCTCCCGTGTCGGTGTTTAAATTGCTAATTCTCGGCCTTGATGCCACTGTCGGACTTTTGCCGGGAATGATGTCGCTCGTCGGGATTTCATTTTCTGTGCTGTCGCTACTTTTTGGGCCATGTCGCTTGTTGGAATTTACCCTGGCAGGGCCCTCATTATAACGAGATCTCAGTTGGAAAGAACATTCACTCATGCATCACACCTACTAAAACATGGAACGCAACTGAAGCCGTCACTACCCTCGATCGAAGCCGTTGTTCAGGGGCAAATTCTCAACGTTCGAGAAACTGCTAGTCACGTTTCTCCGCTAATTATGGCTAATTATCTAATTTCAGTTGCTCCGTAGTGTGTAAGACAACACAACAAGATTCACATCAGTCACGTGTATGGGATGGTTGAATCAAAGTTCGAACAAATACGGACATCGCTCGTTAATGAGCTGTTTGATTGAAAACGGAAATTCGTGTCAGTTATTGTTCAAGGCTGTTTTAATTAACAAACAGCGTCGCAAACAGCTTGGTCTGTATACTCATTTCTATTTGGTAAAATTATTTGTCGAAGTGAGCTATTCTGGAGCGGAAAAAAGTGAAGCAGCTTCAAGATTTTATTTGGTCTGACGTACCATCCATTAAAATGAGCTATAACAGAACAGATGGCGTCAACTTTGACTCCTGAAAAGTTATTTTGTTTAACCCCGTGCGGTTTGAGTGAAAACCTTTGCTCAGGTTTATTTGCAAAAAGAAACTGAATTTCACGTCGGCTGTTGGCGGCAGTTGTAAGTGACATCTTTGGAGTACGGAGACTGAGTAAAATTTGAAGGTGATTCTTATGGATGGTACGTATAGCCGAATAAACATGGCATTGAATTTCTCATAACACAAAAATTTTAATTTTTTAGTTTTTTTTTTATCATGAAACTATGACTGCTGCTGGAGATCTGTTTCCATTGTACAGTGTACTCCTTAGGGTAGTCTTTATCTGTGCGGGGATCCCTGAAAATCTTATGATTTTCTGGGTCTTGGCTCGCAGGAAAAATGCTTGAAAAGCTTCTCGAACTTCCATTTATTGAACCTAGCCGTCACGGATATTCTATTCCGAATCATCTCTACGGCTTACGTACTACAAGAACGTCTTGGTGTTAGCGACAGAAAATGCAAAGCTGCGGAATTTGGAATATACACGACTTTAGCTGTTACATTCTCCCTTCTCGCTGGAAATGCATTTGATCGCTACATACACATTGTTCATCCGCTTAAAGCAAGAACATTCACGTGGAAACGAAGCAGGAATTTGGTGATCGTCTCGTGGATTTACGGAGCAGTGTGTTCGGCGCCATTTTTGTACAGCACAAGAGGTGATTTTACTGATGACAACGACGAGGCCTTACCAAACATGTGCGAGTGTTATCAGGCACCTGGGCTGCCTTTTCAGATTTCCATAACAGTGTTTTTCGGATGTTCGTTTTTAATTCCTCTAGTTTATATGGGATTTGCGTACGGAAAGCTTTTACGGGTCTTGTGGAAACGTGCGCGAACAAGGAATCTTTCGCAGTCGCCAGTGGCAAACGCTAAAATCCGAGCCGTCAAAATGATGGTGTTGGTTGTCCTTACGTATCTCGTTACGTGGGGTCCTTTTCTTATTTGGAAAATTATAGAAGCGTTTCTGGATGATAAGGAATTGTTGTTTGAAGAATCTCAGTACGAAGAAGACGATTCCAGCGGATTTACGAGTGAAGAAGAGGAAAAGCGTATGATATATCTTCCAATTAGTATGGTATTTGAAACGATGACTTTCTTCAGTTCAGTCTTGAATCCCGTAATATTTGGCCACTATAATCGGAGCTTTAGAGAAGAGGTGAAAAACATTATTTGCCGAAGTAACTGCAGGCCCTGCTTCACAAAATGCAAACAAGAACGTTCCCTTCGGTTTGGTAAAATAGGCGGATTTACTTTGGACTCTATTGAAGCGAAAGAAACCAACTTTCAATCGACTCGCCTTTGACCAGAAATGTTGTTGTTTTTACTGTATAAAAGCACTTAATAGATTATAAGTTACGAAGAAAATCAACAAAAGTTGCTGTGTAATTCTCCTTTACTACCTGTTTTTTTCCCATTTAACAGGTTTCTGACCTCTGTTGACAATATCGTTTTATTGTCTTTACTTTAATTTTACTATGTCAACTTCCTGTTGTACACGAGCCCATTACTGACTTTAATTAATGGGTCGCATAATTATATATATATATATATATATATATATTGCCAACGTTGTGCACGTTGCGGTTTTTTCTCGTTCAAAACTTTCTCCAAAGTAGCCATTATACAGACTAAAAGAGTGATTAGTACTTTTTTCTCTGCTCCTCCGCCCCTCTCCTCTCTCCGTTTCTCATTCCTCCTTCTCAGTGCTGTGGAGTGATTGCGGGGCCCGTCCGCTGGGAAAAACGCCAGTTTTGGACCATTTCGGTCAACCGGCTCCAAATTTCTGCGGGTACGTTCTTGCAAATTTACACAGATATTTCCAGACTATTGTGCCAACGTTGTCCAATGAGTCATGTTGCAGCGGAAAACGGATTTTTGGGCCTTCTGCAGCTCTCTGGAGCTATTTTAGTGAATTATCTGTCTGGATTTCATAAAACGTACCTGTGCGAAGGAGGCGCTTCTTGGGGCGGTTTTTTCTAGTTCAAAAACTATCTCGAAAGTAGCCATTATAAAGACTAAGAGAGTGATTAGTGCTTTTTTCTCTTCTCCTCCGCCCCTCCTCCTCTCTCACTCTCTCATTCCCTCCTTCTCAGTGTTGTGGAGTTATTGCGGGGCGCGTCCCCTGCAAAAAACACCAGTTTTGGACCCATTTCGGTCAAGCGGCTCCAAATTTCTGCGGGTACGTTCTTGCAAATTCACACAGATATATATATACATACATACATACATACATACATACATACATACATACATACATACATACATACATACATACATACATACATACATACATACATACATACATACATACATACATACATACATACATACATACATACATACATACATACATACATACATACATACATACATACATACATACATACATACATACATACATACATACATACATACATACATACATACATACATACATACATACATACATACATACATACATACATACATACATACATACATACATACATACATACATACATACATACCATGAGGGAATTCTTACAATGTGTATGTGTCATAGCCAAAAATAATGTTCTCTCGATGTTCCAGCCACTTGTACTAATCTCAAGTGAAGATGCGGTTACTGTTTAGCAGCTAGATCATTGTTATTGGACATTTCTCTAATGAGTCGCAAAAAAATTAGTTTGGGGACCTTCAGAACGAGTAAAGATGGCGCCTTTGAATTAAATTATCATGCATAACTGGGGCTCTGGTGGATGACTGGGGTTTCACTTCTCAATAAACTGAAGAGATGTGTGCGTAACCTACCGTAATTTAGCCTTCGTAGCAAGCGTTCCCGTTCGAACGAAGTTTTCAACATTCTGGCCGCGCGAAAATTGTAGCCTGCGTCGCAGACGTAAACTAACCCCGGTTCAGTTAGTAACGTCTGCGAAGCAGCGCCAAATTCCTTATTCTGTACCAGAATTTGATTACATGCTGTGATTGGCTCGTCAACAAAAGAGCCAATCATAACGCGTACTCAAATTTTGGTACGGAACTAAGAATTGGGCGCTGCTTCGCAGACGTTACTAACCGGGGTTAGTTAACGTCTACTACGCAGGCTAGAAAATTGGGGCGAGAGCAAAAAATGGAGGACGTTCTTTATGTTTTGCTCTCACCGCTCTCGCCCCAATTTTCGCGCGGCCAGCATGCAGTAAAATCTGTTCGAACGGGAACGCTTGCAACGCAGGCTAACCATAATTTTGCATACCGACCGGGCCTAAACCTGATACATATACTTTCGTCTTTGTTTCTACTGGTGTTTGGCTGTGCTGTCAGGGTGTGGGAACTCGCACCCAGACTTCCAAGCGTGTGCAGTAAGTAACGAGGACTCGAGGTACGAGTGGTCATCCACTCAGAAGTGTTTTGTAGATTTTTAACGCGTATACATGGCGTATACGAGCTATCACATGACCCTTTGGATTCTGAGATCAAGAAGCAGTTGATTCAGTTCAGTGTTAAGGGACTTGGACCGCTTTGGCAGACATTTTAGAACCATGCAAATGAATTCAGTGTGAAGTAAATAGTAAAACTCTCCGGGTTCTTCGGCTTTTTACCCATAGACCATTTCGATTGTCCAGCCGTTAATGGTCGCGTAATAGTTATCCGCTCCAGCAAAAGTTAGATCATGCCATGAATTCCACGCTTGGCATACTGATTACATTGAATGGGATCGGGTATTGTTTCCAAAACATTTCAATCATTTTTCAATCGCTCTTCCGCTTCTACCTATATCATAGGGCTTTCCGCATTAGATATTTTTAGCCATCACCATCCTTCAGTTAAATCCGTAATATCCCGAATCCCGCCAAAGTGATATTGGACTCCACTGAAACAACAAAGGAAACTAGTTCTTTGTTCACCCATGCTTAAAACGGTAAAAATACATAAACAACAGCTCTTGATCCCCTAATATGTCTAGACAATTGTACAACGAAATTCATTTCGCATATATTCAGTTTGTTTTTGTAGTAATTAACGGATGCAAAATGTCTTTCTTAACTATTAATTTTACGCATCTTATTTAATTCTATAGACGTTATCACTACCAAAACATTGCCAATATCCGAGTCAAAATTTTGCTGAGCTATTTAGAATATGTCATTCAAATTTATAAATGGGATGAAGGTTCAACCCACTGCTTATTACACTGAAACAAACTTGTTGGAAATAAAACTACAAAGTTTATGTTGCAGAAGAAATATATTCAAAGCGGAAAGTTCTTGGCTTGGAAAGGTATCAACGACATCTTGTCATATTCGTTCTAATTTGCACTTCAAATGGCCTCCAGCTTGATTTCACTTGGTTCCTCTTGGTTGGCCACTTGAGTCTGCTTGCTTCACTTGATACTTGTGGTAAAATTTGTTTAGACGCACACCAACAACATTTCGATCGTCATGAATTCGCGTTAAAATCCACATTCGTAGTGGTGATTAAGCTTCTTACGAAAACAGCAAGCCGGCTTTTCACAAACTCTCAAATTATGTCGGCAGTGTTTAGTTGCTATTAATGCGGAGTCATGGGTCACATTTCCCAACAGAAAGCGTCTCTTCGCTGCTGTATCCACTGATCACAACTTCTGATGTCCTTTACTTGATCGTAGAAAACATTAGATGGCAATCCGTTTATTCCCTGATCGCCAAGCTGCATACTCTTTCCACACTGAGGACAGATCACAGATCTTTCCACAAGGAACTTTTTAAGACACGCTTCGCAGAATTCGTGTAAACAGTTGAGTATTTTGACATTAATGCTGTATTCCCTGTTACAAAGTTTACACGATGGCTGTTTGTGTTCCCTTAGTTTTTTGAAGAGGACATATGAAGAATCAGCCATTATGTATCCTGACAGAAACGTAGTTACACGTCCAGTTACGTCTGTGTGCTATGTAAAATGTGCCGGTGATTAACTTGGACCGCGTCATTTATGAGATTCGGTTTCCGTTTCATTACGTCACATTGTCGGTCACTGTCATGTTTGTTAAACAATAAGCAAATTTAGGAATGCAAACAAGTAAATGCTTTTTTATTGCAACAGTGCCATTTTCATTCCACAAATTTCCTCAGTTAAAAATGAAAAATGTTTATTAAAACCAGCTGAAGTCGTCAACAGAATGTAAGCAGGGAAAATTTAAATTAGTTTTTCCGGAAAAACGTGACTCACGCAAAGAATGTAACGTAACGTTGTGGACCAACGTGATGGGACGTGTCCTTGTTCCCAGGGTCCTTGAAACCTCATCTGGAATGTACAGCTTGTCACGCAACCAGTTCTTTGTAGTAAAGATAGCGTGACAAAAATTGCTTGCCTCATTGGAAGTAGGTACTAAGTTTTCCACCTTTTTTCGCATTATCCAACTCAAAGCACGCTTTAGCTTGCCCGTGAGCAAGCTCTTTGTTTGTTTGTGTTTGGATGAGGGAAGTACGTATTTCCGAGAATAGGTTTCCTCACGAAACGCCGAGTGCGGCACGACCGCAAATTTCTATTGGCGGTGGCGGTGATGTAAGCTATATACCACACTGGACGAGATATTGACGGTCCGGCTGTATTTATGGAGCTTGAATGCCAGCACGATGACGGTGACGACGAATAAAGGGTTCTCAGATCTTATGAATAAAAACGTGAAAATTAGACAGAACACTCAAGGACGTGATATTTATTTCAAAAGTAGCTTTATACGACAACATAGTCAACATTTTACATGAATTGACTCAAATAACTATTTTTAACCCTCGATCAGAAATTCAAGGAAGCTGAGGAATGACGCAGGCCTAAAGCGTAACGGTCCAGGAAGTGATGCCATCACATTTGCCAGATATTACATCAGCTGCGGCAATTCAATATAATCCGCTGAATAAATAACCGTGATTTGTCAAGTACCAGAAACCACGTTTGTTGTCGTTAAAAATGGGAATTACAGTAGACCCTGCTTCGTCAAATTCAAGGGAAACAAAAACCCTTGTAAGAAAACTGAAGCTCGATGTAAATTACTGCAAACGGTCCAAACATTAATCAACCGAAGCAACACTAGGTTCGAGGTAGCTTGAGATTTGTGACACTAGCGGGGATAACTTCAACAAGATATTTATATCCAGGATGTACCCAGAGCTCTGGGTTTGGATGCTTTTAACCGCTGACCAAAAGAATGTTCTACATTGAGAAAAATATGACTTGGAGATGCCTATTATGTAAACTCGCTTAACTGGTATACGAGCAACTCACTGAAGTATTCAAACAGTTCGTTTTGTTTAAACGTTAAGAACATAAGACAAGACAATACACAAAACTGCAACTGAGACTTTTGCAAAAGAATTGTAAGCTTTTCGTATATTCGACATTGCTTTATAACTCTTCTTTCAGGAGGTCTCCGTATTTTGTCACACGGCTCCCAGCAAAATTTCGATAGTGCCTTACAAGCTCATCTACGGTGAGAGACATGTCCTGCGGAGAGAAACACGGTGAAAAGTTAGGGTGCCGCACTTGTAATCCGGTGGTTCTGGCTCCCAGTCCACTAGCTGGAGTTGTTTCACGGTAGTCCAAAGTTCAACTCCTCGGCCACGCTTGTAAATAGCCAACTGTTCTGCCAGTTGGGATTCTTAATCTGTCATGCTGTATTTGAAATATTTGTTTCTGTATGATATTTGTATCATTATACCTCAAAAGCCCCGACGGGGAGAGGATAATTCAGTAATTTTTTATTTATCATTTATTTACTCAGTTTTATTTAATTGAAACGAAACTAGAGACTAAGCTACAAAAAAATGGATGCGATTTATCCCCTATACAGTGATAAATGCAAAAGAGAAAAGGCATATAAAAGGATGATATTTTGCTTTGTCGCTTCTGAAAGCCCGAGGCAAGTATTCATTATCAATCACTTGCAAGCTCCACGCGCCACTTTAACATAGACAGCGGTTCATGTCAAATTATAAAATAAGAAAGTAGAATTGGGGTTGATTTGTTCAATAGCTGAGAGTGACAGTTGCCAATCAAGACTGTTATTACCTGATTATCGTCGCCGACTCTCATAAGATGTTTTGCCTCATTCTCAATAGGGTCCTTATCCCTTCCTGGAAGGATCCATTTATGAATCTCGTCCTAAAGAGTTGGCAATAACGATAGCAATAAGGCTCTGTGTCACAACGTCCAACGTTATAGGGCCTTAGACTAACATAATATAGCTAAGACGTGCATGAAACAAAGGTGGCCCCGATGGAGTATCACTGCCCCGCCCCTCTCTCCCTGGGGAGTTAAGGGCATCGCGGCGTTACACCACAACAGAATGTCTCCGATACACTTAAATGCGCATGGGTAAAGAGATCTGTAGGGAAAACAACTTGATAACAAGAGTTTGGTTGGAACTACTGACCCACCACCAAATCTGATGTCGTGAACACACCACCTTCCACCACGTAGCGTGAAAATTGGAGTTATTATTTTTTTTTTGTCATGCGCCAAGAAAGAACGCTGTTAACAGTAACATTCTGCTTAGGTAGTGGGGTGGGATGGGATGGGGGTCAGGAAGACACTCCACCCAAAAGACTGACGCATAAAACAAAATAACAACAGCATAAAAAACTCAAGCTACTCAATCATCCAAGCACGTGTTTTCCTGAGACTGGTGTGTTAAGGTGGGGGTAAACGTGAATTTGTGTGAAATTTGAAGGAGTTTTGAAGAAGGGATTGTAATAAAGTAGAACTGTTTTGAAACACTTCCAGTTATTTGACACCCCACAAGGGCACTGCAGGTTGCTGGGGAACTGTTTGGTGTCCGTCTACTAATTTCTAACTTCAAAATCCAATTTTAAACCTTTTTTTAATCTTCCAAATTTCCTATTACCCTCAATTTCACTAATCCTTTGAGAAAAATGATCTCTTCCCAAATATACCCAAAAGTCACCAAAAAATTAACAAAATATCCCACAACATAGCTTTGTGAGATGAGAAGAGGGATTTTTGATTGCTTGAAACGCGAACGAGAGATCCCTGTTAAGCGGCTATAAAACGATGTTTAGGTTAACTCCCGCCTTAACTTGAGTTTGTATTTCCTCCGGTCCCAGCTTCTTTCCTAGGCCTCCGCACCCTTGTCGCTTGAACCGTGCTTGGTCAAAGACTTCTCACGACAACTAGTTGGGTCCCTGTGGGGCACTTTCTAAAGGATGACGTCACCGTATGCACTGCAATTGCCCACTGAGGTCGACTGGGCACGAGGTTGGTTTTCGGAAATTCAATTGCAAATCGCTCTATTCCGAAATTGTTCCTACATCTCTGTCCTTCCATAATCCCACCACTGCCATTGTATTCTTCTTCCCTACCCCTCTTATGCCAAGTTCTTTACATCTGCTTCTTCCCCTCCCCACTCCCTTGCTTCCTGGCATCAAACGGAATATCGATGTTAATTAAAAAGTTGTTAAAAGAATGGTTGTGAAAAACGCACCAGGTCAAGATAGCCGTCACGGTTTCTGTCTAGCTCTTTGTTAAAGCTTCTGGACAGACTTTGAATTGTCTGTGGGTCATTCTTGGTCTGCCCATCACCTGTTGTGGTAGTAATAACGACAATGATAACGATAATGACAATGATAATGATGTTATAGTAAAAACAAGGTCCTTCATGCGACTTTTAACTTCACTAAACTAGACTGCGAGTAGTCTCTATTTTGAAACAGTAGAAATACACGCGCGCGCGAAATTGCGAGGAAACGCGTCACGATGGGATCATTTCGCGCGCGTGTGTGTTTCTCCCGCCCCACAATCCATCGCCTAAATTAGGGACTACTCGCGGTCTAAAACTAAACGGATTGAAATAAATGATTTGCTTACCCGCGGTTCATATATTTTATATATTCTCGCCTATAATGCAAATAACTTAATTTCAACCTACCAATGTACTCCTGAAGAGACACTTTACCGTCCTTGTTTGAATCAAAGGCATCCAAGGTATCCTGTTAATTATATCAAAACAGTACATGATACCGGTGTAAACAAAAGTTCACCAGACACTTCAGTTGCCGTAAAACAATGGAAAACCTCCATATCTTACGGTGTAAGACAAATTGATTTCAGTGTTATTTCCACAAAAAAGATCAGTTCTTTTCAAAAGAAAAAATCTGTTCTGCGCAATGATAAGATCACATGTTCACGCCTAAGAAATGCCACGTGATCTTACCTGTACAAGGTATGACGTCATTCGTTTTGACTCCTCTGGGTGAAGGTAGTGAGTGAGCTCCTCACGTGACAGTTGGCCATCATCGTCTGTATCAGCAAAATCGAACTTTTTCTTGTCATGTGCCTGAAGTTCCCTATATTCTTTGAGGGTCTGAGGAGGTAAGTCTGTAGTACGAGATAATCACGGAAATTTAATGACAGCAGTTACAGAGAAAATAAAAACATGCGGGCAAAGACAAACATTGAGTCACATATTAAATGTAGCTCTACTTTTTAGAGCATGAAATGGGAAGTGTGACATAACCGTTGAAATGATAACCAATGACAAGTCACTTTCCATGGTGCTGTTTAATTTGTTACGCAGTACAAGACTGTTTGTGAATGAGTAGTTTACTGTGTGCATTCGACCTTATAAAAACTTTTGGAAAGAGCGATTACTTTAAAAGCATCAGATTGTTATTATAAAGAGAAATAGTTTGCCGGCAGAGATTCTTTAAAAGACATCAAAGTTGTTTGAGTTTTTAGCTTGAGTCGGAAGGTTGTTGCAGAGTTTTGCACCACGATAGTGAAAACTACGTTTCCCCGCTTCAGAAAGGGGCCTGGGAATGAACAAATTGCGAGACGAACCTCTTGTAAGAGAGTTAACCTGCGGGTTGAAAGCGATGTATTGTGGTATCATTTTTGATCGTGATATCTGCCGAGAACTTAACAAAGACTGAGAATTTATATAAACAAAAGCTAAATTAACGTGACCATACTGATTAAAGCCAAGCTCATTATTTGTTATTAAGTCACGTGACTAGTTTCTGACCTTTCTCAATGGATGGGGGATATTCCAATGCCTTGTACTCTTCCCATGACACCTTGCCGTCCTTGTTCGTGTCCATGTCCCTCAATTTCAAACCAGCTCCGTGAAGCACATGCTTCCTCATATGCTGCTCGATCCACTCGTAAAGTTCGTCCATAGAAACCTTCTTGTCTCCGTTTGTGTCTATTTTAGGAAACAGCTTCCTGTGACGAAGAAAACATTGATATTTAATGCCAGACAGCTTCATAGACACGAACGAACTCTTAAAGTACGCAACAAAAACGTTCAAGACAGGATACCAAAGCTGCTTACTTTAGTTTTTGTTTAACGTCATTAGCCGGTAATTTCTCCCATGCCTGTGCTTTTTGTTTCCCGAGGAAGGCTTCGTGGTCGAATTGCACGTTATGTCTGCCTTCTTCGTAGTGCTGGGTTTTCGCTAAATCATCCTTGTGGATTACAGGATATTTGAGTCGGCTTCCGTGCACCCTTAAAACCCAAATACATAGCGATGCTATACAAACCAAAGTGATTGCGCGAAACATCTTAGATCTCGGCGCGTGTGAGCGGGTGAAACCGAAAGACTGACAAGTTCCTGTCGTATCACTGTGATGTCTTCAGGCTTGAATTTATATATCACACAATTTCCTTTCGTGTTAAGCCACGTCGCTTTCGATATTGGCTTTTGCGCATTCTAGCAGTTACTTTTGCCACGTTATCCTACATTGCAGATTCTTTAAATAAGCCCCCTTCGCACGCAATAAATGTTTACAGTCGGACTAAATAATTTCTTGAAAGAAGTTGAAAAAAAAAAAAAAAAAAAAAAAAATAAAAACCTGGCAATTGACTGGTGTTGTGATCACTAAAAAGACGCAACTCAAACTTCAAAGACGCAATCACCTGAAAGTGGTCTCTTAGTGCTAGACAAACTAATACAAAAACGATAACTTAATGGGAAGTTTGGTCTGCAAGTTTCAGAAAAGTTACAACTACAAGACAAGAAGTAAAATTAACTTATTGGAATTCCAAAAGTTGTTTTACAAGGTCTTGTAGTTATGCTGCATTTTGCACGTTCATATCATATAAACTAAAGTTGTAAATCGAAACTAATGGCCGACATCCCAATATCGCACAGCATCAGGCTTAAGCATTAAGTTATTCAGTGAAGCGTTATTTTTAAACTGAAATAATATTTGAATGTGCGTTGACCCCCAAAGGATTTAAATTTAACCACAAGGGTCATTAAGTACCTGTAGTAAAGCCTTCATTTGTTTACAGTGATCTAAGTGTCTTACGTAACAAGTTCTGCGTCATTTGGGGTGGAATTCAAAAGACGAACTAAAATGTCGCCTTGAAATAACCAAATAAGCAAACGAACAAACAAACAAGATTCTGAAATTAAACTGAGCTCATCACCTCACCATATAAGTTACACATGATAAGTTTTACATTCAATGGCACAGAAAATAAAAAAACAAACAATGTTGAAAAGATGCTAAATATAAAAGATTGCGTTCAGAGATGAAAGACGGCAAGAAGAGAAATTTCGAGTCATGCAAGCCTGTCATGCATCTTTTCAAAGTCGATAATTAAACATGAGTTTCCTGTTAACCAATAACGTGCCCTGATCTTAACGGAGTGAGTAGAAATACCCTCTCCCTCCAGTAGTTCGTGTGTCTTTGTCATCGACTTCGCGACCAAATGTACTGACGCTTGTGTCAGGGTAAACATCGGTTTCCTCTCCCCCGAACCCACCCCTCCCCCCATCCCCCCCCCCCTTAAAAAACGTGATTAGTGTATTCTACAGATATTTGAAAGATCGAACCCTATTCAATCTGAGCCGGAATTACGTCAAACATTGGTACCCGATTCTATTCTTGACTTTGTGAAAGGTAGATAAATGTAGACAAACAGGATAAGGCATTTTTTATTTTAATATACCGTATATAAAAAAACAATTCCACTAATTATGAATTGTTCTTCACGTTCTGGTCTTAGAGAAATAATCTGTGTAGCTAAACATTGTCACAGTTCATCCTTGGATTTCTCCTCCGCTTTTTCTTCAGCTGTTTCGTTGCCGGCTTTTTCCTTCTCTTTTTTCAGAGCAGCCTTTTCTTTCTCGTTTATGAAAAGATTTACGTGATTCATTATTTCCTCTTCATTCAACAAGCCATCCTGTAAAAAGAAAGAAAAAGTTCGTTTTCATTTTGAGAAATTTAAGATACTCATTTATTGTGTGCATGTGTACGACAGAATAATGGAGACCAAATGAAGAATGATCCTCGCAGTTGTGAATGCAATTCATGCAATTGCGAAAAGAAGCCTGAAGAAACCCGTGACCTCGCGATACCGATGCGATGCTCTAACCAACTGAGCTATGAAGCCACTGACGTTGGGAGCAGGTCAATTATGAGTTCATATGTTCCCGTGATTTATTTCATATACATCATTCACAGAATAATGGAAGTAGCAAAAACGCTATGGGAGCCCTTTATCTCACTAACACATCAAGAAGAATTCACTGCTGCGTTTCTTAGGCTAACTTTTAGGCTCCCACCTTATTATCATCAGCATGATAAACAAGCATCTGTGCTTCTTTTTTGGCTCGGCCGGCGGTGCTTATTGACTCCAACCACAGCTTTATTTCGTCCTGTGTACAAAAAGAATAAAAAAAACTCTGTTGACGTTACGTAGAATTGGCTCCCGCTCTTTTTACATCCACTACCGTCTTTATTCTTTTCAATTCCCGCTTCGGAAATGAATAAATCCAATTCTGTTCATTCTGTTTTGGTTCAGAGGAAACAAACCGGAGCTGAGCTACAGCCAGTTTTATTAAAACCATTCTCTTCTAAGAGATGTTTACACGCCTCAGATGAGGATGTTACTGAGATCGTTTCAGCTCCAATGCGTCAAGAAAGTCGGTACCCTACACTGCGCATTCTTATTCAGTATTAGAAAAACTTACTCTGCTAATTTTTCCATCTTGATCTTTATCTTGCATATCAAAAAACTGCTTGCCAATTTTTTGGTTCTCTTTCCTATTCTTTAACATCTTACCTGCAAACACAACAAAACAAAGTTTTCGTAATTAATGATACATTATCGTCTTTCAATAAAAGCAGTTTTTTTATTACTCTTCACTGTATCGAGGTTCTCTTTCAAGTCCTTTTCCAACATGATCAAACTCTGATTGTCTGCTTTCCTGGGCCTGGTACTGGTTGCGAGTTTCCCGCGCTTCGCAATGGATGCTTCAATCCTGGCCAAAAGTTGTTGGGACACTCCCCTTTTTCGCTCTAAAACCCACGTTTTAAACTACGTTCTTTACGTTTTGGAAAAAAAAGACGAATGAAGCCAGTGTAAATGAGCCCCCTCAAGATTTGGAAGGCTTTTCGTAATGGACAATGATCCTTCTCAACGAAGTAGAGTTGCAACACGGGCTCTTGCAGCTGTCCTGGTTTCCAGATATAAATTGTATAGAGAATGTTAGCTGTCAATGTTTTTTCCCCAAGATTTCCATAAACATTGACAGGGGAAGGGGGGTTTGAGCGGCCTTAGACTTAAGAGAGGCTGTTTGAAGTCATCTGCCGTGAACTGTCCCAATACTTTTGACTAGAATTGCTGCCTCCCACGCTTGGCACTGGATATGTGTTTCCGGGGCTTTGCACTGGCTGCTTGTTTCCCACACTTGACACTGGCTGCGTGTTTCCCGCGCTTGGCAATGGCTGCGTGTTTCCCACGCTTGGCACTGGATATGTGCTTCCCGCGCTTTGCACTGGCTGCTTGTTTCCCACACTTGACACTGGCTGCGTGTTTCCCGCGCTTGGCAATGGCTGCGTGTTTCCCGCACTTGGCAATGGCTGCGTGTTTCCCGCGCTTGGACTGGATGTGTGTTTCCCGCGCTTGGTATTGGCTGCGTGTTTCCCGCGTTTGGATTGGTTGCATGTTTTCTCACTGTTAGAAAAGACTGAATGTTGCCCTTCACTTAAAACTGGTTGCAAATTCCTCGTGTTTCTCCCTGGTTGTATAACAGTTTTCGGAATTTGCGTTCATATGGCTATTTTCTTGTTCGTTCTCATATCAGATTTGAAAGTAGGTGCCGTCAAGGCCCGGGACACTTGAACAATCACAAGGCAATTTCAAAGAAGTAAACATTAGATAATTAACTTAAAAGTGGAAAGAAATGCTTACTTTCGTATTCATCAAATGATAGAGACCCGTCTTTGTCGCTATCCCCCCTTTCAATATATTCCTGTTGAAAGCAAATGAAAATAATGTTAAGATTAAACACAAAACAGTTCATTGTCTTGAGCTGTCGGATCAAAGGCTTGAAAAATATACAAATTAGAAAAACAAGGATTAGTTCCGCTATATCCCGCCTTTTTGAAGGACTGGCGAAAAAATGCCAATGATAAGGTTTTGCAGAAAAGGAAAACAAAGGTTTTCAAACGTAGAAGCCCTCTCACGAAGTTAGTAACCCTAAGGACCTCTTGCGAATGACAGATTACTGATTAAATCTGCGTGGATTGGTTAAACCAAAGAAAAAATTTGAGAGCCAGTCACGTGCACTAAGGAAACTTAAGTAGCTCTGAGTCATCGGTTACGAATTTTGCGGCATTGCATTTGCTGTTGGTTGTGGAGTAATCTTGTAGAAAGATGGAAATGAAGACTGTAGATAGTTAAAAAAATAAATTCAAAAAACGAAAAAAGTCGTACATCGACAACGACATCGAACATGTGCGATCTTTCCTCCGGGTGGAACATGGAAATAATTTCGTCGCTCGTCAGCCCGCCATCTTTGTCGGCATCTGCTTGATTAAATCTTTTTCTCTTTTGTTCTTCTGTCGTGGCTGTGAAAAGAGGACAAGAGAGCATTTAGTACGAACGAACTCAGTAAACGATACAAAAGAGGGCGATCTTTTGTTTGCAAAGAGAACCCGTGTTTTAAAATGTCATCACCGGAGCAAAATCTCAAGAGACACCCACCCTTACACGAAAAACGAAACAAACTTGTGCTTTAAATTTCTGAAGTTTTGAGACTCTTTCTCACATTTTCATAGTTGTTGCATCTTCTGTATAAGGGTGAGTTCATGTACTGTTTTCACCGGGGGATAGCGACGCAGACTGCTGCGTCGTCATGGCGACTGGACGGACGAAGGTGAGGCAGGTTCAACGAACATAAGACACTAGGAACAAGTTTGCAAAGTGACTGCACTACATGTACCTCCGATGTCCTCTTTACTTTTAAGAAATTCTTCCCAGGTAACCTTGCCGTCTTCGTTCGTGTCTAGGGCCTTCAGGCGATTGTCAGCGTCTTGTTTGTAAACAGACATCAATGCTTCTCTGCTCCAGGTACTGACCTCCTCTACAGACGATTTTCCGTCCTCGTTTGTATCTGTTACTGATACAATTTTCCTACAACACGTCCAAGCAAATTGAGAAAATGAGGACAACGCGAACGGAAATACTTAAAGTTACCCAGGCTTTAGGCCCAGAGGAGATTATAGCCATAAACCAGGCGACATTGGAAGCTCAGAACAGCCCAACAGTACTGAAAGGCTTAAGAACTCTGTTCACAAGCTTATAAACGGACAAACAAACAATAACACAAACGAGCTAACCGCTCGATGGTATCCCTTATAACAGAATACTCACTGTAAATATACTCATAATTCAAGTACTCAGTACAGCGACTCAAAGCAGTATTGAATAACCTGAATGTAACTTACCGAATCCTCTCCTCTATCAATTCTTTTTCTGTCTTTTTAGGGCCTTCTTGCTTTGGTAAGGCTGGTGAATCATGTCCAAATGGACAGCCCGCACGAACTTTTAAAGTACACACACAGAGAAGTAAAAATAAAACTGCGGTGAAATCACGTAACATTTTCCACCGTACAGTCATGCAGCTCGCTTCAGTCGTAAGGGGAGCGTATTGAGCGAATAACAAGTGCGCAAGACAGGCAAGCTTCTACAAACAACCGAAGGTTAAAAAGACGCTAGAATCGCTCGTGTTCAGCCACGTCACTAAAGGTATCGGCTGAAGTGCATTCTACCGTGGAAAAATATGCAATGTCGTCAAACATCGATTTTATACTCGACCGTGACCACGAAGGAAACACCTTTGGTTACGTCAGATGTTGCAGTCACGAAGTAAAGCAATGACTCCACATAGCACAAGCAAAGTCTCTGTAAGAGCCGTTTAGGTAACAATAACTCGATTTGTAAAGTCGGTGTTATGTGGCAAATTGCATGCTCTAACATAAACGCATATTGTTAATACAGCAATCTTTAATGGGTAAACCCACCCGGTGATCCATTCCAATATCACGACGCTTTATATGATAACAATGCTTTAACCAGCCTAGCGTTTCCAATTTGAAAGCAAATTGAATATTTGATTATGCGTACAACATCAAAAAGAGCTATATTCAACCACAGGGGTCATTGCGTGCCTCTAAAAATTCCGGCAGATTTGCTGACGATGATCGCTCATTTAAAGGCCTTTATTTCGACTCTGCAGGGCAATATCGACTGCTGTCCATGGGTATATAAATTAAGTTCTGAGCAAATTGTGACTAAGTTGGTCAGTTAATCGTCACGGCATGCACGAAAATTGTTGAATCGTTTAAGATAACACAGAAAAAAAAAACAAACAACTATCTCTTAATATATTGAACATCTTAGTTCGAGTTAAAGCATGATAAATCCCGTGCCAAGAGTCTTCACCTTTTCTGGTAAGCACACCGTCGTTCTTCGTCTAAGCGAACGTAAGCGGAAAAAGGAGGAAAAGCACGCATGCGTAACCTACGAAATTCATCATCTTGCTTCTAATTGCTGGCTAAAAAGAATGCCTTCACTTGCAGAAAAGCGATCCTGTCCAGTCAGTGAACTGTCCACAAACCCTTGCTTGTTTCTAATTGTTGGCTAAAAAGAATGCCTTCACTTGCAGGAAAGCGATCCTGTCAAGTCAGTGAACTGTCCACAAAACCCTCGCTATCAAATCCACTGTTTGGTAAATTTACGCCAAATAGTCCGCCCATGCACTTCCATTAACACCATTTTGTTCCAGGTGATGTAGGACAAAATCCTGATGTTCAATAACTTAACAAAGCCGAGGAAAAGTTGCCAAAATACTTAAGCTTTATAGTTCGTCCTTGATCGCTTGTCCAGTCTGATACCCCTTACTTCCAGCTGTGAAGAGTTCCATGTGGTTCAGCATTTCCACTTCACTCAAGACACCATCCTGTAAGTAAACAGAAAAGAAGCAATGTGACCCTTAGAAGTAAATTCAGAGTACTGAGATAACACTTTGATGATAAATGAAACTGAGTCTATAACATGGAGGATACTAGTTTTAGTTTTCAGTTGTCTATTGATTGGTCATTTAGAGGTGCGTCTTGTTCCCTGTAACTGCTCAACGCACGTCAAACCAAACGATTTTTTTTAGGAACTATTCCTGGTAGATAATCTAAAGTTAT
>JAEMWC010000131.1:775000-782500 GCA_016490735.1 Pachyseris speciosa
GAACATAATCACCTTTCTTACACCTTAAACTTGCTCTTTAAGAGGCACGGTTTCTATTTCACTCACTTCAGCCTGTCCTTTTCGTTGTCTTTCTCAGATTGAGCCGTCTGTTGTTTGGGATCAGAGACAGGAACATTCGATTTGCCGGCTCCTCGGGAATTGGCTGAAATTCCCCACCATGGATGCCAGATAAAGGTGAATAGAAGTAAGAGGCATAATGCCATGCTAATAAACGTTTTAGCCTTCAGACTGTGTGAGGCTACTTCAGATCATAGTTCATAGAGTGCCATGTGCTAACGCTGTAGAAACAAAGCACTTGTGTTTGAAATCTTGCGTGACAATCCTCAGCTTCCGGTTTTGGCAACGAAATGGTGCACACGCGCTATGCAGTTGAATTGGTAACAAAGAACGAATAAAGCAGACAAACAAACAAACAAACAAGAAACTGGCAGCCGATACATTGGTGGGGTCTTGAATTAATCTAATTGTTGAGAATTATCCAACAGTCACCGGTAAGCAATACAAAGCAAGAAAATACCCGTAGAAAGAAAATTTGATGGCTCCATCTTGTTCCAAGGCCTACCTCCACTTTTCCAGAGCCTAGGGACGAAGTTCCCGAACGGTCACCCTTACCGATGGATCCGCTGGGAGATGACTTTTGGAGATGAGACTTTTTGGCCTGTCAATTACCAGATAGATAAACGTCGCATACCCCGTAAAATCTCGGTTAACCCCCCGGGGGGTTATTTAATTCCAGGCCTCATTAACGGGGGTTTATTAGAGAGGGGGGCTTAATAGAGAGGGGGAGGGGGGGGGGCTTATTTCAAATCTTAAACATGCCATCTGCGTCTTAAAATAGCTTTTGTACAAAACTCAAACAACTGCAGTGAAACTTTAGTATTTGATACAGTATTGGGTTTGAATGTACATTTGTTTAAAAACAAACCGCAACTGGGCTGTGAAGTGGACTTCGTAAGAGGGAATAGGAGGGACCAATTACAAAATCTCATGTACCAAAGCGCGATGGGGGCTTATTAGAGAGGGGGGGGGGGGGTTAATAGAGACGGGGGCCTTAATAGAGCTTTTACGGTACTACTGTATCTGGTAGACAGTCTGGGGTCATTAGATACAAGAGAAAATCATGATCTTTGGTTGTATATCAAACAAAGGCACAGACTAAAATATGCAACATCAACTTGATTCTTATTTTGCTTTAAGAAGCCATTTAGGACCTGGACGCCACTGTGTAGTAATTCTCAGCAAGTTTGATGAGATCTTCAGCATAAGCGTTTATTTCTGATTATTGTGATCCAGAGTTTATCAACACCTCATCACAAGACATTCTCGCGCATGTTCTCGAAAGAGTCTGTTAGTTGTCCGGTAAACTGCCTTACCACCTTAACTTTCCCAAAGGCTTCAGATTGCACCAGGAGAAAATATGAGCGGGGAAAAACGGACGAGTACCTTGTCGTATTAAAGGGAAGGTTTCACGGCTCCGCGCATGTGCAAACTATAACGTTAGCTCATTCGATTTTATTGTTTACAAAGCTATCAGAAGCGTGGAAGTGACTCTCACGGTAAATTTGCCTTTGAAAATTTCGCGGTCTGATAACGGTGAGAATGCTCATTAGAATTCATTTTGAATGTTCTCAACTCCACGCATAAAGTACATTTTAGTTTTCGTATCAACCAAATGTAGTTCAGTATTAAATCAGACTGTAATTTTCTGCAAGCAGAATGATAGTCTACGCGTAGCCATACGGCTACACGAAGGGTAGCAGAATGACTGATGCCCAAATTTCACGGAAGATGTCAACCGATTTACACAGAAAATGTTGAATTTAGTATTGAACATAGAATATATTTTTAGGTCCGAAGGTTTTATTCCGGACAGGACGCACAAGTTATGCACTCGCATCTTATTGGTTTCTAAACCATGGAAATGAGTGGGCTACGTCATAGCTTGCACATGCACCAAACCGTGAAACTATCCCTTTAAAGTATTTTGTGCCTCGAGTAAGGGACGTTGTCCCCGGTGTGGTGGTCTACCTTTGCCAGCTTATAAATAACCCTCAACTTTGATGGGTGGCTGTAAACGGAAAATAGATAAAATAAATATCTTCTCTTCGCTTGCTCCCCACAATCTGGACGCTCTTTTACAAACTATTTCTTTATACATTAATCACTATTTTTCAAAAAAAAAACTTTGTCTCAAATATATTACTCTACCATAATAAAAGATGTTGAAAATTCTACCTTAAACCGTAACAGTAACGAATGCAAACTATATAAAGGAATGTCATTGAACATTAAAAACAGGCAGACAACTCTTCGCCAAAATTGCAAATTGAACTAAACTTCGTGTTATCTTCTCATAATGTATTTCTTTGTCTTAAGTACATTTACTTTACTTTACGTCAATCTGAGTATTTCACCAATTCATTATTGCTTGTTTGATTTCCCTTCAAATTCAGTTCAATATAAAACTGTCTCGAAATTTATTTCCGTTTATCAGGCTCCTGAACGCCTCAGTTAATTCTCGCTTTGCATCACAAAAAAACATTCTGGTTTTCAGATTTTCTCTTGAACAATCGCGAAATGTTAATTCTCCGTATCTCCTGCTCACAGTCCAATCAGATGCCTGATATCTCTCACACGGGCTCGCCGCCTGTCTTCTTGACTCTGTGTCTCCACACCGAACGCTTGACCCATCAGCTCTCGTTTCTTTTCTTGCAAAGAGAGCATGCGCTCTTCCACGGAGTTCGTCACGATGTACTGAAAGGTAAGAAAAATGTCACGCAACTCCAGTCACAGTGTTTAGCCGAAGTACCACTCCGGCTGAAGAGGAATAAGCCAAAGGAATATACCTGCGTTGGAGAGGCTAGTAAAAAGTCAACTTTATGCCCAAGTGATATCGATCCCCACGCAGTGAAACGTTAATTACCATAGTAACAAACGTTTTATTGTTCAGAGATCAAACCGTTTTGATCATAGTTAGTATAACTATGTTTTGATTCAAAATACATGCTTTACCGTCCATGTTTGGGATCCCTGCTTGTTAATGTGTCCCGCGGTTTGGTTTTTAGTTTGCCATTCTTTCAGCTGTCGAGTCGGCCTTACAGGAACGGCACGGGTTGTATTTTTCCCATGGGCGGTATTTGTTGTTGTATTTTACCCACGCATTGAAGCTGCAAAAGGCGCTAGTCTAGCGCGGTGCCTGCAACACAACATAATTTTGATGCTGGATTCTCACCTTTGTAATAATAACTTCTTTGGTCTGCCCCAGGCGATGGCTTCGATCAAAACACTGCTCCTCAACTGCTGGGTTCCAAGCCTGCAACATGAAATTGCAAACCATAAGCTAGACAATTTAATCTACACTGACGCGTTAGGATATTTATCTTAACGCCTTTTCAGCTGACGTCTAAAAAATACTAATGTTACTGCTCGCGCAATGTGATAGTTGACTAAAACCTGCGAGGTCGAAACTAAACACCCTGATACAATGGACGGAATCAGAAACTTTAAAAACAACAGTTAGTAACAGATAATAGGAATATTACTCAAAATAAAAAAAAGTTAACACTACCAAATATGGACTCAAGTCATGGAAATATTTTGCAGCCAAGAAATGGAATGAATTATCAAATGACATTAGAATAAAAGTAGGCACCAATGAAATAGTAAACAGAATTAGATCGTTAAATTTCGGGGATTAGTAAATTTGTAACATTAGCTTTTTAATAGTATTTTGACTGCGGCGGTAATATTGTAATAATAGTTTTAAATAGTTTCAATCAGTATTTAATTTGTGATTTTATCTGATGAATTCTGTTATTAGCGTTGTTTAGGTGTTAGGTTTTCATTAGTTATTAGGTGGAATACCTGTAAACTAGCTCTCAGGCTAAGTGTATATCCACGTTAAATAAAGCATGATGATGATGATGATAAGGCAACGATAGCACGCATGCGTAACTCACCGGATCCAACAAGAACACGCGTGTAGCAGCGGTGAGATTCAAACCGACTCCCCCAGCTGTCAGTGACAGCAGAAACACAGTAGGTGCACCAAAGCTGGGGTCTGAGAATGTTTCAATGGCGCGGGCCCTGGTTTCCTGTGCCATTCGTCCATCCAATCTGACGAATAGGAAATCTTGCTGTTTGAGAGCACCTTCAACTATATCCAAGAACGAGGTGAACTGGGACACAACAAGACTCTTTGTTGAAGGGTCCTTGTCTCTTATGGCCACTAACGCATTCAACAACGTTTCAAGCTGAAAAAAGAAAACATTAAAAAAAAAACATAAATATATGAAAGCACCCTTGTTACTCGTGGATTAGCCACTGAAATCGCAGCGTTCTCGACTCTCTCATACAACTTCACCATCTTTGATGAAAAATGATCGCTGCCCCAGTGAAGTTATGTTCAGCTTCCGTAGCGTTTTGAGAGCGAGCGCCGAGAGCTCGTCGTTAGTTAAAAGTGTGCTGGTGAGAGTGGCCCCAAACACAGCGTTTCTAAAACAAGAACCATGATTTAAATTAGGGGAATAGCAACATTTCTCAAAAAGTAATTTATTTTCAAAAGAAAACGGTTCGACGTAGACTGCTAAGAAAGATACGAAACCCTTACATGTATGTGAGCAGCAATACATGTATGTTAGAGTCGCAGCAGTCCTTTTGTGGATGGTCAGCAGTGTGAGCCATCAACAGCGCGGCGAGACTGGGGCGAGGAGAAAAAACGAGAAGAGACTGTGGGAAGACTGGTGCTAGCCCCAGACCCCTCGCCTAGTTCAATCCGTGGGTGCTTTCCTTTTGCATGGAAAACCCGATTTTTCAGGTGGTAAAGCAAATGGAACAGACTTTTCCACTGGAAATTTTTTTCGAAAAAAAGAGGAAACCTTCTGTGGTATTCCTCTATTCTCGTTTTTATCGGAATGATCGAAAAGTCCTGTACTATCTACGGCGTCCCAAACGCGCGGTTTGGTGCTGTTTTGGTTAATACCCAGTCTCTAAAAAGAGTGACTCTGTGCAAAAGGAACACGCTCGTCCCGTTCCGTTTTTAATGAGGTAAATTTGTCCTGTCCCTTTTAATAGAAAATTCTCCCCGGTTTTTCCATTCAAATGGAAAGTACCCCGTGTTTCGGCTTTTCAAGCGCATTCTAGACTATCTTGAAAAGGACTGCTAGTAGTCTACTGTATAAGTATGTTGTCGCGTTCACCGTCAAACAGTTCTATGGGCAGAGACTGGATACAATATTGATAGCACAGTGCGAACCTTAGAACTCTTCTTTGTTTTTCCAGATTCCTCGCTCGGCTGTTCCGTGTCTGTTGACTTCTTTTTCTTTTTCTCAGGCACTTTAATCAAGTCATTCTCATTCACAGGCGCTCGACACAACGGACAATTGGGCGCAAAGTTATCTGACGTAATAACATCCATAATGCATTGCTGGCAAAAGACATGCGCACAACGAGTGATGACCGGCTCCACCAGTGAGTCGAGGCAGACTGAGCACTCTTCGTCAACTCCTGAAGACAGTGTCACAAGCAGATCGTTGATGAGTCGTTGAGTATCGTGATCCGCATCAAGGTCGTCATCGTCCGAGTCATCAATCCCTGTAATATCGAATGAAGATGCGACTGATCACTACTTAAAGCCTGAAAAAATGTTCGGCAAATGTCAGGCTTTGTGCTTCATTCTTAACTCGAGCTGCAACTCACAATTTTTAATAAAGATTTTCAAAATTGTCAAAAGTGACCATAAACATACGGACCTCATATGTGAAACTGATTTAGGCCCGACTGAAAACCAGCCGCTTTCAATTTTCGTCGTCAAACTCTGAAGTGATGTTCAAAAGTTTTCAAAAGCCAACGTACGAGGTACGAAAAATGCGAATTCCCAACAGTTCACAAGTTCACAACAGTCCTACACCAACGGGTAAGTTTGCACTGGACGGACTGGAAAAAAAGGAAAAAATTTGCAATGTGGAGGCTCATTATAATATATTATCAGTGTAAATATTTCGGGAACCAAACTGAAAGATAACGCAAAACCAATCGTTTGCCGTATTTGGAACGTTTTGCACGTCGCTGCAACCAAAAATAACAGAGCAAGAGGAAGTCCAAGCATGTCCGAAACTGCAGCAGTTTCCTACTCTTATAAAGGGAAAAACAGCTAAACAATAAAACAAAAAGTGTGTTAACCGTGTGTGAGACAAATGATGAGAACGACTGCACGCGTCTCAAAAATGTCAAACTTCGAAGGCAAGACCTAAACAAACAAGACGTCAAATTAATGTGAAAGAGACCATACCTTGCAGTAGATTCTGCGCATGCTGCAAAGACTCGCACTCTTTAGCGCACAGACTGGGATGCAAACACAGCTGACGCAGCCGCATCAAAATAGCAAAACAGTGGGCATACTTCTTAAGGACCATGCCATCCCGAAGATACCTGAAAAACATAACCGTTGTTTCGATATATCTGCCATCCAACCTTTTCCGGGGGTTCAAACGCACATCTCTGATATACACTTTAGCCACTAACACGAAATAGTCGCAGAACAGCACGATTGTTCAGATTTCTAGCGAGTACTGTATGTTCCACAACTGAAATTAAACATCACTTGAGTTAACAAAACACCTCTGTTAGAAAACAAGGATAAAACGTTGGATTCTTCATCCAATTTTTGTTCTGTTTACTACTTTTTGTCTGTTTCTTAATGCCTACTTTGCTTATGAAGTTATCCTTTTAGATGAGTTTTTACAATCTCCAGACTCCTACATGTATTTTTCCATGACCTTACTAAGTTGGTGCTTGTGAAAATTAATTTTGAAGATAAACCTTGTTGCCTTCCCATGTCCTCTAACATAGTGTGTTGTGGTCTACCCTCTCACACACAGAATTTCACAGACTAGCAGTGTACCCAATTAGTAAGCTGGATAGCCACTTAAATAAAGTTGTTGTTTTGATTTGAAGACAACTCATCTTGCGCGGTTATTTTCTTTATCACTTTGGCAGTTTAAAGGGTGAAGGCTACACTGTCCAACCTGCCAATGATCAGCTGTCCATGGTTCTGCATGGCATCATATAACTCACGCTCCTCTTGAGAAAGTTCAATTTCCTGAATGACGACTGTACGAGGAGGCAGCTTGACAAGCGGTTTGCCTTCATCATGGTCAGACTTCAGCCGTCTGATGGAAATGTGCTTTAGAAGTTTCTGCAAACGACTGCCAATCAAAGACAATAAAATAACACTACATTACTAATCATTACATGTAATAAGGGGAAGACTTTCTTTAGTTTATGACAAGCTTCTTTCCTTGTGGAGCTGACCTCCCCAGTGACAACCCTGAGATATACATTTATGCAAAGCCAAGGACATAATCTTTAACACTTCAAACAACAGGGCAGATAATCCACGTAGTACAGAATCTTAGACATCATACTTCACAGCTTGTTGACATCCTCGTCTGACACTTGAGGCCAAAGCAGAGTTCCACC
>JAEMWC010000131.1:785000-885000 GCA_016490735.1 Pachyseris speciosa
CATAACAATCCAACATGGTGGCCATACTCCACCTGGCCCAGCTTACCAGCTAGTTTACAGTGTATGTCTTTGATACTGGACATCCATCTTATAGCCAATTGACACCTGTCAAAACAAGGTATCCACTGACCAGTGTCATGTGACCATATCGCAAGCTCAAGACAAGACCTCATCGAGGTCAGCTGTTTTTTTGAAGTTGACCACTGACCAGGTACTTGCTTTTGATTGGATCGCAGGCTGAAGCCAGGTGTGGGACACCCAAACCAAAATGAGGCTTAATTTTCCACGCGCTGTGGCTCATGTCACATTCAGTTGGTTTCTTCAATTTGAGCAAAACAACTTCATTTTCTTCAATCAAAGTTTGTCCGTTTAATTCGTGTAAAAGGCATAAAAATCAAGAATTTGTCAAAAGATACTCTAGAAGGTGAATTTTCAAGTGATAAAAGGGAGAGCGAAAGATTTTTCTCAGGGAAAGCATCAAACTTGGATCGATTGTGTGGTTGAAAACAAAATAATTCAACACTTCAAGGGCTTTCACTTTACCGTGCCATCTTGCATCTTAACAGTTCACTGGCATTAATGGGAGAAACGAGTAGCTCAAACTCTGTGGAAGAAGCTCTTTTTTGGACAAACTGTTTGCTATTTTTGATGCTTTTTTTTACTTTACTGAAGCTTACGTATTTTCAAGTGGTAGAAACCTCTACAACACAGGACAGTGAGGTAAATTAAATATACTGAAGCTTAACATTTGGTTTAATCGTTGCTACTTTTGTTCAGGAATGAAACTTGTATTTTTCTCTCGACTGGATATAAATAACAATCATCTGTACTCGTTTTGGACGTAAAGAAGTACACTGTAGTTGAATTGTTTGTTTGTTTGTTTGTTTTAGTGCATTGTTTTCTTTGCAAGCGAACGAGTATTTTTACTCTGCTTGGCTGACTGTTTTTCAACCTCGGTGCTTCAACAGCATTAAGAAACTTTTGCCCTTATCTTATTAACATGTATAATCGCAATGAGTCCTTGTAAAATTAAGGATTAAAGCCCCGGCTAAACGATCACACATTTTCATCCAACATCATCAGTTGTCAAACATAACGTTGGATGGCTAAACGCACAATGTTTGACCAAACACTACACAGAGTGAGTCCACAGGATGAGTTTTTGCGTATTATCACTGAAATTTCGGCTCTATGTGGTTCATTTGGTTACTTTTTACCAGCTGTGCACGTTTTGTTGGTTGGAGTGGCTAAATTAAACGATCAAACATTTCTTCATGACGAGAAATGTTGGATGAAAATGTTTGATCTTGATCAAACATGGAAAGCCTTTTATGAATAAATGTCATATGTTGAAAGAGGTGGCTAAACGGTCAAACACTTCGTGTATTGTTTTCTTGTAATGTTTAATGTTTTATTGTCTTGAGGTTTTTGAACCGCGGCCAATTCCTGTTGACTGCTCTAAACATAAAATATTGGCGCAAGGAAAGCTATGCAAAGTTGTTCAATACCAGTAAAAAAATAATAATCATGGAGCTCTGCTTTTAGGCTTGGCTAAATCTATATATTATATATATGTTACAGGTTAAATTTGATCTCAGGTTTTTTTATTTAACTTAGGTCAAAATGAAATTCCTTTGTCTTCTCATGAATAATAAAATTTATTAGTGTTAGGAGACAAAGCAATTTCATTGTGACCTAGGTAAAATAAAAAATAACCCGAGATCAAATTTAACCTGTAACATACAGTAGTTCTCAGATTATTTTCTATGCATCAGCATACCTGGAAAACCTGGATAGGTACATCTGCCGGAACTTAAAGCCTGGCTGCTTCATTGCCTTGCTGTCTGCCAACCTGTCAAGTTTTTTTTTTTTTCAGAACATTACAGCATTATCAAAAGGTGCAGGGTGATCTTTTAGACAAAAACTGATTTATGGTCTGGCTCTCATTCTAAAGGATTCAAGAACTGTTAACTGCTATTCCAGGAAGAGGTGTCAGGAGGAGAAACTGGAGGATTCTAAGTGGAGTTGTACAAGCATATAAATACTACCTAATCCCATTACAAATCAGATGTGATTTTTTTTAAAGACCGTTACTTAGATAAGACCATTATAAAGTCATTTTAATACTATGTATGCCAGACAAAATCAAGGGAGAAACAAGTCCAGATATGTGGACAAACACATCATCTAAAAGAGACAGGTTATTTGAGTCAGAAATGACACATTGTAATTTTGAATGAAAAGGGCCACGTGCACGAAGTTGGTGTACAAAGCAAAAATAGCAAAAACTTGGTGTTAAATTTGTTTTAGAATTGCTCTATTTCGCAAAATATTCATTTTTGCTCTTAAATATATACACCATGACAAAGCATATTTTATGTAGTTCATAATAGAGTACAAGTTTGGTTTAAAAATGTCTCAGAAGAACCACAGAGAGGAAAAATACTAACTGCTCCCAACGTACAATCTGGAATGCTGTGTAACAAATGAGCTCATTTTTTCATAATTTCAATCGCGCCGATTCTGTTTGCTGTTTTGCCAATTTTGCCTTTGCATTTAACGCGCTTTTAGCCTTTTTTGCTTTTTGCCTGTTTTGCCTTTCGCACCTTTATCAATCGCATCTAGCCACAATGTAAACGCAAGTTTACAAAGCAGTGAATCAATTATTCAGGTCAAATTTGCATACGAGTGCGTATCAAATTTCGCTTGAAGGCATTCTGGTTTCTTCGAAATAAATCATAATCAATCAAGTGTATCTTGCTTTTTATCCCTTTAAAAGCATGGAAATCCTTACCATAACTGTGCGGATCTAGTTCCTGTTGCTTCACGTTGATTCATAAGTAAGGAAACCCGAATGGTCGCAAAATTTTAGTCGATCACAACGGACATTTAGCCATTTCGCATCGCTGCACGCGTCTCGCAGTTGCCATCTCTTCACGAGGTGTTTTATGTCACGGTCAAAAGTAGCCAAAAAATTGCCAGACTCTCGAATTTAACGTTCACTTCCCTTTTTATAAGTGTTTCTATTAATGCTGTTGATGTTTGTTCTTAAAACACTCTAAAATTACACCACGAAACATGGAATAAACATCTCAGATTCTTGTTGTGTATTTCATTGTCTTCTCTTATTACCGAGCGCTGTGCTGCTGGTGTAAATAACAGTTTGCAGGGCATCCGAAGACACGCTTGAACGTCCACCGCATAGCGATACTTTGTAACTTAACTTTTAAATAAGTGCTACTGGTGGAGATTTTGGCAATTAAATCTGTGGTGTACGCTTTTCCCTTGTACTAGCCCTGCAGCAGCTTTAATTGTTTATTGATACTTCATTTCTGCAGCCCACTCTCTATGTCCCATTTAATATGTACCTGTTGTTGTGCTGTACGAAACAAAATCAGAATAATAATAAAAAAGAATTAGAGATATTTTCCCTCTCCTATTGCTTATTTATCGAGAACTTGAAATGGAACTAAATAAGATACTCCGTTCGACGACTGCTGCCAGATAAGAGTGAAACAAAAACGGCGAAAAACAAAAGCAAGGCACTGGCAAGCCAGACTTTTAAACTGCGCTGTTAAAGCGATTTACAAACAGGCAAAAAATGCAAAATGATCAGTTTGGCGTGATAGGCGCGATTGGCAAAATGTGCAGGAGGCGTGAAACGCGCGATTGGCAAAACCACGAAGGCAAAAAGGACAAAAACAATTCGACGACTGAAATATAGGTGCGATAAGATGACATTTTTAGTTAAGAAAACTGGTGTCTCATGCTAGTTTTTTAGTGATATTTTCTTCCAGGGAAATCGAAAGTAGGATTAACTTATACCACTTTAAAGCGAATTTTATGTGCATACCGTTTTCAACTTTTATCAGGAAATTAGATTTCATGGATTTTTAAGAACGAAGAAACACTCATTCGCGTTGGAGGGAAAAAAACAGTGAATACGTCACTTTTTTGGGTGACGCGTTTTCAAAATTTTGTTCTGTCTCTTTCAAATGAAATTAATCTGCATTAAATATCCATCCTTTCCAGTGCACATAGGCTGCAGTTTTACTCTGCAAAGTTACAAGACAACTTGTTTTTTAGTTTCTGATTAAAGCGATAAAAAGTAGCGTGAGACTGTTTTTGTGACACAAATGTACACCAACTTCGTGCACGTGGCCAAAGATCTACTGGAATTATAAACCATTTCAAACCTGGTGGGAAAATACAATTTTTATTGATTCACTCAAAGGAATACGGTAATAAGAACTGTTAATAGCAGAGAAAGGGCAAGATAATAGTTAACTAATTAGATGCACTCCGTGAAGTCTAATTACATCCACACACTGGTACTTACAGTAATATAGAGTAAAATTCTCCTTCATGTAGTACAAGTTTTCAACTTACACCCAACAATACAGCCTCATACCTAGGGACTCTTTTCTTCTCCTCCTCTCTCGCTCCAGAGGACAAAAAGAGAAGAGGCAGAGGGAGTGAGATTTCCAACAAATACCAATATAAACATATTGATATGAAATGTTCTTACCTTTTCTTTTTCTCCTCCACGCCTTTCCTCTTCTTAATTGTAACTTTCTTTACAGCATCCTTATCATCCATCATGTCATCATCACCATTATCACCATCGCTACTGTCTCTGCGCGGCATCTTCTCTACTGGCTCAGCTTTACACTCTGTCTCTTGGCTTGAAGTTGATGCTCTCCTCTAAAAACACAATCAGTCATCAAAATATTGTATTACTGATTTCAACTTATCAAAAGTATTTGCGTGGTTTTCAGTAATGAGAATTCTTAAGGCACAGACCAATGAACATTGTGTTGCAAAATCAAAATCCATACCTCTTCCACAGAAAATTTTTTTCTGGTTTTGACCCTAGCCTCCTGGAAATTCTGACACAATCACCCTCCTTGAAAACTTTTGCTTTCCTTCAAAGAACCAAACACCTGCATACCTTTTGACCTGATGATTTCCTTGAGAACATTGGCTTTCCATTAAGGTGATTTGCCATGATCAAGGAGATAACCGTGAGAGTTTTTCCAAGCCCCATATCATCAGCAAGTATGCCCCCTTTAGGAGAATCTGGCCTTCTATCAGTGGATATGTTGGTTCCTTTGTTAATCCATGTGCTCTTATTGACTTGGGTCCAGAAAGGTGCAAGATCAATGTTGTTCTCTCTCGTCATCATCCAATTAAGAGCATGCAACTGATACGGAAACAGCCGCGTAGTGATGGCCTGGAACATACAAATGAAGGGAAATTGTGTTCAGATTGATTAGTAGAGCACCTGTGCTCAGCTAGAAATATTTGAAACTAAAATAAAAGTTACAATATTATTATTATTATTTTATTCAATATGTGAATCATCGTCGCATGATGATGAATCATCATCGATTCTTTAACCCGCAGTTCAAATATATGATTTTCACATATTCATTATCACATATTCATCACTCACGGGTATATGACGAACCAACTAAATGACCAGCTCCCCGGTTGGCTTGTTAGCTCGGTTGGTAGAGCACTGCACCAGTATTGCAGAGGTCGTGGGTTCGAATCCCGTACAATCCTGAATTTTTTTCAGGCTTTATTTTCACTACTGCTTTAAGTAGTGTTTATAACTGCAATGATGATTCACATATTGATTCTTTAATCTGCAGTTCAAATATATGATTTTCATATATTCATTATCACATTATTATTATTATTATTATTGTTATTGTTATTATTATTATTATTATTATAAACAGTCTTATGTGCATAATAGTCAAACAACATACAGGGTAACTTTCAGATAAGATTTTAAGGCAGGGTGTCAAAAAGGAATTCCATCGGGTCAAATTTCCAGTGCTCCCACCAAACCATTATAAATTTTCTATTAATTTGTTGGGTCATGTAGCTGACTTTGTAGGGTTTTTGAACCGAGACCACCCCTCTTATCTGGAACACTGGACATACATGTCCATTCTTAGCCAGATAATTGCCATATTTTCCTGTGTATAAGTTGAACTGGTGTATAAGTCAACCCTACTTTTTGAGACCTTAAGTTGAGATTTTACTTAATTATGGTGTACACTGTACAAACTGAGTTCAACATCCTTAGCAGTTCGTTGTAAAAAAGTTCCGTGGAGAAAAAATTGCATTGATCAAGTGACACACTTCAGTGAGAATAACGTTGAAAATCTCCAAAATTCAATGCCATACCTTCAACATAAAGGTATTTTTAATTAACAAACCATGTACATGTAACTTTTAGGAAATGTTTGGAACCTTTTTATGCCAAAAAACTCAAAACACTTAGAAAAAGTGAAAGAACGAAGCTGTAAACAAGCTGCCACCTTGTATGACTTAGTAACCTGGTAATGAAACCTGACAAGCTAGGTAAGAGGTTACCAAGCCAACCACATGCCTTGAGTCACACTCAATCGTGCTTGATCCCAGATCCAGAAACAGGATGGTTTTGCTCAAGTTTATTGAAGAATTTCTTTCACAAAGTAGACCCAATTTAAACTCACATGAAATGTGGCAACTTCTGTCGAGATAACAAGCTTCAAGTAGGGTATGTGAAGCAACAAACAGGTTAATTAAGTGTGATGTCAATGAAGACTGAGCATAGCAGTGATCATGAGACAAATCATGGAACATACCATTCAACACTGTACCACTCTCCATTAAATATTCTTCTTTAAACTAAAAAAAAGTAGTTTCCCTTTTGTTCTTCATGTTGGAGTTTATTGTTACGCAAATAAGTTTTGACCCATGTATAAGTTGTGGGCGATTTTTGGGGTTGATTTTTTAGGTTGTGAAAGGTCAACTTATACACAGGTAAATACGGTAAGCTCAGTATTAAAGTGCATCTAACAACTAAAGTGCGCCTTTCTGCACCTTCTTAAACCAAATCTTGACTTTTTATAGGCTGTAAAAGTTATGAAATCCAGCCATCATCTGTCACATGACTGAGCTAGTAAGGGGATGGGTCTATTCTTGATCTGATGTCATAAACTGATTTGCATCACAGCAAGTCTTGGTAAACATGCATGCAAACCAGTATGTGACATCAGATCAAGAATACATGTAGATTCACGCCCCTGCTGGCTCAGTCATGTAACAAGTGATGCTTACTAGTTTTTCAAACAAAACTGGAAATATAGGCTAACTGGTTCTGGAACAGGTTCAAAGTTTTATGTTAGCGGAAACACAACACTCTCAATACTCACTAATGGCAAGAAAGTTTCATTGGTGTAATACACTGTGATTCACAAACACTTTTCATTGCCTGTGTGTGCTTTTAAATATTTAACATAATTAAATATCCACTTCTTCAATGAAAAACTTGTTGCAGCCAAGAATTGCCTTGAGATATGCATGTCAGACATTAACAACCGGACGATGATAAACAAATTAAAACTAAACACCGACAAAACTGATGTACTTTTGCTTCATTCTCGATTCTGCCCCTGCATTCCGCTCACATCCCTAACCATTGGGAGAGATGTCATCGAGCCATCAGAGAATGCGAGTAACATTGGAGCAACCTTTGATAGTGCAATGACCCTTACCAAACATGTCAACACCACCGTCAATGCAGCATTTTACAACCTATGGCACATAATTAAAATAAGACCTTACGTGTCAACAAAAACTACGAAAAGTCTGGTTGTGGCTCTTGTACTCTCAAAAATTGACAGTTTTAATGCTTTGCTTTTTGGATTACCTAACACCTTAATCTCCAAACTACAGAATGTTCAGAATGCCACTGCTCGAGTTGTTGTTGGCACTTGAAAGAACAGTCACATCACACCTATCCTCAAACATCTTCACTGGTTACACGTTGAACAGAGAATTATATTCAAAATCAATCTCCTAACTTTTAAATGCCTCAATAACTCTGCACCCTCGTACCTTCAAGAACTTGTTGACATCTATAAACCTGTGAGAACTCTGTGCTCTGCCGCTAATGGACTGAAACTTAAAACTGTCCCTTACTCCCTTAAAAACTATGGCTTTAGATCTTTTTCAGTCTCTTCACCTTTACTTTGGAACAATCTGCCACATTTTTTTTTGCTGTTCAGAAACTATATCGTCGGTATTAAAGAATATTTAGTGATTTTGTACTCGTTGTAGTTTGCAACAGACTGTGAAAAAGTCATTTTCACTCAAGACCCACTCAAGCAAACGTAAACGCAAATTAGGCCCCAATCTCCTCAGGGCTACCGTAAAAATTGCAATGTGGCTTCCGGACTCTGGAATCCAGAAAGGAGAATCTGGAATTCAATAACTGGGCATGATAAAAATTCTTCTTTTGTTCTGGAAATGACTTTACCAGAACTTAATTTTGCACTTTCTGAGGTAGTGAATTGTTATACCTGTTCAGTTCAAGCACCAGAACTTAACTTTGCACTTTCCAATGTAGTGAATTGGCTGGTGGAAAAGTCTCCTAAGTGACGATTTACTGCAATTTTTTTTAACCAAAAGTGCCTGATTTTTTTGTATGTGGCCTTCAATTTACTTAATTAACAATCCCTTGGTGTTGTTTCGCTGGTTACATTTCATTTTTGTAAAAAACAAAGCCAAAGTTTCGAAAAACCACTGAATGGGTGCAATGAAGTGGAACAAAAGCCGTATTCAACAAAGGACGCAATAAAATAACTTCTTGCCACGTGTGAATAGCCTCGCTAGCACACGGGCTTGGTGAGACTTTTTTTCAATGGGTCATTGACCCAGTAAGGTCGCTTGTTCAAGACCAGGATAGTTTTTTCTTTTCTTTTTTTTTTGCTCCTTTCTTTTGAAAGCTAAATACAATATATGGCTCACAACGTTAAAATTACTGCTTCAAATGCCTTTAACCCTTTAATAGGGCCATTTATATGGGAGAAAATAAGACGCGATTTAAATAAGACGCAAACTGATCATATAAATGGTACAAAATAAGCAGCTGTACCTTATTTAAGTCGCATCTTGCATAAGATGTGTCTTATCTTAGAACAGGGTTTTCAGCTGTTCTTATTTTGTCTGCATCTTAATTAAGATGTGAACTCCCTCGTATAAATGGTTTCATGTCCTAAATAAGAGGTGAACTGCAAGTGCACGTGCATAACAACAACAGCAACATGAGCTTGTCTTACGATTAGATAGTGTAATTGGTTGCAAAGCTTTTCAAAAGATGGCTGGGAGAGCCAAAAGTGAATTGAGCATCTTTCTTCTTTAACCTGCCATCAGTCGCACCAATCTGTTGATCACTTTCATCCAACTCTTCTCGGATTTCTGTTGTTTTCTTCGTATGCTACGGTGAGTTTATGAATTTTCTATAACAGCGTGGTCTTCATAAGGAAAAAATCTCAGAGAAAGTCTCTTCCTTCTTAAAATAACAGGACAGCACGCTTTTGTTTCTTGCTACAGTGCGCCATCTTGAACTGTTGCTAATGGCAACATTGCATGTAAGTGAGGCTGTATCAAAAATAAGACGAGTTCTTTGCATCCTATGTAGGACGTGAAGGTATAAATGGTACAGTCCTATTTAAGTCGCGTCTTAGATAAGATGCGTCTTATTTCCTACTGTATAAATGGCCCTAATGTCTAATTAAGAGCGCCACATGGCACAAGATGCCACTACATTCTCAATATTTAATCATTTTGTTCTGAAATTTTCAAACACCAAAAGATCATTGAAAGATCTGCACATTGAAGGTATAAAATCATTACCACCCCTGCAAATTTTGGTACTTTTTGCCTTTGTAATTTTATTGGTCAAGGTTATATTTCACAACAATCAATGTTCTAAGAGATGCAATTTAAGCTAAAGTTTGTGGTATACCCTATTTCCACAAGGCAAACAAAAACTTTCAACTTTTTTTTAAAATTTATTTTTCACTTTGGACACTTCTCTGTCTTTTCAGTGACCTCCTCCACACCTGTTGGTGTCATTTATAGAATACCCCAGAAAATACCTTTAAAATGATGCATTATATGTGGTCTAATGCTTCATCATTCTCATTTTATAAAAATTTGACATTTCCCTTGGGTAGTAATGGTTAATAAACTAATCAGTGAACTAACAAAAAACTCACTGCCTCAGTAGCAATCAGTCGCTAATTCCAGTATTCCTACCTCTGGTTGTTCGGCTTTTGTAACCTTGTTGTATTCCACCAAGCTATCAAATAGTTGATCCAGGCGATTCATAGGCTAACAAAAGAATTGGTATAGATATAAATACACTACCAATGCATGACAGGATAAAGGCACAATGGGTTATTCCAGAAAAAATCCACACACCCCCCGATGGATGGGGTCATTTTTTAACCCCCCTCTCACCTGGATTTCCTGAAGCCCAAGACCCCCCCTCCTGTCTGGATTTCCAAGACAAAAGACCCCCTCCCGCCTGGATTTCCAGGAAAAAAATATTACGCTTAAATTTAATTTATTTTTAATAGAAAATACGCACAATCATGTATAGAAGATGTTCTTTTTTAATTTCTAAAGCTCTGGCTAAATGAAATAAAAAATTCTGTTGCGTGGAACTAAGAAAAGAAAGGAGCAAAAATGCTAAAACGCGAACGAGTGTTTACATTCTTAGCTCATAAAAATCAGTTGCCCTTGTTCTTTCTTTGCGCTAAATATGGTCCAAAAGTAAATACAATTAGTAGAGAACATGACAAAAGAGTTCAACAGTCATTCCTTTTGGAGACATAACGTCAGTCACAATCATGTATAGAAGATGTTCTTTTTTAATTTCTAAAGCTCTGGCTAAATGAAATAAAAAATTCTGTTGCGTGGAACTAAGAAAAGAAAGGAGCAAAAATGCTAAAACGCGAACGAGTGTTTACATTCTTAGCTCATAAAAATCAGTTGCCCTTGTTCTTTCTTTGCGCTAAATATGGTCCAAAAGTAAATACAATTAGTAGAGAACATGACAAAAGAGTTCAACAGTCATTCCTTTTGGAGACATAACGTCAGTCTCGTCCACTTTATGTTTAAGAGTTATCATTCAAAATTGTTTACAGTTCAAAATTGAATAAGTTTTCAAGGTATTTTCGTACCCACAAAGATTATTGGGAACATAGTCACGGTGGTAAAAAATAAGTAACAGGTTTTTCTTTATTTTTACACTGGGTACATGTTTGTTGCACTATATATTTGCAAATAAACACATCTTTGTCGTTAAATGTGTACTGTTTTTTTTTGGTAAAGGTAACAACTTAATAAACTGTGACCGTAAGTAATAAGCAAATGTTAAAGCAGAAGCTACTGCGGCTGCAGAGGTCTCGGAAGGGGACAAAGCAAACTTGAGAGCAATTACTTAGCGCAAAAAAAATCATTCTCTTTACGTTTCTCAAACCTTGTTACAAAGACGCTAGAATTTGACGTTCCTCCTTTTACGACTAAGAGGGGAATCCGGCTGAAGTTTAAAAAAAGCTGAGAAGCAGGCAGACTAGGCTGATAATTGTAGACCTAGATGAAAAATTAAAAAAAAACCCTAAAGAATGCAAAGTGCGAAGGTGTGAAAGTAAATCAGTTGTTTACTTTCTTTACTAGTACCATTACACGAAACAACCGAGATTTCAATGGGGCTAACGTGAAATTACTCAACGGTGGCGTGCTGGGTCTGGGTACGAGTAAAAATGTGTCAGGCGTTTCAAACTCTTTGTTGCAATAACGTTGCGACGGTTCTTTCTTTCGTATCTTGTTCGCGTTTTCTGCTATAAAAGGACCTGCGAAGGAACTTAGATTATCATTTATGTCAGGTGATCGAGAAATATGTGAACAAAATATTTCTACTATTTTCAGGGTCTGAGAGCGCTAAAGTGTCACTGAACTAAACGTTTGAATCCCGTGAACAATCGGTTGAAATGACCCCTGCAGAAGACTTTTTCGAGTTCAACCCCCCCTCCCGCCTGGATTTCCAGGGTCTTTGACCCCCCTCCCACGAGAATTTCCAGAATCCCATCCGTCGGGGGGGTGTGGATTTTTTCTGGAACAACCCAATACACCGCATTTATAATCAAACAAAGCTATGCAAAATCGCAAAAATTCCATACTGGCACATCCAACCAGGTTGTGGTAGTGCCTTTATTGGCAGTGGGCTTCTGCTCCCAAAAAATTGGGTGTCCAAATGACATGAGTGCCTTAAAATTGTTAAAACTTTAGAGTGGGTGGGATTTCAGTGAATTTTTTTTTCCATCAAGTGGGCAGTTGCCTTACCCTCACTCTTTTTTTATACTTTTCTTTCTTTGGTTCAACAGAAGGTGACTTCTTTCATACATACATACATTTGGCTAAAAGAGCAACTGCACCTGCCTTGCCCGTTCATGTAAATTTACATGTGTATTAACAAAAAACATAAGTCACACAAGACCTACCACAACCACCAATATCTCAAACAGAGCATCGCACCGATATCGCGAGGTCACAGGTTCAAACCCCATTGAAGTCCTGAATTTTTTCACGTCTGGCATCTTTTTCGCAATTGTATAAATTTACAAATGCGAGGATCATTCTTCATTTGATTTCATTTCCACAGTTCACATATGACTTACATGTATTTCATATATCATTCACACTCAATATCTCAAACAGTTAACTGTTGCTATAACAAGCACCTTTGGGACCATAATTTGCTGAGTGCAATGAAGAGTGTCTACAACAGCCAGAGTTATTTTCAGTAATAATCCTAATTCTCAAGGAATTGATGATAATAAATTAATTATATAATAACAATTACTATTTGCTTACCACTACTGGAAAAATTTGTGGCTTCACATCTGGTGTATTTGGAACAATCTTTTGCTCCAACATCATGCCATCATGGGCGCCTGCTCCATCACAAGATGAAATACAAGTTATTGACCCAGAATCACTACTTTGACCACCAGAGGAAGGCCCACGGCACGAACAAACAAGTAAGGAATTATATTTACTACAAGGTTGAAAGTTTGAAAAAGCACACAGGATTTCAGGAACAAAGTTTGAATATTCTGTGGTAGTTACTGATGTGGCATCTTTGTTACAAGTTGATGATGGTGTCTCTGTACTGCTGGTAGTTGAAATAACTGTTCCATCATTTGGAACAGAGACTTTTGCTTCAGCAGGGAGACTGTTTGCCACTGCTGGAACCTCAGTAGGTACTGGAGAAATAGTTGTCATTGGTAGAGGTGCATCACTGGGAATTGACGACACAACACTAGGCACTAAATTTGAATGTGGTCTTTCTGTTTTGCACCCTGAACCTGGATTGGCTTCTGGAGTAACTGAACTCACTACCACACTCTTTGCAGCTGAACCATTTTGAGGACTGAGTGTCACTGCAGTTGATACTGTAACCGGAGTTAGCAGTAAATTCTGGGGATTGGCTGAGGATACAGTTGACATGGCACCATCTTTCTGAGCATCAAAGTTTGGAGATGGTGCTGGAATTTTAGGAAGAGCAACTAACGTAAGGGGATTCCCTGGTACACATGTTGAAGAACCACAACTTGTGGTTTGTGTGACAACCTTTATATCCGATGTAGACATTGTTGATGTTAGTTCCCTGGTCTGCTGAGGTGGTAAAACACCAAGTGTTGAAGTCACTGAATATACAATGGTATTATGGGTGTTTGGGTGACCAGTAGCAACAGGCAAACTACAAGTTGCATTTTGCAAAGGATTAACTGCGGCAGTTGATGCGTCATGAGGTACCGGTCCTGATACTTGCATCTCCAGATTGTTTGTTGGATCCTGAAGATAAGGTGAAGTTGTTGCACAGTTGCCAGATGGCATCATGCATGTGTAAGGCAAGGAAGAACAAGCTTCGTGTTGATTGACTTGTGCAATGCATCCTGATGTGTCGGCTGGCGTGTTTTGTTGATTATTCAATAATTGCTGATTCGTAGAGTCAACCTGATTCTCTTCGCTACGCAACTGTAACTCGTTCTTGCAAATATCCATTTTTACCTCGGAAGATTTGCCGGACACGCTTGTATCGTTTCCGAGTGCTGCACTGTTTGAATTTAAGCTTAAGCTTATATGATCGACAGAATTTCCAGACACCCTTTGGCTTGAAGCGTACTGTCCTGTATTCTTATCTTCACCGATCATGGAGGAGGATTTGCAAGACTCGGTGCCATTGACGACAGTACTGGAACAATCTGAAGCAGTTTCGTGGATTTGTGAGATATTCTTGGTTGAAACAGGAGTCACTTCCGCCATTAACAAAAGTCCCCTTGGCTTGCGCTTGTGTCCAACTCTTTGTAGATTAAGCCACACAAACGAGTGGGTACGTAGGCTGTTTCACAGATGACGAAGGTTATCACTCTTCTTGTCCATTTAAATAAATAGACATTAAAAAACTCCACGAAAAAAAGCCGAAATATACATGTACTCTTCATGTGTTGTTGTCGATTTTACTTTTTAGCGCGCGAAAAGCGTGCAAGGCATGCTCGAGGAACTCCATATTAGGAGTGCTCAGTGTTCCTTGGGGACTGTCGTTTGAGCAATTTGATTGGCTGATTCGACAAAGGCGAAATGACCTGTAACCAGGCATATAATTCATGTTAACACACATATAGTCACCCGGACATCCTTAGTATACCCTAGTATACACTTATAAACTCTAGTATACCCTTATAAACCCTAGCATACCCTTATAAACCCCAGTATACCATTGTAAACCCCAGTATACCTTTATACACCCTAGTATACCCTAGTAAACCCCAGTATACTCCTATAAACCCTAGTATACTCCTATAAACCCTAGTATACCCTAGCAAACCCTCGTATACCCTTATAAACCCTAGTATACTCTTATAAACCCTAGTATACCCTTATAAACCCCAGCATACCATTGTCAACCCCAGTATACCCTTATACACCCTAGCATACCCTAGTAAACCCTAATATACTCCTATAAACCCTAGTATACCCTAGCAAACCCTAGTATACCCTTTTAAACCCTAGTATACCCTTATAAACCCTAGTATACTCCTATAAACCCTAGTATTCCCTTCTAAACCCTAGTATACTCCTATAAACCCTATTTTACCCTAGCAAACCCTATTTTACCCTAGCAAACCCTAGTATACCCTTATAAACCCTAGTATACTCCTATAAACCCTAGTATATCCCTATGTACCTTTATAAACCCTAGTATACCCTTATAAACCTTAGTATACCCCTATAAACCCTAGTATACCCTTATAAACCCTGGTATACCCTTATGAACCCTAGTATACTCTTATAAAGCCTGGCATAAACCCTAGTATACCCCTATAAACCCCAGTATACCCCTATAAACCCTAGTATACCCTAGTAAACCCTAGTATACCCTTTCAAACCCTAGTATACCCCTATAAACCATAGTATACCCTTATAAACCCTAGTATACCCTTATAAACCCCAGCATACCATTGTAAACCCCAGTATACCCTTATACACCCTAGCATACCCTAGTTAACCCTAATATACTCCTATAAACCCTAGTATACCCTAGCAAACCCTAGTATACCCTTTTAAACCCTAGTATACCCTTATAAACCCTAGTATACCCCTATATACCCTTCTACACCCTAGTATACTCCTATAAACCCTATTTTACCCTAGCAAACCCTAGTATACCCTTTTAAACCCTAGTATACCCTTCTAAATCCTAGTATACTCCTATAAACCCTATTTTACCCTAGCAAACCATAGTATACCCTTTTAAACCCTAGTATACCCTTATAAACCCTAGTTTACTCCTATAAACCCTAGTATATCCCTATGTACCTTTATAAACCCTAGTATACCCTTATAAACCTTAGTATACCCCTATAAACCCTAGTATACCCTTATAAACCCAGGTATACCCTTATACAGCCTAGTATACCCTTTTAAACTCTAGTATACCCTTATAAACCCTAGTATACCCTTATAAACCCCAGCATACCATTGTCAACCCCAGTATACCCTTACACACCCTAGCATACCCTAGTAAACCCTAATATACTCCTATAAACCCTAGTATACCCTAGCAAACCCTAGTATACCCTTTTAAACCCTAGTATACCCTTATAAACCCTAGTATACTCCTATAAACCCTAGTATTCCCTTCTAAACCCTAGTATACTCCTATAAACCCTATTTTACCCTAGCAAACCCTATTTTACCCTAGCAAACCCTAGTATACCCTTATAAACCCTAGTATACTCCTATAAACCCTAGTATATCCCTATGTACCTTTATAAACCCTAGTATACCCTTATAAACCTTAGTATACCCCTATAAACCCTAGTATACCCTTATAAACCCTGGTATACCCTTATGAACCCTAGTATACTCTTATAAAGCCTGGCATAAACCCTAGTATACCCCTATAAACCCCAGTATACCCCTATAAACCCTAGTATACCCTAGTAAACCCTAGTATACCCTTTCAAACCCTAGTATACCCCTATAAACCATAGTATACCTTATAAACCCTAGTATACCCTTATAAACCCCAGCATACCATTGTAAACCCCAGTATACCCTTATACACCCTAGCATACCCTAGTTAACCCTAATATACTCCTATAAACCCTAGTATACCCTAGCAAACCCTAGTATACCCTTTTAAACCCTAGTATACCCTTATAAACCCTAGTATACCCCTATATACCCTTCTACACCCTAGTATACTCCTATAAACCCTATTTTACCCTAGCAAACCCTAGTATACCCTTTTAAACCCTAGTATACCCTTCTAAATCCTAGTATACTCCTATAAACCCTATTTTACCCTAGCAAACCATAGTATACCCTTTTAAACCCTAGTATACCCTTATAAACCCTAGTTTACTCCTATAAACCCTAGTATACCCTTATAAACCTTAGTATACCCCTATAAACCCTAGTATACCCTTATAAACCCAGGTATACCCTTATACAGCCTAGTATACCCTTTTAAACTCTAGTATACCCTTATAAACCCTAGTATAACCTTATAAACCCTAGTATACCCTTATAGACCCTGGTATACCCTTATAAACCCTAGTATAACCTTATAAACCCTAGTATACCCTTATAAACCCTATTATACTCCTATAAACCCTAGTATATCCCTATGTACCTTTATAAACCCTAGTATACCCTTATAAACCTTAGTATACCCTATAAACCCTAGTATACCCTTATAAACCCTGGTATACCCTTATAAACCCTTGTATACTCTTATAAACCCTGGCATAAACCCTAGTATACCCCTATAAACCCCAGTATACCCCTATAAACCCTAGTATACCCTAGTAAACCCTAGTATACCCTTTCAAACCCTAGTATACCCCTATAAACCATAGTATACCCTTATAAACCCTAGTATACCCTAAACCTTAGCATACCCTTATAAACCCTAGTATATCCCTACAAACCTTAGTATACCCTTGTAAACTCCAGTATACCCTTATTAACCCCAGTATACCCGTATAAACCGTTGTAGACCCTTTTAAACCCCAGTATAGCCTTATGAAACCCAATAAACCCTTATAAACCCTAGTATACTCTTTTAAACCCCAGTATACCCTTATAAACCCTAGTATACCCTTATAAACCCTGGTATACCCTTATAAACCCTAGTATACCTCTATAAACCCTAGTATACCCTTATAAACCCTGGTATACCCTTATAAACCCTGGCATACCCTTATAAACCCTAGTAAACCCTTATAAACCCTACTATACCCTTATAAACCCTGGCATACCCTTATAACCCTAGTATACCCTTATAAACCCTAGTATATCCTTATAAACCCTAGTATACCCTTATAAACCCTAGTATACCCTAATAAACCTCAGTATACTGTTGTAAACCCCAGTATACCCTTATACACCCTAGTATACCCTTATAGACTCTAGTATACTCTTATAAACCCTAGTATACCCATATAAACCCTAGCATACCCTTACAAACCCTGGTATACCCCTATAAACCCTGGCATACCTTTATAAACCCTAGTATACCCTTATAAACTCTAGTATACTCTTATAAACCCTAGTATACCCCTATAAACCCTAGTCTACCCTTATAAACCCTAGTATACCCCTATAAACCCTAGTATACCCCTATAAACCCTAGTCTACCCTTATAAACTCTAGTATACCCCTATAAACCCTGGTATACCCTTATAAACCCTATAGTATACCCTTATAAACCCTAGTATACCCTTATAAACCTTAGTATACCCTTATAAACCCTAGTATACCCCTATAAACCCAATATAGCCTTCTAAACCCCGTCTACCCTTATAAAACCTTAGTATACCCCAGTAAACCCTATTATACCCTTGTAAACCCTAGTATACCCTATTCCCTATAGAAAAAAAACCTTTATTTCTTTTTAATTGATTTGAGGCTTTCCGGAAGTTCACTTTAGTCCTCCACGCGTTGAGAATTGAGTCAAATTATGAGCCGATTGCATCTATGATAGCTTTGTTTTCCACTCGAGACCTATGCAATTGGATTTACAGAGGGGTAATGTAGTGGCAAAGTGGCTGCAAACATTGACACTAGCCGGAACACTTGGAACGAAAATTCCGCAATATTTATGCTAACAATAAGATAAAAATCATCTCTATATGTGAATATCGATTATTGATTCCTTCCTTGTTGAAAGCGTCCAAAAAATTATCTGAAAAGAAAAAATGCAATTTAAATCTTTAAGTTCCACTTCCGCGGAACTTCCTCTAATTCCTGATTTTAAAACTTGTGACTTTTCCCTTTGTTTTCGAGCAATTGTTTTTCTGTTGTATATTGAATGACTCTTTGTTGTCTTGTTCGTTCTTTGTTATTTGTTTTACGTCACTTGTGAGTTTCACATGTTTTTATATAGAACACTGTGGATGAGTCTTTAATTCTACACGATCGCGAGTAAATCTGTTTGCCTGGTTATTACTTAGTCTTCAGCTGTTAGGTATACTTCGTTTTCGTTTGATTATGTTAGCGTTATCGACTTAATTCTTTAATCTGCGATCAACGAAAGAAGTTGAACAGATTTGAGTTGGCATAGTTTGGATTCTTCTTCAAGAAAGGACACTCAGTAAGTATTATTCGGTATATCCTCTACAATTTATGAATGAGCATTTTCTGTGAATTCATATCAAGCTAGTTTTTCTAGTTTTTCTTAATTTGTGAGGTATATCATTGTCACTCCAGCCACATCCCACAAGCTTTACGTTTTCACTGCTTGTTTTATGGATATGTGGGTACTTGAGCCTGAGCATTAGCTATGCCATGCTGATGAGGCCTAACAAGGCCGAAACAGCTGTCCATGGCTGCTAATGCTTGGGCTCAATCTTTGCTTTGGTAGATTTAAGGGGTAATGCCCGCTACCATGTGGCCTTAGTGCCTTTAGAGTGGCTTCAGCTTACCAAATCACATTAATTTGTGAGGTATATCATTGTCACTCCAGCCACATCCCACAAGCTTTACGTTTTCACTGCTTGTTTTATGGATATGTGGGTACTTGAGCCTGAGCATTAGCTATGCCATGCTGATGAGGCCTAACAAGGCCGAAACAGCTGTCCATGGCTGCTAATGCTTGGGCTCAATCTTTGCTTTGGTAGATTTAAGGGGTAATGCCCGCTACCATGTGGCCTTAGTGCCTTTAGAGTGGCTTCAGCTTACCAAATCACATTAATTTGTGAGGTATATCATTGTCACTCCAGCCACATCCCACAAGCTTTACGTTTTCTAGTTTCTAGTTTGTCATGGAACAGCACCTTGCCCCTGCATACACACCTCTATGGATAAAAGTTAGAAAGTACTGCGCTTGCAGATCTATCATAGCGCGAATTTACATAAATAATCATATAAAGGATTTTCACGCGACGTCATAAAAAACTAAAATTCAAAAGTAAACAGATTTTCATCTTGGGATTCATACAAAACACTCACCCTCACCCTCACCCGCGACTTTTACCCTCGACCCTCGACATTTAGCTACTCTCGATATTTTCCCTCCTTTCTCTCGAGCTCCTGTGCCTTTCTTGATGATTCAAAACTTCAGAAATAGGGTTTCATTTCTGACTGTCTTTTTTCCAACTATAGACTCTAGCATGGCCGTAGCCAGAATGAGGAAAACCATAGCCCGTTCCAGCAAGGAAAACGGCGAGCGAAAAGAGTTGGAGGGAGTTGGGGGAGTGGGGAGAAAGACGTTCCCTCATGTCAGGAACTTGTTGAAAACGAGACAAACGTCTCGGATAAGCAAAGCATTGCTGAGATACTAAACTCGTTTTTTTAGATCAACCGAAGAAACTGGTTGCAGCACTTGAGCTTAGCTCGTTGAACGTCATCTGAACGACGACTACTATCAGACAAGGCATTGGTGCATTTGACCTCCCAAGAATAACTCAAAAGAGGGTTGTAGAGTTGCTGTTATCTATTCCAACCCATAAGGCCACCGGAGACGACGGCATCAGTGCCAAAATACTTAGAATTGCTGCTCCAGCAATTGCACCATCGCTGACGAAGTTATTGAATTACTGCCTGTCTGCACAGACTTTCCCTACTATCTGGAAGATCGCAAAAGTCACCCCTGTTTTTAAAGGAAACGGCAGTAGGAATGATAAGAACAACTATAGATCGATTTCTGTGCTCCCCATTCTTTCCAAAGTGCTGGAGAAACACATTTGCGATCATCTGTGTAACTTCTTGAAGGAGAATGATTTGTTCCACCATCTCCAGTCTGGGTTTAGAAAATCTCACTCCACTGAAACTGCGCTTATCCGATTGGTAGACCAGTTACTGTTCAACCTTGACAATGATAAAGTCACTGGACTTGTTTTTATTACAAGAAGGCGTTTGATCTGATCGACCATAAATTACTACTGTTAAAATTAAGGGCCCTTGGAGTGGATGAGAGCAGGTTACCCCTATTCCGTGACTATCTGAATGGTAGATGCCAGTATGTGAACATAAACGGGTACCATTCTACTAAAAGGGCCATAACATCTGGAGCCGGTTCCACAGGGCAGCATCTTAGGACCAATCCTATTCCTTGTATTTATTAATGACTTACCTGCAACACCGCAGCACTCTGTGGCTGATATTTATGCCGACGACACAACTATTAGCTACTCCACCCATTATACGACGGCACCGAATGATATCTCGGACGGCCTTCAGACGGATATTGATGAAATCTTGAATTGGTCAGCAGACAACAAAATGATACTTAATGAAACCAGAACAAAATCTATGCAGTTGTTACTGGCAAACGGTTAGCCAAGAAAATGGAACAGTCCACTCTGCAGTTACACGTAAATTCTACTGAACTTGAACAAGTGAGCTCGCATAAACTATTAGGAGTCACGATTGACAGCCAGCTTACTTTTGACCAACATGTTGAAAAACTATGCACGAAGCTATCGCAGAGAATCGCCGTGTTGCGGAAAATAAGGCGCTTCCTGCCGCTAGACCAACGGAAACTCTACTATAATGCTATGATCAAGCAGACGATGCTATATGCATCAACCGTATGGACATCTTTGTTCTGTCGAGAATATACAGAAAGTTTTTAAACTTCAGAAACGCGCGGCACGTGTAATTCTCGGGGCCGATACTAAAGCGAATAGCGTACAACTGTTTAGAAAATTGGATTGGGTTCCACTTTTTCACGAGGCCAAAGTGAATAGGTTATTAATGGTATACAAACGACTGTCTGGGGACTGTCCATCTTATATGTCTCAGATGCTGACGAGAAACGCTGATATCAATGAAAGACCAAGCAGACATGAACTATTAAACCTTGTCTGTCCCCGATTCAAACGGGAGTCAGAGGGAGGAAGGTCTTTCACAGTATCGACCACACGCCTCTGAAATATGATACCAAGTAATATTAGAAGCAAACCAAGTTTGGCAAGTTTTAAGAAGACCATGATTGATTATTTTAAGGACAGCTACAGACACTTAGATCGTTTTATCCTCTAGTTTAATTGTGCTCCATTTCTTCATAGCGTATTTTAATTGAATTTTTATTATTCTAGTTTCTTGATTTTACCAAATATTTTTGTTCCTTTGTAAAGTAATTATTTAATTTTTATTTAAGTAATTTATTTAAGCTCGATAACGTGGGGAGTGGTTGCCCAATCTCCCGAGCCGGGGGCACGTGTAATATATTATAATATATGTAATATATTATATATTGCATATATTATATATATGATATATTATATATTGAGGGCCACTGGTTTTTCAGTTTTTTACTGTCACGTGTCTACCCTCGTTAAATAAAGTTGATTATTATTATTATTATTATTATTATTATTATTATTATTATTATTATTAGGCTGACTTTCCAGGGATATGCTTGGGATTAGAAGAGTGTAGTAGGGTTTACAAGGGTGTTTTAGGTTTTACATAACTAAAATGAGGTTTAAAAGGGTGTTACGGTTTTTAGAGTGTACAGGGGTTTACTAGGATATTTTGGAATTTACACAGGTATAACAGGGATTACTAGAACATTTTGGGGGTTTACTCAAGGTTTTATAAGCATGACTAGGGTTTTCAAGGGTTTACAATGCTCTGCTAGGGTTCAATAGGGCAAACAACGGCTTACAAGGGCATAACGGGGTTTAGTAGGGTATACCAGGGTTTAAAAAGGTGTGATGGGGTTTACTGGGGTGCGCTAAGGTTTACAGTAACGTTACTAAAGTACCCAAGGTTTACTAGGGCTAGCAAGGATAAAATAAGGGTTTATTAAGGTTTATAAGGGTATACTAGGGTTTGCTAGGGTATGCTAGAGTTTATAAGAGTATATGAGGGTTTATAAGGTTATACTTGAGTTTATAGTGGTATACAGGGGTTTATAAGGGTATACTGGGGTTCATAGTGGTATACAGGGGTTTATAAGGATATATTAGGGTTTATAAGGGTATATTAGGGTTTATAAGGGTATGCTGGATTTTTCTAGGGTATACTAGGTTTCACAAGGGTATAAAAGGGTTTACAAGGGTATACTAGGTGTATAAGGGTATACTGGGGTTTACAACAGTATTTATTAGGGTATTATTAGGGTATTATTATTAGGGTATACTAGGGTTTATAAGGGTATACCAGGGTTTATAAGGGTATACTAGGGTTTATAAGGGTATACTAGGGTTATAAGGGTATGCCAGGGTTTATAAGGGTATACTAGGGTTTAAAAGGTTTTACTAGGATTTATAAGGGTATACCAGGGTTTATAGGGGTATACCAGGGTTTATAAGGGTTTATAGGGGTATACTAGGGTTTATAAGGGTATATCAGGGTTTATAAGGGTATACCAGGGTTTATATGGCTATACCAGGGTTTACAAGGGTATACTAGAGTTTATAAGGGTATACTAGGGTTTATAAGAGTATACAGGGTTTATAAGGGTTTACTAGGGTTTATAAGGGTATACTAGGGTTTATAAGGGTATACCAGGGTTAATAAGGGTATACCAGGGTTTATAGGGATAGACTAGAGTTTATAGGGGTATACTAGGGTTTATAAGGGTATACTAGGGTTTATAAGGGTATACCAGGGTTTATAAGGGTATATTAGGGTTTATAAGAGTATACTAGAGTTTATAAGGGTATACTAGGGTTAATTAGGGTATACGAGGGTTTATAAGGGTAGACTAGGGTTTATAAGGGTATACTAGGGTTTATAAGGGTATACTAGAGTCTATAAGGGTATACTAGGGTGTATAAGGGTATACTGGGGTTTACAACAGTATACTGGGGTTTATTAGGGTATACTAGGGTTTATAAGGGTATACCAGGGTTTATAAGGATATACCAGGGTTTATAAGGGTATACTAGGGTTTATAAGGGTATACTTGGGTTATAAGGGTATGCCAGGGTTTATAAGGGTATACTAGGGTTTATAAGGGTTTATAAGGGTATACTAGAGTTTATAAGGGTATACTAGGGTTAATTAGGGTATACGAGGGTTTATAAGGGTAGACTAGGGTTTATAGGGGTATACCAGGGTTTATAAGGGTATACTAGGGTTTATAAGGGTATACTAGAGTCTATAAGGGTATACTAGGGTGTATAAGGGTATACTGGGGTTTAAAACAGTATACTGGGGTTTATTAGGGTATACTAGGGTTTATATGGGTATACCAGGGTTTATAAGGATATACCAGGGTTTATAAGGGTATACTTGGGTTATAAGGGTATGCCAGGGTTTATAAGGGTATACTAGGGTTTATAAGGGTATACTAGAGTTTATAAGGGTATACTAGGGTTAATTAGGGTATACCAGGGTTTATAGGGGTATACCAGGGTTTATTAGGGTATGCTAGGGTTTATAAGGGTATACTAGGGTTTACAAGGGTATACCAGGGTTTATAAGTGTATACCAGGGTTTATAGGGGTATACTAGGGTTTATAGGGGTAGACTAGGGTTTATAGGGGTATACTAGGGTTTATAAGGGTAGACTAGGGTTTATAGGGGTATACTAGGGTTTATAAGAGTATACTAGAGTTTATAAGGGTATACTAGGGTTTATAAAGGTATACCAGGGTTTATAGGGGTATACAAGGGTTTATGGCAGTATACCAGGGTTTGTAAGGGTATGCTAAGGTTTATAAGAGTATACTAGAGTTTATTAGGGTATACTAGGGTTTATAGGGGTATACTAGGGTTTATAAGGGTATACTAGGGTTTATAAGGGTATACTAGGGTTTATACGGGTTTATAAGGGTATACTAGAGTTTATAAGGGTATACTAGGGTTAATTAGGGTATACGAGGGTTTATAAGGGTAGACTAGGGTTTATAGGGGTATACCAGGGTTTATAAGGGTATACTAGAGTCTATAAGGGTATACTAGGGTGTATAAGGGTATACTGGGGTTTACAACAGTATACTTGGGTTTATTAGTGTATACTAGGGTTTATAAGGGTATACCAGGGTTTATAAGGATATACCAGGGTTTATAAGGGTATACTATGGTTTATAAGGCTATACTTGGGTTATAAGGGTATACCAGGGTTTATAAGGGTATACTAGGGTTTATAAGGGTATACTAGAGTTTATAAGGGTATACTAGGGTATACTAAGGATATCCGGGTGACTATATGTGTGTTAACATGAAGTACTTGCCTGTAACCAAGGCATTCTAAAACAAAGAGCCGTGGAGTCGCGTGAAAAATTGCTGAAGTTATTGTAAACATTGAGAATTTTTGTTTGCGAAGACTCACGACAATTAAGCAGACGTTTGCTTACGCATGTTATGATTCATAAACACAGATGACATACAATAATGATGGCGTCCTCTTCATGGGATCATGAAAAATCAGCATTGTTCTCGTCCGAAAGGGGAAGTTTGGAAAGTGCCCCGTTCTCAAACGGCAACGAAAAGAGGATTTGTAAAGACACAGCTGGAGACAGATCATTAGAGTCCAACAGCGAAAATCCAATGGAGAATTTAGACGGTCTTACGGAGGAAGAGCTGGATGAGCTTCTTCAAGAAGCTTGGGAAATTAACCAAAGACTCAAGTCGTTTGGAAGAAAGCATAATTCGCGATCACGTGGAGATCAGGGTTTTGCAGAGGAAAAGAAACACAAGAACGCAAGAGCCACGGCAGAACGGAACCCTTTTCTTCCTCCGCTTGAACAAACAAAGACTTCTCTCGTTGCTGGAGTTAAACTTGTGGAGGGAACCAAGTCTGACTTGGCTAGAAGGCATAAGAAAGCAAGCGTGGTATGACAATTTTAAGACCAATGTTTAGCTTGTACAAAACGTTAAGATGTAGAGACGGAGTCTTAGGGGAGAAAATCGATACCTGGAAAATAGAATAGTTATTTGATGAATGTGTATTTTCTGCTTAGGTTGTCCTTTTTATGACGACCAAAAAAATGATGAAATTAAAGATTATTGCAACAGTTTTATTATGGTGCCTGTAGCCATGCATCTTCATTTTCCATTGTTGCAATACTTTTAACAGCCAGGTTTGCGGAGCACCTCTTTTTTTAAATATTTGGTAATGATACATGCACTTGTTTGGCACTCTCTCCACTCAGCAAAGAATTTATACTCAGCTTAAATGATAATTATGTTCCAAATATTCAAGTTGTAAGGAACTCAATGCCTAGCCGCATAAATGCATTGCAGTGGTAGAGATGCCAGAAGCACAGAAAATTGGAAAAGCATTAGTGTTTAAGGTTGGAGTATTTCAAGATCAAAAATATATTTTTTCAGGTTCTGAGGTTCAGATTCATGCATTCTCAGCAAGCAAAAAAATGTAAAGTACAAAAACTACAACTGAGAATAGCTTCTTTATGCAAATTTTTATTCCAAAATATGTAAAAACAAAAAACAATCAAAAGTAAATAAGAATATGCAAATCATCTCACTTTTTGTTGACAAAAGGAAATGGTTTCTGTCACAAAAGTACATGTGGTTCACTCTAAATTACATAACATCAAATTTCTCAGAGAAACCTATATATTAATACCTAAATCTCCTATTGCAAAAATTGTTACTAATGACTAATTACTAATAACTAATTACTATTCTTAGACTCTAAATTACACATATTACAAGTAACTACAGTTATCTGCTATTTACTACTTATTAAATGTCTGCAATTGGCCATGTTCTAAACAAGTAAGGGCCTGGGAACAAATCCAAACTTCATTGAAAATCAATGATATTGAACTAAATCGATTCTCATATGAAAGGGTATCTCAAAATAAGTACTTTCAGCAAGTTTGACCATGTTTGGTTGAAAAGTCACCAGTTGACATGCATTTAGATCTTTAAAAAATCCCATACAAATGTCTCTATTTCGGAAAGTGTGTCCCTCCAAACCATACAAAGTCTCTAATTTCCACAGTTTTCAAAAGCGTTTGTTTCAGCTCCAATTCAACTGAACAGCATCAAAGTTGGCAAAGTGACCATTTTTGAGATACTCTTTCATGCAGTGTCAACAATTTTTTTCCAATCGATAAATTTTAAAACTCATTCCCAGGCCCTCACTTGTTTAGAACATGGCCAATATCAATTTAGAAATTAAATGGCACTATTGTCAAATTTTCCAAACTGTCTCCAATCTGCCAATCCAGAAAGCCTCTGAGATAACTCTTAACAATAATCATTTCGGAATGAATATGTTTAAGGGTGCAACAAGCACCATCATCACGTTTACAGTATGTGGAAGGCCCTCCCTTAACCCCAATGTTTTTGGATAAAATTACTATGGTTTGTAATTTTGGCTTCCAGAAGACATACAATAGCAATGTACTGTGTATGAATATATGAAAATCATATATTTGAGCTGAGGATTGAAGAATGATGTGATTGATCGTCTTTTCTACAGGATCTGCTGAGCTCCTTGTTGTTTGCTGTTGCTGTGAATGTAACAGTACATGTATCTAATCCATCAGTCAGTTGGGATTTAAATATTTACTTCAGTATGGTAATCCAAGTTTCATTAATAACTAAAGAAATCAACACCAGGTTTTAAATTTAACTTGGAAAACTAACACAAGAGTTAAATTCAAATACATAAAGGTCATGCATGTTATTTTTTAGTTTTGTTCAATTCTTTCAAAAACGTTTTTCATCTTCGCAATACCAAGAATGTACTTTGGAGCAATATTTTTCAAAGAACTAAGGATAAAGCTGTCTTATTGAAGGGACGAACAAGTCCATCAGCTGCTTTGATGCACATACATCAACTGGTGATATAAAATTATTGATTCTTTTTGTTGCATTAAAAAACTGTTGTTAATCTGAGTCTTCTTCTTCTCCATAATCATCAGCCCCAGGGGCTTCTGCAAGGAAGCAAAAGAAACTTCTTACTAACCACAATAAAAATAAATCAACTGATTAATTATGTCAATCAAGTCACTAAAAAACTTAGCTGTGACAGTGGTTTAATGAGCTACACAATATTCTTTAAACAGCTAGCAAAACATTTTTAGGATAAAAACTTGATCCATAGTTTATAGCTTACAATAAACATTCTAAAAACTGCTGTCGGTGTAATTTTAGCCAAGATAAAAAATATATATTTCGTTCACGCACCTACAGCTCCTCGTAACAGTCTTCCAACATCAGGGTCTCTTGCTAGATCACTGGGTGTTTGTTTTGCATTGTTCTGAATGTCTGTTCTTGCACCTAGTAAGCAACAACAACTTGAGTCAACAAGATGACAACAAATCTGTGAAAATGAGATTCCTTATTAATTTTCAACGTCAGGAAATAAAGAAAAGGTTCAACAAAAGTGTTGTCCTTTAAGTTTTCAAAAGGTAACTGGAGTAATGACTCTTTTACAACTTTGTGTAGATGCACAATTAAGTGGCATTGATTGAATGAAGGCAGCCTGAGACACATGGATCTTACCTCGTTCTAGCAGTAATTCAACAATATCTGGATGGCTTTTCCATGATGCTGAATGCAAAGGGGTATCTCCCAGCTTGTTCTATAATAAGCAAGAATTGCAGGCCTCAGATCATTAAATGCTCAAGACTCAGGTGTGCCTTTGCTTTAAACTTCACCAAGCTAGTAACAAAATTGGGCTTTCTACCTTTTGATGGCAAAACAAACCTCCAAAGTGAGTGAATTAAGAAATACAACATGATCATGTTGATGGTAAAACAATCAGAGAAAAACAACACTTGCAGTGTCCATTTTTTTGCACTACTTCATTGTACATACAGAATATTAGCAATTTAATTAAAGATAATGAGTAACTTCTTGCTTTAATATACACATATATCTCTTTGGAATGAAATATTATGCTACCGTTTGCTTTACACAACAAAGTTAATTTTCTAAATAGCTAAAAGAAACCTTTACCTGCACTGAAATCTGTATTCTTGGCTGAGCCAGTAAGACCTTTACACATTCTATTTCAAACAAAACAAAATTAATTTACTTCATAAAGTAATACTTTTAAAAACATGATGGGTTGTCTTAAAAGAGAAATTGAAAGAAATAATAAAAGTGTTATGATGTTCACGTCACACGAACCAGTAGGTAAATAATTACAGTATAACTCTTAAGATTGTAGATCTGTGCTTATCCTGGTATATAATTAGATGGATACAGCCAACTCTAATTGCAGACACCTATCCAAGAAGAACACCAGTCTCCATGCCAACTATAAATAAGCCATTTTACTGTTACTGAACTCGCTGTAAGACAGACACCTCTGTAAGGCTGACATCTGTTGCTGATCCCAATGACAGTGTCTGTCTTAGAGAGACTTGACTGTATCAACAGCATTTTGAGAGCAAAATTTGATTTACATACCTGTGTGACCTCCTTGTGCAGCCCAGTGTAAAGGGGTTGATCCAGATTTGTCGAGACCATTTACTGATACCTGAAGGTATCAAACCAACAAGAGCTATCAATAATAAAAAGATATACATATTCTCCCCACACATTTCCAAATATTTCTTACAGTTCAAGCTGGGAGAAGTTTTGAAATGCACATTTTCTCTCAATTGGCAATTAATTTTTGGGATCTTTTATTATCATCAACTGTTTGTTTAATAAAGTAAATAAAGATGCTAGGACAAATTAAAAGCTTGTCTCTATTTCACTATTACAGGCTATCTTGGCAACATTAATTTACCTTGTTTTGAAGGCACTCGTTTAGAAAGCCCATGTTTCCTAAATGAAAAACAAAATTAAATATGATTGACTTTGAAAGCCTGTTAATTTTACAACTTGATAATAAATAACTATCTAATAAGCAAAACTGAAGCATTACTGATGAGTAAACACTTATTAAATGGAAACATGACTACTAATATACTGCATGCCTAAAAAACTGATTCTTTACCTGAAGATACTATGACACCAAAGCACAATTCTTCCTGTCTTCCTGCTATGCTCCTTTTTAGAATTTATATATTAAATAGTCTGACTCTGGTTGGTCCATCTCATGATCTACAATGCTGAAGAAACACTGATACATGACTCTGCCGGGTACTATCTACACTGTATGAGTAAACTTCAATCATCACAAACAATTTTCTATCACACATGCACTTGGATTGTCAATCAACAACCAAACTGTTACAAGCAGGTTAACACCAATATACAGACTGAGACTTGTTGAAAGTCACTATTTTTGTTAGTTTGATATAAGTGTTGGGCTGAGTGCATCACAAGACGATCACAGAAACCTAGGATTTATTAATGATAGTGCCTCCTGACGAAAAATTAATTTTTTGCATGGTTTGCATATATTTGGGAAAAACAGATCAAAGTAAAACCTGCTGGAATCCATCATGGAAATTGGGGATAAGCACAAATTATTATTATTAAGCTTCAAATTATCAGGAAAAATACCATGATTTTTTTTTCATATATATATATATATATATATATATATATATATATATATATATATATTGAAAAATAGAAAAAAACTACTCTTTTTATCCCTACAAGCCTGTTTCGTGATTGCTCACTCTTCAGGGGATTTTAATGACAAGAATATTCATAACCGTCATTCTTATACTATAATATTTACATAAGCGATGATGCGGTTAATTCAAATGATTAAATGTTTAGTTGTTGCGTAGCAACGCTTTGTTCCTGTGGCGGCAAGAAGATCTTGCCGCCACAGGAACAAAGCGTTGCTACGCAACAACTAAACATTTAATCATTTGAATTAACCGCATCATCGCTTATGTAAATATTATAGTATAAGAATGACGGTTATGAATATTCTTGTCATTAAAATCCCCTGAAGAGTGAGCAATCACGAAACAGGCTTGTAGGGATAAAAAGAGTAGTTTTTTTCTATTTTTCAATATTTTGCTCTACTTTAACGTATCGAGCACTGTGCTATGGAATAATCGAAACATAGTTTTCCTATATATATATATATATATATATATATATATATGTGTGTGTGTGTGTGTGTATATATATTTTAAATACCATGATGGTTATGAATTTTATGTAGTTTATTAATTTAATTTATAGAATTTATCAGAAGCAAGCACCTGAAGTTATACCCCTCTAATGTTACTTAATATCTCTGATTAACCCTATTAGTGCCATGGGCCAATCAGATCGGCCTCATGTGGCTTCAGAACTAACAGTCAATTTTATTGGCTACTGATAACAAAGGAAATGTTCACAATGAATAAAATTTGCTCTTATATTGATACAAAGATAGTTTTGTTAATTCTTCACCTAATTGTCATGTGAGCGACATTTTTCGGAACTTAAGCGTCCTTCAATGTGGAAAGAAGGAATGCAGTATGGTGGCCATTTTGTTTTCCTCAGCTTTCTTGTCCAAATTCATCCTTACTTCCAATGGAACCGTTGAAGAAAATCGAAGGAATTTAATCCTCACGAGGTAAACAGTGAGGGGTTTTATTTAACATACTGTTTCGTGATTGATGTATATTTGAGAACCTTTGATGTGCGTTTAGCGGCCATGGCACGAATAGGGTTAATACATTATGGTAGTTACCCTCAACTTCCTTCTTGGATCCCCATGACTTTTGCTAAGATCTACATTTCGAAGACCGTCACAAACCACAAAAAAATACTTACTTACTTATCCTCTCCCTGTCAGGGCTTTTCAGGGATAGTTTACAATGCTTCTCTAGGGTGAGATCGGATGTCAGCCTGTAAAGGCGCCTCTGGCTGCCACTATCAGTCCATATTTGATCCCACCCACCCACCCAACCCACACATGAATGTCAGAGACAGGTGAAAGGTAGAGATAGACCACTACACCAGGAACCACGTCTCCCACACTTATCGAACAGTGTGTGGGTTCTTTAACGTCCCACAGATTATTAGGTACAAGTGTTGTGAGACGGGACCTACGGTTTATCGTCCTTATCCGAGAAGACTAGAAAGTCTAACCATTTGCAGATGTTATTACAAAGGCAGCACTTTTCTCCTTAATTATTTTAAGACCCTAAGTGTTGGTCCAGCTGGGGTTAGAACCCACCATCTCCCACATGCTAGTCTGGTGCTCTAGCACTAAGCTAACTGGTCGGCGGTTGGAGACACTACCTCACTCATCGAGATGCAAGATGTAAATTATCAGAAATCAATTATGAGCACAATCAAGATTTATAAACTAGTATAATTAGCTTTTTTATACGTACCTCGTTTAGCTGCCTCATGCAGTGGATTTTCCACTGATTCAGTATGCTCACCAACTAAAAAAATATTGATAACAATATTTTACTTCCCTGATAAGAACTACAAAAATTGTTCTGTTCAAGGCTACAAACCCTTGATCGACATTACAATTTTGAGACTATTACACTAAAACAGTTAAACACACATAACACAAGTTTGTACCTTCCATTTCAGCTAAACTAAAATCTATCAGACCACTCTCAATGAGGTCAGTTTATTTCCAGTGAGTGATGCAGATGACAGAAAGGCCTTATATTGGCTTAAAGCAGAATGTGCAGCATTTGAAACAATCTTAAAACACATCTTTTTAGCAAAGCTTTTTACTGGATAATTCATTATTGTGCAGTTCCAGAAAATATCCTTCTCCCCCCACGGATGGTCAATGGAAATTCCTAGGGGGTGGGGGGGGGGGGGGGGGCAATAGGTCAAAATTTCCGAGGGGTGGTGGGGGTGCACACGTGAAGAATCTTCCAGGGTTATAAATGATGTGAAACACTTATGTGAATCACTTTGGTGTATCGCACAACAAAAATTAGAAATAGACGCCCTTTTGAATGAGGACCTTGAGATGTTTGCCTTGAACGTTTTTTCTTTGCTGATAGTTTGCTATCATCCTTTTGACGACGTAAAAATCACTTCATTGTCTTACCTCCACATTTCACCAGATGCGACAAAAATCAAGATGGCTAACCGCGTGTAAATTAGTACCCAGATCTCAAGGTTCTCATCATGACCGGAAGCTGTTACGTTCTACACGGAGCCTGACTTTTATTTTTATTTTAGTGTTTTATTTTTCTTTTATTTCGGAAGTGTATAAGCTATTGTTTGTCACTGCTTTATGGAATACTAATGCCACTTGCTTCTGCTCACTCTAAAAAATCATTGTGTGTACATACATGATGTACCTTAAGTATGGGTGTGCAATGCATTGTAGGGCGATTCGAAATCATGCCGTTCTCTTTTCGTGTGGTGGATAAAAACAGTGCGAATAACTTTCACTTAATGCATACATACAGGGTAAAAATTATTATGTGATGTATTTATTAGGATTATACATTTTTACATTTACCTAGAGGCTTACTACCTTTTCAAGTTGGTAAGCTCAGAGATCGCTGTCCAGCTTCTTCACTTAACAGAATCTTTGTACATGTCAAATTTTAATCTGGCTACATATTTTTAACGTCCTTCATTTCGTTTTCCAGCTGCTATGGCAGTTGAACTTTAGGAAACGTCATTTAGCTTGTTGGTACATTGTTGGTCATCTGATCATTGCGTTACGTTATGAAAATACTTAAGCAGTACGAGAGAAAGGGAATGTGTACTACGTACAAAGAAAGTAAAACGTTGCATCTAAAGAAGTAACACCTGATTTATTTAATCATACAACTTTGGAAATTGGCAAAGGCTGTAAAATGAGGTGTAATAAAAAGAGGAAATTCCTGGGGGATTGGGGGACTACCAAAGACCCTCTGGAATGGAAATTCCAGGGGGTGGGGGGCCTTAAACTGAAGAACCATCCGTGGGGGGGTATTGGTATTTTCTGGAACCACACATTGGTTAATTAGTTAATCAGTTACTAGGTTCTATTTTTCTTAGTTTTTATTTTGATTTTTATAGCTTAGTTATTTTATTAGTTGGCTCATTTTATTCATGGTTTTAGATTGTAAAGTGCTATTGGATAGCGATAGAAATAGTGCTATATAAATAAAGTAGTATTATTATTATCTTATTCTAAACAAGGAAGAGTCAGTGGCCATTAATTAGACAATAGAGCGTTCCGGGGTGGCTGCAAGTGTTTCTTTTCATCAAGTTAAATTTAGAATTTTTACATGGCGCTCATGTAAAGCAGGTTTTTATCTTGTCGTTTAATATTATAGTTACTTATTGATATATTTAGAGTAATTCTAGAATAATGTAGTTCTAGTTGTTGTATAATAAATTTTATTTGTAATAATTCTGGTAAATAATTAGGTTTTTATAGTACTGTTGTGACTGATGAGTTTACCATGTCTAAATAAAGTTATCCTATCCTATCCTATCCTAATAGAGTAGCTAGGAAGTGATGTGTTGAGCATAAGTCAGGTGTTATAAAAGCCCCTGTGGCAGGGGGGGGGGGTACTCCCTTATATGGGCTATATAGGTATGAGCAGCCCCAAACGGTTTGGTTTTTTAGCTGTTTTGGTCTGAAATAGCGTATGGTATAGTCTCGATTGGGTGTGTTTTTTTTAGAAGAAGCTACTTCTTCATCATTAGGCAATAAGACCATCAAGAAAAGCCCTTCTCAAATTATGTTTATGTCAACCATGTACATGAAATAGGTCTGAAATAGGGTATTGAATTTTTGGTCAGGTCTGAAATAGGGTAAGGGTTTCAGGAAGTGGGCTGCACACCCCCACCAAATTTTCCTGGGAGTACCCCCTCCCCCCTGCCTCCTCCAAAAGATAAAACACTGGACTCAGTTACCATAATTTGATGGGATCAATCCTGCTTTGCTGCCCACTTTGGCTTTCCACCATGGTCCACCACTCTGCAATAACAAACCATGACTTAAATTAACACATATCCGATACATGTATAATTTAGTCACTAACAGATTTCACAGGCTCATATTTTTGCAAAGCCATTTAATTAAGTGGTTGCAATTCTTTTAATATCCTTGCAGAAAAATGGTTGTCTTGATGTCTCACAAAGTCTGAAATTTTCTATAATTTTGCTGCCCCTGAGTTAAGGAATAGGGGATTAACAGATGGTAATCTAACTTCATGCATGGTGCATTTAGGTCACTAACTTCACTTTGTAAATTAGGATCTGTTATCAAATGGTACATTACATATCCCCTTTGATACCCATTGTGATGCATTGTCACTGGAGCTAAGCAGTCTTTGGTAGTGAAAATAGCATGTCCAATGTACACACCACAGGGATGAAGCAATATCAGTTAATGGATCATTTGTCAACCAGGATCAATAAAATTTGTCTAGTATTAAAAAAAGATGGAAGACTGTTTAGGCACGGTGCAAACTATCATTTTCACTGCATGATAACATAAACTGACAACAAAATCTGCGGAGTACGTAATGGGGGATTCCTTGGGTTGCTACAACATGAAAATTTCAGATCAAAGGTGCAGAAAACCTCTACTCTAACAAAAGTGTTGCCTCCTTCCAAAAAGATGTTTAGGGTACAATGAGCAATGAGAACTGGAATGTGACTCATGCTCAAAACATTCATAGACGATGGTGTCATGATGATAAAAAATTCCTTCGGTCGATCAAATAATTAAAAAAGTTTTTCGGACAAAGTGCGACTATGCAAAAATCTTTGCCACTTACATTTTGTATTGGAAGGATATTGATACGTTCTTCAAATGAGCTTTCGATCTAGTGTACGCAATATAAGCATAATTTAATTTTATGTAAACGTCTATTGATTTATAGACTGTATAAGCTCACTTTTTAATTACCAAGTCCTCATTTGTACATAATGCCCACCAATCGCTTGATAACCAGTCATGTGTTTTCTTCACAGGTAGTAAACATTTAACTTAGGCTTATAATTAACCAAGCTTTTTTTAACTTCACCCTGACAACAACAAATTTACAAGCATATCTGCATGAAATATACTACAATTACCCTGTCGATAATGTAAAGAATATCGCCTTCTTCGAAGCTTATCTCATCTGGCTGCACAGGGAAAAAATAAAGAACGAAAAATGCTCAGTGGTATGCAACAAAAATAAGCCTGGAAAGGAGGAAGTCAGCATTCTGACACTGTGTGACAGTTTCCGATACGCGATCGAAACAAACTGTAGTTTTGTACCTGTTGCGCTGTATAATTGTACAAAGCTCTGACAACTTGCACATGATCTGGAAATGAAAGAAGAATCTAGAATGAACATTTGAAGGATCTGGGCAAAATCACTGCATTTTGCACTCACCTGGTCTGGGTATTGGAGGAGGAGGTCTTCGTGGAGCGGACATCGTGAATTGAAAGCTATTTTCGTGCTGCCGACGCGCTGTGCATCGCTGCGCATGAGTCAGAATGAGCCAGCAAGGAGAGTGCGGCTTTCTCAAATAACGTCATCTACTTCATGTATTACCACATGTAATTTGCAGGCCATCATGGCGGCAAAGACAATAGAAGTGCTCTCGTGAGGCTGATTTTTGCAGTCATGGAGAAACTAGAAGAACTGTATTATATAACATTTAACAACAACTGCTTTGAAGATGTTTACAAAAGAGGAGTTTGCCACATTCAGGGAAGTCTGAACTTTCATTATCAGGAAAACAACGACCATGATTCTCTTTTGGTGGCATTAACTGTAGTTCAGAAACTTTATCAAAACCTTGCAACGGCTCGATGCCAATACTTAAGGGTTATTACAGATGACCTTGTCGCCAAGAACTATTTAATGGACAGTTTATTGAAATGCTTGGGACATAAAAACCAGCACGTGGTGTTCTCTGCTACTAAAGCCATTGTGCTAGTTTTTCAGATGCTTCCCAAGCGCCTCATTAGCCCAGACTGGATTAAGATGCTCTTTAATTTCAATTGTCCTGGAGAGGAAACTGATTATCCTTGGAGAAAGCTTTACACTATGGAAATATTGAGAAAAGTTGTTAAAAACTCAAGAGTCAGTCAGAAGAGAAAAGACGAAAACGCCCAACTACATCAAAGGATTGGAGCTTGTCACTGCAAACATGAGACAAATTCAGTGGATCACACAGCTCCAAGCAATAATTTGGCTGAGCTGTTTTTGGAGGATTTCAACCTAAATCATATTTTGTTTCATTACATTCCTTTTGTTGTCAGACCAAATGGGATATACTCTTTCATGAAATCATGTCAACATGTTGGTATTGCTGAAGATTTTGTTGTGTTCCAGGCAGGTCTGAAATTGGGAGAAGCAATTCACAATCAAGAGAACGTGAAGCAAGATGCCATTTTTGGGAACAAGGAAAGTAATCTGGTAGCATTTCTACGCTGTGTCACAGAGCTTGTTAAGTATCTACAAGACAACAAAACACCTCAAGAAGACACTGATGCAGGAACATTTATTCAAAATGAAAATAGTTTGTTTAGCCCCATGGAAACAAATTCAACAGAAAGCACTGGAGGAGTGATGGCAGGCTGTTGTAATATTTCACCCAGCAGAGAGGAAACTCATTTCCAAGTCCAAAATGAGGCAATAGTGGCAATGCGAATGAGAAGTGACATGATCAATCAGGTTTCCACAGTCTTGCCAACCTTAGTTGAATACCTTCATTCTCCAAGACTTCCACCACTGATTTTCAAGAGGATCCTTGAAGTTCTGAATCAACTATTGTTTGCACCAAGCCATTGTTTGTTTGGTCAGAAATCTGAGAGAACAAAACTTGAGAAGTTAACAAGAATCTCCTCAGTTTCTTTTCTGGACGTGTTTGAATGTTGCCTTCATGATAAAGTGCCAAAATGTTCTGGATCCATTGGATTTTGCGGAGCAGAAATGAAACAATTCTCAGGCTTGACAGATGGTAGACATAATGATGTCATTGCATGGCGGACAGTTTCTCTTATTCTTTTCAAGTCATGTTTTGTTGTGTTGAAGTCAGTCTCAATGAAAGAAGGTATGGTAAAGTTGAACTGCTCTGCTTTTTTAAATGATTAATACCAGCGGAATCACTATCAAGTGACCAGACACCCCTTCTCTCTTTTTGGATTAGACCCAATTGTCTAATTTTTGTGGATTCTGCTCTAGGGAGGAAAGTTAGGCAAGATAATTATTATTCTATTGCATAATTTTGCACAATAATAATGGCCTCAAATTACATCAAATTGCATATTAATTTACTTATCATTGCTTCTTTAAAAATGCCACAATTTGAACAAATTTAATAAAAACTTACCTAATAGAAGGATCTGTTGCTTCTCTTTACTTTTGTACAGTCATGTATATTGAATTAAATTTTGCTGAAGAACTTGAAAAAAAAATAACATCTATCACAAACAGGGTGCAGGTGTTTCTGAAATACTTCAGATGGACATATGGTTAAATTACATGTAATTGTCAAACATACTTTTTATTAGGTTAAATTTAAATCAGGCTCCCCTGATCCCATTTATTGGTTCCTTTCTAGTAAGCACTTCCTTCTTGATGGAAGAAAATAATTCCAGAGCTGTTCTGTAACTCATACAAATACTTTTCCAGGTTCATCATTTTTCCAGAGGTTATCCCTTTCCTGCATTACCCAGTGGTGTAATCACATTCTTTCCCTTGACTGTGATGTACTTACCAACAACAAGACCATCAAGCAACATTCTGAACAGAATGACTTTCACTCCCAGCTAGTTGCGCTATTTGTTGATCAAGATGATGATCTTGTGGAAGTTTTGTTGTTACTCCTGTTGCTTCATCAAGAAATTGAAAGGTAGCTTTTCTTTGTTCAACTTGTGTTCTTTAGTTTCCTTAGACAAGAGCTTTATGATGGCAATGGTGACATGGTTATGGTGATGGTGACATGGCAGTGGGGATAGTGATGGCGATGGCTATGGTGACATGGTGATGGTGACGGTGATTTTGATGGCAATGACGGAGGTGACAGTGATGGTGATGGCAATGGCGATCGGCGGTGTTGCTGATGATGGCGATGGCGATGGTGTTTGTGATTGGTGATCGGTGATGGTGATGGCGGTGTTGCTGGTGATGGCGATGGCGATGGTGTTGGTGATCGGTGATGGTGATGATCCAGTCTGTTTCGTTTTTATTTGTGTTCTTTAATTATTGAAAGAATAACTGTGGATTTTATGGCTTAAAGGGGCACTATCATGCAATTTGAATAAACCCAATGATGTATTTGCAACCATAAAAACTTTAAAAAAAAGTTGTAGTTTTCTTACGTACTTCTTGTTTTGTGCAATGAAACTAATAATTTGGAGATCCATCTGAAACCTTTGTGTTATGGTCATGTATGACGTGGAGAAAATGGATTGCAACTTGAAAAAGTTAGCCTAACTTTTTCAAGTTTTGTCACTGTCTTGGAAAAATCGCCATAAAATAATATTCGTTTCTTTTCCTTCCAAGAAAACATTTGAAAATATCTACCTTTTTGTGTTAAGTAGTCCCCTTTTGTGTAACAGAAAAAGCTCTTCCTCACAATTTCAACAAACTTATAGCAAGAATTGCGGTGACAGTACCCCTTTCAACCAACTGTGGATTTTCCTTTCAGGTCTGTTCCATGCAGTGAAATTTCTAAAACTGTTTTACAGCAATTGAACCCCCATTTGCTGTTTGAAGCATTTGTGCATTCCATTGAGTTTGACCACTCTGTTCTGCTTGACCTCCTCATTTCATCAGAGACTCGATTTCTTGAATACGTTTTAAAATATCTTCACTTGGTTGTTGATGACTGGAAGTCGTTCAGTCACAGTGTGTGGAATTCTGAGGGGAAACTCTCCTTCAAGAAAGTTGAAGAAAATACTGGGATTGACTTGAGCGACGAAGTCGAGATGTATCCAGATTCAGTTTTCTGTGGAAAATCTTCGGTGGTGCGTGACCAAAGCAAAAGTTTTCACCACGAATTTAACGCCACAGAAGGTTTGGTTCTCAAAAAGGTTAAAAAACAAGATAAAGAGCACGAAGATGTTTTAAAACATAGAGAACTTGACGATAGTGAAACTTTGTCGTCACGCATTGTTTACAAAGGCGGCTATTATGAGCAGCTGTCGGAATCAACGTGCTTAAAGCCCGAATACCTATGCGGTGCGAGACGTTTGCCTGAAACTACGCTTAGCTCGGAACAAGATCATCTGCCTGAGTGTAAATCTCTGGGAAATGCAGCCCAGGAAAGCCAAATGAGTGGCTTGAGAAACATTGTTGCAGCTTACTCCTCAAGCGATGGATCGGACTTGGAAACTGAAGACGACGTCGAGAATGGCTTCGGTTGTGAGAGCGATACTTGGACTGTTTTGGCGTCTGAGAATTTAGACAAGATCATGTCCATGTTAATCAGGCTGAGAATGTCGTTGGCGAGATTGTCACGTAGCGGCAATTTTCCGTATTCATCTGCTCCTTTATTAACACTTATGGAGAGAGTGGAGAAATATTACGATGGTTGTTGAACGAAAACAGGGCAGACGAGCTTTGCTTGTAAAGTAAACTGCCACAATTGTGAATAAAATAATCAGTTCTTATTAGGTGTCTAACAAGTGCGATTGGCTTTTTAATGCACTCTTTATCTTTGATACCTGAAAAGAATTACCACCAGTTCCTTTAACTTCAAAACCAGAGTCTGGCACAAAGCGTTGAGCTTGGCCAAAACAGTTGTTTAACTTGAAAACGGTTTCCAGTTCGGGTCAGGATATCAAAATCAAATTTATATGGCACTGAACAATCACGACTGACGAACATTCCAAAGAAACAGTTAGAGCACTAGTACGAGCTTGAACCAAATACGTGTTAGTGCCGCCAAGAGCGGAAAAATGCGTGCTATCAGGCGCCAGACTGTACCCTGGGTACCAGAGGGGTTTTTGTTTTTGCGAAAAAAGTCCTCTGGCACCCAGGGTACCATGATTGGTTTTTGTTTTGCTTCTCATTGGTTAAGAAAGTGACGCAAATTTTGTCAACTAATGACAGAGGGTAGTAGACCAGATTTCAAGCGAGTGTCGTAAAACCAGAGCCCAAGCAATTACTCTGACCAATAAACAACAGACGCAAACAGCGCAACGAACCAATCGGAACACGAAGCAATAACATGCAACCGGCGCAAAGCGCCGGAAAATGCGCGCGTTCAAATCGCTATTGGTTTTGGTCTTGCTTCTCATTGGTCGAGGAAGTGGCGCGAGTTTTGCCAGCCATTCACAGAAAACGCGAAACTAAAGCAAACAAGAATTACCATAGGTACTCAATATTTGAAACCGCTCTAAACTGAAACGAAGGAAAACGCAAATTACTTTCAGCATTAAAGCATCATATTATCTGATATTATGGCCGGCTCACCAATATCTCGTTGGAAAAGGAAGGGTATTAAAGAAAAAGGTAAGAGCCCTTGAAAAATAATGAAATCATTTATGGCCAGGCCTATTTTGCGTTTTGCGGTAAAATTGTAGTTATCTTTTGTAGACTGTACATGACTGTATGATATTGTACATGACTGTATGATGTTTCTCCACTGTGCAGGCGAGGATCGTTGTGCTCAGAAAAATGGGGAAAGATTCTGACGAAAAATTACTAGAAGGGAGTGCCGATGAAGTCATTACGATTTGTTACAAAACTGACAAAAGGAATTCTACTGTCAGCGTAAATCCGGTAAATGTCAGACGCGCGCCTTTCTGAGGCACAGAAGTAATGCCGCACTGCTGAATTTGTTGCAATTCACAAGCCGCTGTGCTCCACTCCAGCACGAAACATTCAGAGAGGGCTACTGACACCTTTCTTGAAATAAATACAATCAGCACAAAAAAGGTTGGACAGCTTTTAATAGCTCGTATGAAAAGTACATTTAGCCAACTGTAATGTACAGTACTAATGCAGAGTTCTTATATCAGTGCGCCTTCTTAGACATAAAATTCTAGAACAGCAAGTGAAAAATCAATACTGATTTTATCACTTTATTACCGTACCGTACGCATGTCTGAAAACGTTTTGAAAGGTAAACTTATCAGCCACCAGTTTATAAGCACTGAGAAAATGGCACAAAAGGAACTCGCATGTCAAGAAGTTTAAACTAATGCAAACATCATGTGACGAGTTAAAACTCAGTTTTTGGTCCAGAACAATTAAAGACTGGAACGAGCTGCCGTTAGACGTAATCAGTTGATAAACCAAGCATCGGCACCTTCAAAACGGCTGCAGACAATCATTTCTCATAAACTTTATGTATCAATTATTTTTATTTTCAATGCTTGCTTCACGTCCTTGAGATTTTGCATGTTACCATATGTAGATGCAAATGTAGATTTTCATAACAAAAACTGAAACAAGACAAATCTACAAAAATCTACAAAAAGCCGCAAATATTGCTAATTTACTCGCTAATTTTAGTATGAAGTACATACTAGTTATGCAACGCTTTCGAGTGGTATACCGTGGAGTATCCCACGAGTCACTTGTATTTTCTTGGTATACACACGAGCCTTTAGGCGAGTGTGTATCGAAAGAAAATACAAGTGACGAGAGAAAGGGTTGCATAACTATTTTATACCATGCCATAGAAAATACAGTGGCCAGCAAGGCCAGCATAATCAATGCGAGACACGCGCAGACTTGAATGGTTTTGAAATGGCGTTTTTAAACTTTTTTCAAAACTTTTATTAATGATAACTCATGACCAAATTACAAATAATAGAATATTAATGTAAAATAAAGTTTTTATAGTCAAACGGTTGCGAAATTCATACTAATTTTCAAGCGCTAAAAACAATCTCAATGCACGATGGGAAGGTTGGGTGTGATACCGTTGAATTGCACTGATCGATGGGAAGGTTCGGTGGAATACTGACGAATATAGAACGGCTTTCCTGCTTTCTGATTGGCTCAGAACTTTCCACTCAAGTGCATGTCGTCTATGGAATAATCTAGGTAACTCGTACAGAAACATAATTTCCCACTCAAATTTCAGGATAACGCTACAGAACAATTTTATTAAGGAAAACTCCTCACTAGAGCATTTTATGATCAGTAGGACGTTTTAAGTATAACTATTTGAATTTTTAATAATTAGTAGGAATTTTTATAATTAGTAGGATTAGTAAGATTTTTTACTTAAATTTTGTATTTATTTATTTATTTATTTATTATTTGTTGAGGGCCATTATGTAAACTACTGGGTTACTGGTAATACTGTATTTCATCCTTGGTAAATAAAGTATTTGTTGTTGTTGTAGTTGTTGTTGTATTTTTTATGGCATGGTATAATGATCACATTCTGGGTCAAAATATTCTTGAAATCCCCAGTTTCCTCCCTTTTTACTCATGATTACCTGCTGTTTGCGCTCGTGATAACCAGTAGCCACGCTGCATTAAAAACAAGGAACGATGTATTAATATGAGGCCTTCTCACTACTGGTTTTGGACAAAACCTTGGACAGCAAGGCCGAAACAGCTGTCCATGGCTGCTAATGCTTCGGCTCAATCTTTGCTTTGGTAGATTTAAGGGGTAATGCCCGATACCATGTGGCCTTAGTGCCCTAACAATTGTAGATATACTGCTTCAGCACCAATTATCTTAAGCTCCTTTAGGGGGAACAGGGATGGGGTCGAGGCTATTTCACACGACTCACTTAAGACTATGCCGGTATATGCCTGCCAACTGGGTCGTGATGTTTGGCTTCCCTAGGACGTAGGATTTCTAGATAGTATGTATCATTGCAAAAGTATGCAAGTGTCAAGATATTACCAGCGATTTGAGCGTATCCACGAGCAATATACGGTCTACCCCTGCGTATACCTTCTTTGAATTATTTACATTTCGGATGTCATAGTTGAATATTTTTCTTAAAATTGTTATTTATATTTAATAGAAGGGGACGTCACTCTTCTCGTTAAGTACACTCGGCTTGGCTTACTTCAATACTATTCAGTGAATTCAAGGTATTATAAAAGGCTTGTACTACGTGGCTTTGAAGGGACATGCATTTCTCTCACTTTTTTTTGGAATTGATGCGAGTTAGCTTGCGACTTAGCTTGCGAGTTAGCTTGCTACTAGTCTCAGACCATGTGACACTGCTAGGCCTGGTTACCCTCAGAAGCCCAACAGGCTGTGACTAAAAAAGTAGGACGGGGACATGGGACTTGGGACGCGAGGACGCGGGGACGCCGGGACGTGGGACTCAGGGACGCGGGGAGGTGGGGACGCGAGGACGTGATAAACAAACAACACCCGAATTTTCCGCTGAATTTGCAATTTACAGTTCTCGGTGGTTAAGAGAAAGGTATTACATGATGGAGTTTGTCAGCAGACCAGTAGCCATCGTCCTTGGTCTGCCGGATATGTTTGCTTGCCTATTTTACCGTGAGAGCCCTGGGAACACAATAGCTTCAGCGCAGGGGGTCTTATACCTCGTGGGCAGCCATGGAGGACTTTCCTGTCCCCGCGTCTCCGAGTCCCCGAGTCCCACGTCCCCGCGTCCCCGTGTCCTCGCGTCCCAAGTCCCACGTCCCCGTCTCACTTTTAGTCACAGCCGAAACAACATGGAGTACTCCATGTTGTTTCTGAGGGTAACCAGGCCTAGCAGTGTCACATGGTCTGAGACTAGTAGCAAGCTAACTCGCAAGCTAAGTCGCAAGCTAACTCGCAAGCTAAGTAGCAAGCTAACTCGCAAGCTAAGTCGCAAGCTAACTCGAAAGCTAAGTCGCAAGCTAACTCGCAAGCTAAGTAGCAGCTAACTCGCAAGCTAAGTCGCAAGCTAACTCGCATCAATTCCAAAAAAAAGTGAGAGAAATGCATGTCCCTTCAAAGCCACCGTTAGGCTTGTTTTTGTTCCGTGCATTTATTTATTAGAGTGTTTTGCATTTTATACTAAACACTGCCGTTACCGAGTGTTGTCCGGCACGTTCGTTTTCACAATGTCCTCATGTCTTTGCGAAAGATTTGTTTGTTCAAATTTTATTTTAGAGTTTTTAGTTTTTCCTGCGTGCATGATAGGGACCTTAAGCAACGAGGACGGCAACGGCAACGAGAACGTCACAAAACAATAGGCTTAATGAGCAAAACCAATGGCTCTGCACGTGCGTTTTACATTTTGGTACATTTCTTTGCCGTCCTCAGCAAAACAACAACGTGAAATGACCAAATTTTATGTTTTCTTGAGAACGTCAGCGCTTGATGACAAATTTTTCTTTCTTTTTCCTGACTTTGACGTCGTTCTTTGCAATTTAGTTCTTGGACAGTTCGTAAGTATTTTCCAAGTGAAACAAATTGGAATAATCGCGAAAGAGTTACAGAAATGAGAACTTATATTTTGAAGTGACGTTTTCGTTGCCGTTGCCGTCGTCGTTGCTTAAGGTCCCATGTAGCGCGGACGACGAACTTGGCAATGTGTATCAACTGTTCACTTACAAACCGAACGCTTTGTGCAGCAGAATCTAAAGATTATTTTCAGTAGGAAATGCACGCCTTTAAAAAACGGTGCTCTGGGAGATATTACCGTATTTATTCACTTATAAGGTACCCTGCGAGCAGAGGCCCTTCGATCTTCCTAGATAAGTCGGGAAGAGGAAGGAACCTCTGCCAGCCGCCTCGACTTTCTTTGATGTGCCGTTCATCCACCGAAGTGGATGAATCAGTCCGGTTAGAAACCAGTCAGACCGGTTTTGGCCCAAAACGCATGCGCCTTGCCAGAAATTACTGACTAAATAGGTGCCCGCGGTTCATTGTTTACACTCGTCTACTGACAAAATGATATTCGTTTCTCTGTCGAAATCCGTAAAATCTGAACTCGTCATCTTTACAGGCAGACGACAACAGCGATGAACGACCCTTGTGGATTTTCTTGTAAGCTTTGGGCGATGGGCCGCTTTACACTGATCGTCTTGCGACAGGACAAGGAGTCACTGAAGAGTATTTTGAACGGAGCTCGCTTCAGTAATTTATTGAAAGATCACACTATTCCTTTTATCCAACGATTCCGTTTGCCGGCCACATGGTCTACAGACACCACATGACTGAACAGTTAAGTCAAAATTTCCTCTAAGATGCTCTGTAACTTATCTCGAAGGCCAGTGTGATATTTCACTTCAAATGTACATCGTTCCGTACCGACATACCGCACAACAAAAACACCGAATCTTTTCCTGCAGTTCATGTTTTTTTCGTCACCTTTTTCCCTGGCGTCTTAGAAGAACCTAAAATACGAGACGATTCCCTAAAAGAATCGCCTGGATTAAAACTGGAAATACTTCGCTTTTTTGCAACGAATCGGCGTTGAGACTATTTTGCCGTGCAAGAACCTCGCGAGAAAATATTAATAGTTAATTGCTAATGAAAGCGTCGGTTACATTTGAATTTGACGCATGCTCAACAGGGAAAGTCGAGGCGGCTGGCAGAGGTTCCTTCAATCTCGTTCCCAGAGCCCACGTTCCCCTTATTCAGCGGAGCGGGGAACGAGAGACTCTGGGATAATCCATTTCAGCTAATTTTTTGATTGGCTGAAAACTGAGCATGAACAGAAGTTTCAAAGCTTAAAATGGCGGTCTTAGAAGTCAGGGAAGGTATCGTCAAGTCATTTATTCATCTTTGTAGATGCTGCAATTTAGAGGTTAAGAACAATCCAATTGACTTGTTTGGAGAAAAGGCACAAAATGAAAGGCTTCTAAAACCCTTTGGAAGGGTGTTCGTCAGCTATGAATTCAGGTGCCCAGGAGAATGCAGGTTTCTACACACAAGAAGGCCTGGATGGACGAAGAACGTTTGTTCTTTTCCCTTTATCATTTTCGGAGTATTTAATAGCGGCCATGACGATTTTTTCCAACGATTTGTAGTCGAGTTTGCCTCAATCATGGGAGCGAGGTTAGGAATTTGTTCAATTGTTTCTGACGTCAATCATTTCAAGCACGTGCTTTTTAGCATGTTCGCTCGTTGCTGAAATCACCCCGGCTTTGTTTACGAACTTGTTCGCCGTAGCAGCACTTATCGGAGTTGCTTTTAAGCACCTTCAGTTTAGGACGACGAGGAAGAAGACGCAGAAGAGTTGATTGTCAACGAGTTCGAGACAAATAGCGAAGCCAAGGACGATGAGTAGCTGAGCTCAGCCGAGATTTCAAACAAGCGGTTCTTTTCAGAGCCACCCCGGTTCTTTTTAGAACCAACAAATCAGATAAAGTCAATGATCAACGTTGTCTTTTGTTTATTCATTTACCGGCATTTATTTACATACTCATTTCAGTTTAGCATTAATTATTAGGGAAATTTGGAAAAGTTATATTTTGTTGCGCGAAAATACTCGGTTATAAGACGCACCCCGAGTTTTGAGAAGATTTTGATCGAAGAAGCATATTTTCTTGTAAAAAATGGTGCGCCTTATAAGTGAATAAATACGGTATTTTCAAAAACTAAAACAATGATTATTTTTGTCATGCCACGTATAATCAGGTGCGGTTCCAATTTTTCGACTTTCATTTGTGTACTTGTCTTGATCAGTCTATTGTCACAAGCTCGTTGTAGATAACCGCTCACAAACTGGGCTTTGAGGCATCGAAAAACGCACGCCAAATCGATTGATTATAGGAGATGTGTTTATGAGAGCGGATGGGCCATGGGGTGGGCAATGACGCGACAAAAGCGATTAGGAAATCCGTTGAATAACTTCTCAAAGCCGGAAGTAGTCACTCCACGCGCACGCGAAAACATTAAAACTCTAAGTTCAGATCAGTACGATGTATCGATGTAACGCCTAAAAGCTTAACTAACCACATCGGCAACTGCTGACTTACCAAACGTTTCGGCCAAAAACGTCCAACACAAACAACTCCTTTTAGGATCGAAATCTGTTCCACCCGAATGATATACACCACGTGATGTCTGGAGATCACGAGAGTGATACAACTATTTTACGTCATTTGTATGTTCCACAAATTAATGCAGCAGTGAATCAAATGAGCATGTTTCAATACACATTACAAATCTAGCCGAATTAAATCGCTCTTTTTTTCTTCAGCCATACGCATTCACAAACACGAACTGAGCTAAAGAAATGAATCACGCTTAAAAAAATGGTATTTAAGGCATATTGGATATAACGATGGGAATCTAGCGGACCGAACGTAAAATCTTTCCTGATATAACGATATTATCAGTATACAGTCACAATTTAAGCAAAAAATTGATGATGATGATGACGACGAGGACGAGGACGACGACGACGACGACGACGATGATGATGATGATGATGATGATGATGATGATGATAAATCAATGATTGAACCTGCCCCTCTGGCTCCTATGCAAGGTACTAAAGCTGTGAAGGCAATAAGAGATTTTGTAATTTCGTTTGAAGATTCAGTCGAGCGAGCGAGTAAATTTCTTTCCTCTTTTTCGGCTCAGGATGCGTTTTTAAGACAGCAAGTTGAACAAATGAGGCAGACCAAACTGAAGGAGTACTTTCAGGAATGAACAACGTCTGATTCTTAAAAAAAAAGCAATGAACGCGAAGACGATACCCTGGGGGTACTCCCAGAAAAATTGTGTGGGGCTGTGCGGCCCAAGCTTCCTGAAACCCTTACTCTATTTCAGACCAAAATCTGCGATTTTCCCTACCTATTTCAGACCTAACCAAAAATTCGATACCCTATTTCAGACCTATTTCAGACCTTTTACACGGACACGGTTTGAGAAGGGCTTTTGTTGATGGTCTTATCGCCTAATCAGATGAAGAAGTAGCTTCTTCTAAAAAACATACCATTCAAGCCTAGAGTGCACAAACCTTACCCTATTTCAGACCAAAATAGTCAAAATCGATGCCCTATTTCAAACCAAAACGGCATACCCTTTGGTGCCACACATACCCTAAATATAACCTGACCTAAATTAAATCTAACCTGATTAAATCTAACCTGTCCTGTGACACTAAAAACCTCATTTACATGATTCAATGCAACCGCTATAATTTACAATACATAGGAGAAACTAAACGACGTTTAAAAGACCGATTTAATGAACACCGCCGTACCATAGATAACCCTAACACCAAATCTAAACCTACCACAGTCGCGGAACATTTCCTCTCCTCTCCTAACCACACTGCTAATGACATGCAATTAAGCCCCATTGAGAAAATATTTTCTAACAGAGACTCAATCCGTAAGGCCAGGGAAACTTTTTTAATTTCAAAAGGCAGAACAATTGATCCTGAAGGTCTTAACATCCGCGAAGAAACATATTAGTTAATTTTTTCTTATAAGTTTATCTTTTTTAGACCTTTTTCCCAATATTTTATTTTACACTGTCAATCATTTTAGTTTTACGTATTTCCGGTATATAACTACATAAACACCCCTTCCAATGTAAATTCTCATTGTACCTGAAGAAGGCTGGTTTGGCCAGCCGAAATATAGTACACAAAACTTAAAACCATTCTACGTTGGTATCGGTCCTTGCTTTTATACTCTCTGTTGATTTTACTACGCCGATCAGATCACCAGTTTGATCCAACGTATACCAGCAGGATTATTGTCCACGGTTGCTTGCTTGAACACCTGATATAGCCCATGTAAGAGAGTACCCCCCCCCCCCTCCGCCCCGCCGGGAGACGATAACAGTCGCAGCCTCAAATGTTTAAGTTTAGTTTTGTCGCCGCTTGTACGATTCACACCACAGAATTTGCTGTGTAAACTTTGAAAATTTCTAGTGCTTTGCAAACTGTTTAAGGACATTGCTGCGTGCTTGAAATGTTACAAATAAACTAAGAAAGTAATTAATTATCTCTTTTCAAATATGCCCAAAAATCACCAAAAAATTCACAAAATATCCCACAATACAGCTTCGTGGGATGAGCATAGGGATTTTGGATTTGCTTGAAACGCGAACGAGATATTAACGTCAAATCCATGTCAAGCGACGCAAAAACAGTGTTTAGGGTAAGTTCCGCCTTAAGTCCATACAATATCTACGTATATACAATATAACATTGTACTCTAACTTGAGATTAAAAGATGTGCTCTACTTAGAATATTATTAAAAAATTCGTTTAAAATATTCGAATCTATTCATAATAAAATAAGAATATAATGTGAATTTATTTAAAATAATCATGCATTTATATTATAGATGCATGTGAGAGATTTGACATCTCCTAGGAGAAATCCAAGCATTTGATAACTATTAATTCATGCTTTTGGGACAAGATTCGCGCCAAAGGTGGGAGTCAGCTTGGCGCCGTTCAATTTGTTTTATTTTTCCTGTGAGTGTCACGATCGTATGCCGTGCGTTGGAAGAAGATGCTTAACCGAAAACTATTTTAGTTAACGAGCAATATATACAGATTCCATTTGCTAAATGCACTAACAAGACAAACACAAAGCGTGCACGAAAATCTGGTTTATTGTCTGGTTTTGTGTTGGTTTTTGTTATTTGCTTATACGTAGCGTTGACTCCCGGGGGGGGCGGGGTACTCCCTTATTTGGGCTATATAGGTATGTGCGGCCTTAAAGGGTAGGTTTTTTGGCCGTTTTGGTCTGAAATAGGGTATCAATTTTGACCATTTTGGTCTGAAATAGGTATGGTTTTAGAAGAAGCTACTTCTTCATCATTAAGCGATATAAACACCACCAACAAAAGCCCTTCCTTTTTGTCTTTTAATGATGTTTACGCCAAATGTACGTGAAATAGGTCTGATAGGGAATTTCTGGTCAGGTCTGAAATAGGGTAAGGAAAATCGCAGATTTTGGTCTGAAATAGGGTAAGGGTTTCCGGAAGCGGGCCGCACACCCCACCCACATTTTCTGGGAGTACCCCCCCGGGCGTTGACTTTGGTTTCCCGTGAAGATTAAGCAACAAGTTTACGTGTAAGCATCCTCATTACTACCATCAAAGCAACTCACTGATCAATAAACCGCTAGGCTCAGACTAACAAGAATGGGACTCTTTTTGCACCAAACACTGGGAACAGTGGTAAGATTACCAATTCGGTGCACATCCAGCCCATAACCAGTACATTGCGTGAATCCCCGGGAGGTACTCCCATAACAATTGGGTGGGGGTGTGCGGCCTGCTTCCTTAAACCCTATATTTCAGACCCTGTTCAGACCAAAATCTGTGATTTTCCCTCCCCTATTTCAGACCTGACCAAAAAATCGTTACCCTATTTCAAACCTATTTCACGCACACGGTTGGCGTAAACATAATTTGCGAAGGGCTTTTGTTGATGGTCTTATCGCCTAATGATGAAGAATTAAGTAGCTTTTTCTCAAAACATACCCAATTCAAGACTAGAGTGCACAAACCGTACCCTATTTCAGACCAAAATGGTCAAAATCGTTACCCTATTTCAGACCAAAACGGTTAAAAAGCCGTATACCGTTTGGGGCTGCACATACCTATATAGCCCACATAAGGGATTATCCCCCCGGAGGGGGGGGGGTGAATCCTGGAAACCGTGGAAACTGAAAATGCGTGTGGAATATTTTGTGGCGTTAGTTCTATCAGTTCTTACTGAGTTTATCGAATAGCGCCCTACCGTCGGCGGTACTATGGCTGGCCAGTGGCTGCGGCGTTGCATCTTGTTGTTTTCGCCTGGAGTGGAATCCGGGCACTGAAGCTTTTTCCCAGTCGTCCGTTCATCCCAGTTGTTTTGTCTTGCGGCTCCTGTACTTTCTCTTTTAGTGGCTCCCCTGACGACTTGTATCCATTTGCAAAATATTTACTTTACAGTAGAAAGTACGCAAAGTTGATTAACAACCCGCAGGCTGAAATAAATTTCATATAAACCCCACCATGATATAAGAACATTTTCCATCTTTATCTGACGCTTTAGTGGATTCTCTTCGGAAAATATAGTTTGGTGACAAATAGGCAGAGGGTTGTAAAGCTGCATCACATGTCAGTTTGTGTTATAACCTCAAAGTACGTTTGCTACATAATGACTCCTCTGCATGCAGACACTAGTATTGAGATAATGAGATAGTTAAAGCCACACGCAACCAACTGATGTATTTCTTGAGAGCGGATTTCATCCAGGTCTATCCAGGGTAACTTATTAAAATTTCGTGGTCTTTTATAATGTATGGGCTGTATGCATTTTAACTCTTCCACCGGAAAACGGGCTTCGTTTGCGTATCCTGTATGCGGGCCAAGCCCTTCATTGTCCGTAGCTTTTCCACAGGAAGTGAAAAATCCCGGTGCTAATGTTAACCTTTATCCGTAAGTCTTATTTATTTTAACAGGTTCTTTTTACAATAACAAGAAAAAAGCTGATATGATAAATTTCTTTACTGACTTTTTAATGAGTGTAATTAAAAAGTAAATCTCAAAATAGGTATTCAAATTCGCATTTTGCAGGCTTCCTTTGATGTGTTACGAACGTCACTGGCTCACTCCGACGCACCCTTGCATCCTTGCTGAACTTCCTGTCTCTCCCTCTCTGGTATTAACTCGTTTTCAAGTTTTTGAAGCTTTGTTAGAGGGATATTATCCTTGAGCATAGCGGAGAAAACCTTGCCTCCAAGCAAAGACAGTAGAAGCAAAAGAGCAGGCCAGGTTTTAGATCGGGAGTGAAGCTACAAACAGGTCAGCCATTATTTCGTTACATCAGCCTCTTTGTTGATCAGGTTTTCGTTCCTACGCTCGGCAAGAATCATTCCTTAGTAAAATAATCCCTTAAACACGTTTTTCAGCCAGGCATGCAGTTGATCAGTTAGAAAAGATAGCTAAAACTGTCACCAGTAATGATCATCGCATTAAGTTGTGTTTTATAAGGGGAAAGCTATATATAATAACAGCTAATATAGAACCGATATTTTTGGAACTGTTAGTGTGTATGAACTGTACTACGCACTCCGGTGTTTTTTCTAATACGACAGCTTATCACCACCAGTTTGGACATTGCAGCTAAATATATCAATAATTATTTTACACAAGGTCACAGTCTAATCCATCAAAATGATCATACTGTTGAGGGAAAGTATCACCAACTCTCAGCGTTAAAATGTGGTTAAGAAAAACACTGGTTTTAGGCCTTCAAGGAGAATTTTCTCGCTTATTCTCAGCGCTCAAGAAGTACATTATATGCTTTCTTTAAACCAAGTCAATAAGCATAGTTTTAATTGCAATGATCCAAACGTTTAATGAAAAAAAAAAGTGTTGGATTTTGTGCTTTTATATCCCCGTAATATTCTCCTCAAATTATGACAGGAAAAGGATATCTTTTATTGTTACTATTCACGAGATGAGCGTGGCATGTCTGTGACATGCATTAAAACAGTGCTCTGTCATCGGCTTACACCTGTTCTAGAGGGCTGTTTATACGAGAGAAAATAAGCCCTATTGTGAATGATATATGAAATGAATCAAAACATTTGCATTGGCGCCTTCGCACAAAACATTAATTGTGCGCCGGCACTGCCTAAGGTGACGAAAATTGAATATTGAATTGGTTTGCCAAATGCATTGCGTATTTTATATCTATATATGTATAGTGAAGAAAATAAATACCACTCCGGCCGACAGAGAGTCCGGCACTCCACGCTGGTTTTTATCGCGGCCTATTTGTATTTTTTTCTTGCTATCTTTGCGGGGACACAACACAAGAAAATTTCAGCACTGTACTACTAAAAATGTCAGCTCGTTTCCCCAAATAGTACTTTCCAAGGGTTTTATGCATAGGGTTGGCTAAAACATTTTGTTTTGGTTGAACTCAGTCATGATCCGCTACTCACAAATATTTAATGGCTCTTGACTAAAAAAGCGTGTAAAACCTCGGAAATAAGGGTCGGTCCTGATCCAATCAAAATTGCACTGCGGCAGTGATTACGGTAAACCAATGGGATATCAGCGCATTTCTCTAAGTAATTTGGGTAGCTGTGAAACGAAGCCTGAAAAAATTCCGACTTAAACGAACTCATCCGCTTCTGTGATATCGGTGCAGCGCTCCACCAAGAGTTATCAAGACAGCTGCGAGACGGTCATCGCATTATCGCATTGATTCGTAAAAGATGGGTTTCAACCAAAAAATGAGATTGAAAGTAACTCTCGATTACTTTAGTTGGCTTTACTTCGCTCTGTGATTTGTTGACGAAGCCGAGTCTCTCCACTTTTTTCAACCAATGGGAAGCAAAACCAAAGCCATTCGTGACTTGCTCGCATGCATTTTCCCGCGCTTGGCGCCGGCTACATGCAATTGCTTCGAAGTCTGATTGGCTCATTGCGCTGTTTCCTCAACCAATGAGAAGCAAAATCAAACCAATCGCGACTTTCATGCGCAAATTTTCCCGCGCTTTGCGCCGGCTACAAAGTGGCTACGTGTAATTGCTTCGTATTCTGATTGGTCATCGCGTTGGTCACGTCTATCGAGATTGGTCGTAATGATTACTTTTTGGTTTTACAACACTCAATTGAAAATCGCTCCGAATTGATTTGGCTTTAGATTTACGGCTCTCAACTGAAAATCTTTCTGAAACAGTCTTACTTGTTTTTACGTTCCAGAGGTCTGAAGCTCTCTAATATTTGCTGGTATCCATATATAGCTAGGAAAATTACTCCGTATAATATCTTGTATTAATATTACCACACAATAGGATGTCTTCCATAACATATCAATTAAAAACAGTGTTGCCAGGTAAGAAAAAACCTTTTGACAAAAATGTATGTGTACAAATTTAGATTTCGCTTCCACCACCAGCCTTTTCAAGTCTTAACTTATCAATTTTGTCTTTAACTCTACCCAATGAATGAGTTGCCATTACCTATGTTATGCGCAACGGATTATGGGATCGCCAGGGGGCAAACATCGTAAGTCGCTGGAAAGAAATCTATGGCGTAAAGTTGTTTCTTCGTCAAAAGCAGTGATTTTGAACAAAGAATAACGCATTTTCGCCTTGATTTTATGAGAAGTGGAGGTGACTAATGTCGGTGGGTGGAAATTGTACTTTTTCGTGAGATTAATGCGGTAAAATCTATTGATAAACACTTTGTTGCGTAAGGCAGATTATGAAATCCACTGAATCTGCATCAAGTATTGGTCTCGAAATAGTGCGAACAGATATAAATTTGAGGGGATTCACTCAATAAAGCTTTTTCAGTATGCATTGCTGCTGGAATTTTACCCCCACATTTCTAAAGGATATAAATTGTTGTGCGAGGGGATGGGAATTGTTTCTACCGAGCAATTTCGCTATGGATGGATGAAACCAGTGATAGAAAACACGGAGAAATCCGTTGTCTAGCTGTGTTAATGAGCAACATCCCTATGTTATTAAGCTACTACTGTTCTCTTGGAGTTTAGTGGAGAAACGTGAAACGACAGAAACAGAAAGACCTTTGTCACGCAATTCCACCCAGCATAAAAATGGTTTGTAGAACGTACTTATGGACAAGTGGTATTTATTCAACATCAGCCAACCCTCACAAAGATATTCAAGGAACCTCCCTTGATCTCTTACATTAAAGGAAAATCGTTATAAAGGCTTTCAGAAACAATGTACACACAGCGCTAGCAGGAGTCGCGCCCGGGGGGGGGGGGGGGGGGGGGTATTCCCAGGAAAATTTGGTGGGCGTGTGCGGCCCGCCTCCTGAAACCCTTACCCTATTTCAGAGCAAAATCTGCGATTTTCCCTACCCTATTTCAGACCTGACCAAAAATTCGATACCCTATTTCAGACCTATTTCACCTACACGGTTGGCGTAAACATAATTTGATAAGGGCTTTTGTGACTCTTTTGTTAATGGTCTTATCGCCTAATGATGAAGAAGTGGCTTCTTCTAAAAAAGATACTCAATTCAGGAATAAAGTGCACAAACCATACCCTATTTTAGACCAAATGGTTAAAATCGATTCCCTATTTCAGACCAAAACGGCTTAAAAACCATACCCTTTGGGGCCGCACATACCTATATAGCCCATATAAGGAAGTACCCCCCCCCCCCCCGGGGGAGTCGCGTTGGTCAGCCAACCCTGGCCTCCGGCCTTGTACAAAATGATTAGAGCAGACCTTAGTACTTAACGCCACTTTGACTTTATCACGATTTATAGCTCTGGACCATGACAAATTATCCTGCAGCTGCTTGATTTTTGGTGAGTAGAATCTTAATAAACCAACGTGAGGAAGAACCCTTTGCCCTCATCGTTGTAACAAAGCCACATCGCCGCCGGGTATAGCCCCAATTACACTCGTTGTAAATATCAGCACACATGTAACTGAAAAGGCTTCATTGAGTGAATCCCCTCAAATTTTTAGCTCTTCGTACTATTGCGAGACCATTACTTGGTGCAGATTCAGTGGATTTCATAATCTGCTCTTACCGCCTGCTTACAAAAACAAAGTGTTCATCAATATATTTTACCGCATTAATAATAATAATAATAATAATAATATATCACATTTATATTGCGCATTTTCTATGCAATATTCAAATGCGCATTACAACACTGGCCGGGGGACTTTGCCAGACTGCTTATAACGCAGTTTACAATTAATGAAGATGAGTTATGAGTGCCCCCGTAATGTAAATATCAAATTAAGACAGACACTAGGGGTGGTCACTGCCAGAGTTTTGTTGCGTCCCTAGTGGTTCTTTTACGTCCCACAGAATCAGAGAATTATGAAGAGTTGTGAGAAGAAAGAACCTTACGCCATACATTTCTCTCTAGCAATTTGCAATGTTTGCCCCCCTGGCGATCCTATAATCCATTGCGCATAACATAGGTATCCGATTACTGGCAACTTTTTACTTCTGTGGCAACCAGAGATCAGATGGATGGATGACAAACAGCGAACCGATGAAAGCATAAGCGGGCGAATGGATGGATGACTGGCCGACTGTTTGAATGAATGAATGAATGAATGAATGAAGGAAGGAAGGAAGGAAGGAAGGAAGGAAGGATCAGGAAGGAAGGAACGAAGGATGGATGGATGGATGGCTGGCTGGCTGGCTGGATGGATGGATGGATGGATGGAATGAATGAATGAATGAATGAATGAATGAATGAATGAATGAATGAATGAATGAATGAATGAATGAATGAATGAATGAATGAATGAATAAATGAATGAATGAATGGGGAGCAGGGATGGCGCAGTGGTGAGCGCACTCGCCTTCCACCAATATTGAATATTGAAGACAAATCTGCCTTATGTTTGTCACTCTATTCTAGACAGTCACAGGATTATAAAATTAATGATTCTTAATTTCGGTAGCTGAAAAGTTTCTGCTCAAGTTTCCGCGTTGCAATGCTTACAGATTATTTAAGAAATAGAAGACTTGAGGCATCCACTTGTGATTTATTAATCTGGAGCCAACGTGACGATATCTTAAGTTAGAATATAAATATGAAATTAAATACCATATCCAAAGCAGGAGACCGGATGTAACCCTTACCTTCCCATAGTACAGAATGCCTACCGTTAATGTTCCCAACCCCGCTGTTGCCGACTGGTCGCGTCAGCGGCTTTCTTCATAAGGACAGGCCCCCCACGAACAGATTGTTTACCATCAACTCCGTCCCACCGCTCCCCCCCTCCCCCCACTAAAAAAAATGCAGTGTTCCTCCATCCCTCCCTCCCAGCGTCACTCAAACAAAAGACACGGCTTCAGGTGTTAAAAGCTATTTTAAAAGATCGAGATATTATTATCAGGCAAAGCACCAATTACATCGCCATCTGATTGTTTATCAATGACGAAATTAAAACTAATAACAAGGAATTATTCTGCACTGATTGAGTTTAATTTTTCCGAAAACTCTTTATTTCAACCCCGACTGGTTGTTACAAAACTGCTTTCTCTTCTATCTCGATTCTGAAAATCCCGATGCTATCTGACCTCTCAGCTTTGGCGATGAGAGAGATAATAAATTCTTAGCTAACTTTTCTAGTTTTCCGCTCCGTTAGTCACGCACGCATTATGGAAAACTGAGGAGGAGGGAAAACTTTTACATAACTTTACTAGAAAATATACGGCGAGGGAAAGTTTAATTGCTTTTGCAGTAGAGAGAAACTTGATTAATTGATTTTTATTGAATTTCTGTATTCGCTAATAAAAGGAATAATGTCTCAAGAAACGTGTTGTTCGAAAACATTCATTAGTCGCGTGTTGTAAATTAAGCGCTCCATTGTTGTTGTTCAAACGCGTGCGTGACTAACAGAGCGGAAAACAAGAAAAGTTAGCTAAGAATTTATGTTCTTTCTCATCACCAAAGCTGAGAGGTCAGATAGGATCGGGATTTTCAGTATCGAGATAGAAGAGAACGCAGTTTTGTAACAACCAGTCGGGGTTGAAATAAAGAGTTTTCGGTTCAAATTTCTGTCATGTGTGTGTTTGGTTGTATGAACGGAACTACCGCTTAATAAAAGAACTGTCAGAACCAAGCGGTTTTTCGAATAGACGGATCAGATAAGTTCTTCTGACTGAGGTTTAAATGCAACACAGCAAATAATTTCTTATATTTTAATGCTTTCAACTAAGTTACAACAAGCCTAGGCAAGCCTATTGTGCCTATTGTCTGAGAGCGACGTTCATTAGTAAGCCTATCCACTTATTAGTATACAGGAAATCCAAATTGTTAGAGTGCGGAAATCCAAATTAGTATACAAGAAGGCACTTATTAGTATGCAGGAAGGCAGGGGAAGGCAGAAACGGGGCTAATTCTACTCACCTCCTACTACTTTGGATGCTTTTCTTTATGCTTTCGATTCCCAGGTCAAAAGTCTCAAAAAGAGGCGAATGACAAATGGAGGGGAAACTTTAAACAGCACTTATTTATAGAGACTCAGTGAGTCATGATCCCTCGATCAATATTTGTCCTAATGAGCTGTAGACGAAAATAGGAAAGCAAGGTAAAAGGAAACAACAGGCGGTTCCTGTGCCTCACAGCGAGCTGATAGTTATCAGAAGCCATAATTATCCCCGATTGTGGCACTTGTTATTTACTCATTTTGTTTCCTTGTTCTGACATTCGAGACCGGCAGTGAGGGATTGTTGAACGAGAAGAACACGGCAGAGCGCGTGTGGATTGCCTGCCGCACTGAGCCATGCGATAGCATAATGTCCTCTGCGCAGACAGTGTCGATGATACACTGCCCAAATGCGCATTACTAACACCTGAAAACCAGAACCAGTGCTATAAAGGCCCGGGAAAATGGCTTCAACATTTGCTTCAACATCGATTTTGTTGAACACCAATGTCGAAACCGTTTGCCACCCCCTTTCAATCGTGTTGAAACATGTTGAATGGAAGTTGAATCGATGTTGAATGAGTTTAAAAGCGGTTTAACTTTGCTTCAACATACATTCAACGTTTCGTTTGTTATCGGGAATGTTGAACGATGTTGAAGCCGTTTGCCACCCGCTTTCAACGTTGTTAGGTATGCGCGTGTGCAGTAATCGGTCTCTCAAGACTTATCCATAATAACAACCGCGGGACTGAATGACCCAGTTGCTCGAAGCCCTGGATTGAATACCATGACAATCTATGGGTTTTAATACATCTTAATAAATGGTTAGTGCTAACCATGCTTTGAGCAACCCAGCCCAGGCCACTCGTGAAGAATTGTTGAATCAAATGTTAATTGATGATGTGCTGAAACCGTTTGCCACCCTCGGCAATCAACATCGTTCAACAGAGTGCAACAAAATTGAACGGTTGTTGAAGCAAATGTTACCAGCCGTTTGCCCGAGCCTTATCTTATGTTTTTTCTTTTTGCACAAAATCGAAATGCCAACAATCTGATAATTATAAATGATCTTTGCCACCATAAAATGCCGACTCGTAGATCGTTCAAATAGATTGCCGCAAACTTGCCTGTTCCAAAGGAGGTTACAAAGCAAATCGTAAGACAATTCGCGCTTTTTACCTTTATGTTTTTGTTTCAAGTTCGCTTTGGTCATCCTACGTCGGAATTCCTGTGCCCCTTTCCTTTGACCAGTTTCGTCATAAGTACCCCCCACAGTCACCCCTCCATGCTTGGCTACGACCACCTCGTTGTTATGCTCAATTTCCTTCAGTTGTTGCCCGCATAGAAGAAGTCATTTAGAATAACAGCCTCCAGAAAGCTTTCATGTTGCCAGCTTTCAAGGAAATTCCCTGAAAGCGGTACAAAGAGCCTGAGACAATCAAGCCCCTCGTTTCATTTCCTTCCCTACATCTTCACATCTTGATCTCCTTCCACTCTAATGTGCAAGGATATTTAGCTAATACAGTGGTAAGTGTTTCAATTGTAGGGAGCAGTGATCGCTCAACAGCATTCATTTGCACTGGGGCTAAATTTAGGTTTGATTCTAACAGCGGTATCATTTCTGTTGTACTTTTTTTTTATTCCCAAAAAAGGCCTTTATTCATTTGTACCTTTTCAATTCACAAGATTAATTTCACGGGTGATGAAAAAAGTCCTTAAAAGGACATATTAAGATATGAATAGTTTATTATGCTTCGATTTCCTAAGAAAATAAAAATCTCGTATCTTCAGATAGTTATTTTTACTAAGTTCTTGATAAGGTATGATTGCACGCTCTGGCAGCCGTTAACAGGTAATTACTCTCACTTTATAACGATACAATCGTTATTATTATTGCTTATATATTATTATATTTTCTCAGAATGAGCCTAGCGCAGAATTTTTTCAGAAGTTTTGGAAGCTATCTCAGTCAGTCTTAAATCCTTACTATCCACCGATTTTTACAGTTGCATCTCTCACGCACTTCACGTCGTGACAAACCGAGTTATGTAGTCAGTAAATCTACTAGTGTGGCTAGACATTCTTAGTTCCCTTAAAATAGCCATTCGTAATCATCTTATCTTATTTGTCTTTCATTCATATCTAAAACTTATTTATCTTGAATTAGGCTCATCAACTTAGTCATGATATAAGGAAGGTTTTATTAAGCCTTTGAACAGCCAGCCAGTTTCGCTGCAAACGCTGGAAAATTCACTGAGGAATCGGCGGCCTGTATTCCTTTAGCAACACTTAAGAAGATGTTTGAATTGGTTTGTTTTTTACTTTAATACAGTATGTGGATAGAATCCCTTGGTGTACAGTCTTTCCTGTCGGTACTGCATTGCTGTTTGTGGTTGAAGCCTTGAAGTTTGACCATTCGGCTTAAACTATACACATTGATGAGTGTATCACTGACATGGAACAATGCTTGTCTTATTCTGTCGTTAATTTATGTACTTCAAAACTAAATGCAAGCATTTTCGAAATATTGTGGTACTGTTCATGCTGTGCTACTGTTTATGATTCTTGTACCGTACAAAGAAGTTTCAACATTTGCGTTTCTGCTGCATGAAATGCCCAAATAAAAGGGTGTAAGCATTTGAGTTAAGGCGGCAAACGTCTTGGGGAAGGTTCATTTCGAATTTCGACTGATTTATGTAGCTTCAAATCAAATTTCGTTTAATCCACTCCAGGGTTAAGGACTTATGTGCCCATCATAACAAACTTTAAATCAAGGCCTGTCTTTGATTAAGGTTATTTACCACCCACCCTATACGTGCTCACAGTTCTGAGTCTATATCACAAGGTCCTCATGCGTGGACTCGCTGATATTCTCTGTTCACGCAATGTACGAATTTTGTTCCTAATTCTTTATCGCACATAACGCGCGTCCTTCTCTCCAGTTTGTTCGTCGAGAAAACTGCCTTTGTTCAAAGAATAAAACTGAGCTTGATCACGTAGCTTTGACAGATCGCCATTAAATAGTATGAAAGTTAGAATCCCTGTAACATAGGTACTATTATAGATTTCAACTGAATGTGTTCTGAGTTAGATTCCCGAACCAGGTATCATGTCCTCTTATATTTGTTGAGATTGTTCGGCTTTTCGCCTCTTTCCCCATACCAACAGTTCTTATTCGAAACTGGTCTGTGGTTTTCTTTGTTCCCGTCCAACCTGCAGTGCATTAATCTGTAGTGCAGCTTGAAGAACCAACGTGCATCACTGTGACTCCCTTCTGTGTTTCGAAATATCAATCATTTATTCTTTATTTACTGTGACGAATTCATGAATGCTTTGGTTGTCCGAAATTCAGTTAAGATCACCGCTTAAAACATATTTCTTGACATCATCACTTGCGTATTTCACTGTCGCACGTACAATATAATTCCCTATGTTTCATTTCTTCGAGTAAACAAAAGTATGGAGTCCGTCTGCAAGGAACCTAACTTCTTCAGTATAATCTAATATTTTCAACCAATCATTTTTCAATCGACGTAAAACTCAGTTCGTATTTATAAATCTTATCTTCGAACACAGTGGTTTTCTTAGTGCATCCCTAGCCGGTGATCCTTTCTCATAATAATGATGTATGCAGTACACCATCGCGAACTCCCGGTCACGTAGCGTAGACTTTGTACTTGGACATAATTTCTCGACGGATTTCCAGGGCGCGTATTTTAAGTCTTGGTAGTTATCTATCAAAAGAACATTTTCAACAGCAAAAAACAAGTGTCTCTCGAGGAATACTGAGAGATTCCGATCACCTTTTACATGATCCTTCATTATCAGTTATTTGAAATACTGCTAGCTGCTTCAGGGCCGGATTTTGGCCTTGTATCCTAACATCTTATATTAAACCAGAAGACAAACTGCCCTCCTTCCCCAGCCAATTATCCTTTTAATTAATCTAATAGCAAGCTTCAGTGAGAAACACTGGAAAAAACATCGCATATAAAAGTCAGTACTAAACTAATACTGTTCAAAAGCTTTTCAGTGGAAATTGATAACACTTAAGAATTTAGTGAAATTTCCATCTAACTTGTATACTTTGAGACTTTGAGCGAGATGCTCAACGAGTTTGCCAGATATCAGGAAGGTCTCTGAAGAGTCGCTTGGCAGCGACGAAACAACAGTTGTCAGACTAGCCATTACAGCTTTCACAAGTTAAGTTTTCACAGGTTATTCACAAGTTTTCACAATTATAACTTGTATACTCGACAGTTTTTAATTGAATGGTTCATTAGAGCATTTCATCATTCCAAGGTCACCGAAACAGTTACGCTGAAACTTGAACAACCGTGTACGCAAAATAACATATTACTACTGGAAGGTACCGCAGGCTAGCTTCATCACAATTTCATCCATAGTCTAAAAAGTTTAGAACCATCTTGTACAGCACAGTAAAGACCACCACAGAAAAGCAACTCGTAACAGTTTTCGTTTGAGTGGTCACAGTCAAGAATTTTGTCCAAAGATCCACTCACTAGAACGAAAGAATCAACTTGAGGATTAACAAACATTAGGTTTAACATGCAGGACGTGAGGAAAGACAGAGATTTCATCTAAATAGTCACATTTTAGACAGCTCGATAGACACGGCTCCCACTTCACGCACTCAATTAGTTAGAATTTCCTTGTGCAACAAGCATCATAACCACAGGAAAGAACTGCTTTTAGTCAGACTGGCAATCCACGGGCTTAAACTAAAGCTTGGAAACTCTTTGAGAGCCTTTGTATAGAACGAACACGTTGTCATTGAAAAGTACTCAGTGTTCAGTAGCTATCACTCAGAATGCCGTCGGCACCTTTTAGGATTCCATTGACAGTCTCTCAAACCGTTTAGTAGTGATTGGCATCCTGTATGGCATGATAAACAGCACCAGAAGAAAGTCAGGCCTCTCTAAAGGCATTTGGCCAGGGAAGTAGTCACTTTTTAGCGTCTTATCCACATACGCGAAACGTTTACACGGTAAGCGGCCGAACGTACGAAAATACTGAATGACCTTACAAAAGAGAGATTCATACTCTCACAAAGATAAAGTTGATTCGCGTACATAAATAGGTTATACACAAAATCTCTAGATTATAACACGCTTAGATGTCTTTGTTATGATTTCGGATAAGGTATAGGTTGATGCCTTCAGTATTTCGCTGTCCGCTCCCTAAACTGACCCAACTCATAAAGCCAAGCCAAACCATTCAATATCGCTCAGGAATTTACTGCCAAGTTGCTCGGGCGACGCCTTTTCCGTGAGGAAATGCAGTTTTGTCTTCGGGAGCGGGACTGTTTTCTCTATTCCTATAATTACCGTTGTGTTTATTTACTCTTCTAGTGGGAATTAAGCAACTTAAATTACAAGAGCATTGGGACTCTAGGTTCGTTCCCCGGTTTATATATAAAACTCGTGTGGAATTTATTCAGGAACTAAGGCTTTTCCTTCACAATGGCGGTAATTGGTTCGCCTTGTCAGGTATAATACATCGAAATCTGTTTACGTCATAACGATACTGCCCGCTCAGCCAAGTATGGTACTTTTAAGAATATCACATATACGCATGCTCACACAACTCAATCCTTAGACTTTTTAGGCAAGAAAAAGAGGATGTTTATTGCATTCGAATGATATTCTTCGTGATGCTTCGTTCAATCAAACCGCAAATTTAACCACAACCATCTTAATTCAGTGCAATCCAATAAAAAGCGACTCTTTGCATGTAAACAAAATTCGTGCCATTCCTAATATGAACTATAGAGACGTACTCATCCATTGTTTTGATGGCATGAGATCGTTTATATAAGGCCAAACGACTTTCCGGTGACATCATAGCTATATTGAGCAATGTGAGGGACTTGGGACCATTTTTACGTTTTGATTTCTGCTCTTTAATTAAAGCTTTCACCTTGTCCTACTATTGCAGTCCGCCTGACCTTTCCACAGTGCAGACCTTTGGCTAAAATTGTTCAGGATCATTTGCGGCCAGACTTTTTGCGGTAAGTCCTCGGTTTTTTTTAAGTTTATTTTTAAAATAACTCCGGTCTTTATCTTAATCTTTGTATTTATCCCGTGTAAAAATTTCCACACTATATTTAGCGCGGTTATTTGCAAACGCGCAACGTAAACGCAGATGAGCCAAACACGTTTCATTGTTGATTGGTTAGCATTGTATTCTCCGCAAAGTGGAGTTTTAATCATCCGCATTTAGGAAATCTTTCAGTTTTTCCCCTCGTTAAATTCTTCACCAAAGATTTTTTGTTCTGCTTCTTCATATTAAATTGAACAGTGCAAAATAAAACATTTTTAAAATCTTATTGTTTAAATGGATGTCTTGCCTTTACAACCGTTTACGCTTTTCGAGCTTGTAAAACGTTTGTGGACGAGGTTTTGTTTCGCTATCTGTGAGGGTATTTCTTTCTTTCTTTTTTTTTTTTTCACGTTTGTCTGTCGCGTGATACGGCAGACATAAAAAGCCATCATGTTATATATAGGACCATACAATATTTTGAGCATCTCAGCTATTTTCAGGCCGCAAATGTCACAACTCTGTTTCATCTCAATCTTCAAGTCACTTATGTCCGTTATTAAGCAGATTTGTTCTATGCTATTTCCTCTTTTGTTTTAATCTGTTTTTTCAATGATATCGTTGATAAAGGGGAAAAAGCTTAGGTTTTAATCTCCTTCTAATAGGTATCTTTATTTACCCATCTTGTCCTAACCTCTTAATGACCAATATCGCCGGAACTCGCTAATATATTGGTGTCCCATTCAATTCAGAGTTGAAAAAAAAAAGAGATATTTGTATGTTTCGCGTGGCGTTGCTACACCTCCGTATCTAGCTTCCTATTTTTCCTGATCAAAACAAAACTTAATATTATTTCCTTATTTTACGCGTAGAAACGCTCCTCGTTGCGGAAACCGCGACGTTTTTCAAGCTATTTCTGCGCTTTGTAACAACTTTGTTACTTTCCATTCCACTCTTTTGACGTGGTCCTTTTGTAAATTAATTCTTCTTTTTTCGATTCACTGAGCTCACGCGATCTCGTCGCCTTTTAACAGTCCTCTTCGCGCATTTTGGAATCGTTGATTTTGTTTAGTGTAAGAATGAAGAAGATGTAGCTTTCGATGTATCCGAGGCACAAGGGAGATTTTCGTCTACCAAGGAAACCAGCCAGCAAACGCTTTTAAAGAACTTAGGCCAGTTTATGAAAGTCATGCTGACTATCATATGACTTGTCAAAGCAATTTGCAAGTGTGATATAATATCATGATGCTGCATTCTTTGTTTTCAACAATGAATGGAGTGCAGAGCCTGACTATGTGCTCAATAAAAAGCATTATCGTCGAAGCTGTTATCGACATCAAGTTTCTTTCCGCAGACGTGGTTAACCAGTGGCCGCCCCTAAGACTAGTGAATTTAACTCTTGACCATAAACGCAGAACCGCCCACCATAATTACTGAAACCCTCTGTGTAATGATGGCTACAGTTTGCGTTTTACATGAAATGGCACAAGTCGGTAGCCATTCAAATGAAGGACTCCTGTAAGTAGTTTTGAGTTTGTTACGCTCCCAGGTGGCTGTCATGTTGTAACCTACGGACGAGTTCTTGAAGTGCGGCTTTCTAAACGAAACCTATCGGGCCAGTACTTCCCTGTGATACTGTTAACAGTGCTGTGCTAGATTACGTTCCAATGTCTGAGTGGTGTATCAAAATTAAAGAACCCCTTTTTCTGATAGCTTTTGGGTCTGCGGATAAAACTCCTGTCTTAGTCAGTTTTGTGCAACCCAAAGTTTGATGGCAAGAGGTGATTTTAAAAGTTAGTGTACAGCCTCGGAGTCTTGTTATTGTTACTTTCTGTCGATGAAATCTCTAAAGTGTGTCCATTAAAATCTTATTGGATAGTATTATCCGGTGCTTTTTCAGATCGGGAGTTTTAAGGGAAATGTTTGTTTTAATTTGAACGGACGGACTGTAAAATCTGGTCCAAGCGCTTTTCAGGTGATAAGTTGAAACAGCTAATGTACAACCCCGCAGGGGTGAAGTGCTGAATCCTATTCGCTTTGAAAAGCTACAGTTTAACGCAGAAACCGTAGTGGCCAATATACCCATCGATAAGTTTTGATGACTTTACGTACGTAATCAGACGGCTAAACAAAGAGGACGCTTATGCTGTAATACTGGAATTTTCTTAAAATCCACACCACGTCCGGACATACAGACCCCTGCCGCCACATTAATTGGCTCACGCTCCTCTAATCCTCTTGTACACTTAACAAATGACGCACTTAGCTAGAGCCGTCTAAACAATCATTATTTCAAAGCTCTATTGTTCTATTTTTAGCGTGATATTAGACGCCAAGGCTTGCATTCTTTCTAAGTAAATGCTTAGAAATTGGCTTAGTTATAGCGTGATAGAAATAGTTGGAAAATATATTTAGCCAGGGAGTTCCAATTTGCGGGCATCACAAGAAGTTGTTCATTTGTTCAATTAGCGTGACTTGATTGCCTGAATCTACACCATCGTCACGTTAATAAAGGTAATTTTAAAGAAGTTTCTCCTGAAAGGGAAAACGAGTGCCGAGAAACAAACAGAACCCAAACTAATCCAAGTGTTTCTTCTGAGCTGCGAAAGCTGCTTATTCCAAAGTAGACTCTTTGGTCTGGAGCTTTTGCGACATGTTTAATCCCTTTCACCCAGAAATATCGTACACAAACGTGTGCAAAGACCTTCAATTGCCATCATTAAAAACTGAAGAGAATAACTGTTTAAATAGTTTATCAAAATGAACTACTAAAGAGAGCCGGAGAGTGAGAAAGATGTTATTTTTATCTCCTCACGTACCGAACGTTTTCCGAGACACTGAAGAGTGTCATCAGTTATTCGTTGTCCGGCATGATTTGGTCTTCAGCTCTCGGAAACGACAAGTCAACTTGAAATTTCGACATGGCGACACCAAATCAGTGATATCTGAGTTATTAGAAATCGTGATCGTCTGATGTGCTTAAAGTTAAACTGACTGAATTTCAAAGAGAAGTCTGGATGAATCGTCGTACTGCACAGGATGATTTTTGTGAACAATTATTTATTTATTTATTTATTTCGACACTTTGTAACACAGAATGATATGAATAAAGATTAAGCAGCACATAGATAACGATGTCGCAAAAATGTACAAACACTGTTTCCAGAAAATGCAGTCGATTCTGCGAGAAATAAATGCCAATTTGATCAGTACTAAGTTCAACTTCGGCTTGTACAACCAGCTCGTAGCAAGGAAAAAAGAATACCATGCGAATTGTTCTGAGTACTTCCCTCAGGCAGTTTTGAGGCTCACTGTACCGTAGCTTGTAACACTTTAGGCATCGGTCAACTTTACGTGTTCGGCTCAATTAAGTTAGCCCGCTGACAGCCATTGCTCCCAGTACACAACTCAGCGTGATCAGTTTAGATACCTCAAACTCCAGTTTATAATATCCGATACTTTGACAAACTGTCCTCTGAAATTTACTGACCCCAGTAACTCTTTCCAGAAGTAGTTCATCTCGGCCTCCATCTTACGATAACTAGAACATTAAAGAGCTGACCTCTTTCAAAGTTTTGCTTTTCTCCCCACGCGGCAATTCTTTGAGGCCTTTTAGAAATCTCTTTGTTCAGCTGCTAATGATCAGCGGGATCTCAAGATATTTAGAACAAAAGAAAGACACCTAACGAGCAAATTTAATGGGATAAAGCTGTTTCAGTTTAATGTTAAGAGTTACGTTAGATGTTTGCCATGCAAATGATCTGAAAGGAATGTTTAAAACCTGAGAATGTTGCTGCTTGTTGCATTTGTGCAAGGTTCTTTCGATGCATCTCAGTCTTCAGTGGACGGCTTTACTTGTAGATAGCAAAGTTCAGTATCCGGCCCTCACTTGTAAGAATTTCTTTGTCCAAACTTCAGTTGTGGTGATCATCAGCCTAACAGAAGGAAGCATTTAGTGTTGTTTTACGAAGAAGGGTGTGTGCGGTGGGTTTTGCTTGTCATATCCTTTCCTTGGCTACTATGGCGCACGAAAGTTAACTCAAAACATGAAGGGCTTTAGCTCTAAATCATAATTCACGCGACAAAAACGTCTGCTGAGTTAAAAATACCGGCTATCAACCGTGTTGGTTAACACTCGACATTGCTTCCGTTGAAGGAAATGTTCAAAGATGGTATCGTCGAGTTTGCCTCTGGAATGATTACAATGAGATTTCACGCGAAGTTACAGTGAACGTTGAAAACTCTTTCATACTGAAGATTTCGCAACACATTTCATTAGGTTGTCTGACCCGCCAGGCCGCATTGAGACAGATCTTAATTCTGTCTTAAAAATTAATAGTAGTCTGATTTAGCCCGGAGGCCAGCTTTGCTCTCTTGTTTCTCCATTAACTTTAAAGTGTTGTTCTTGACTATTTTTAGAAGAATCTTTGTATTTTTGGAAGCCATTTAAAGTGATTAAACCTGTTGATTATTTTCAATATTTTGTATTGTGATACAGTCGATTGCAACTGTTTTGAGTGCGTGCAGAAAAGAATCATGTAATGGTAATCCTTATGATGCATAATCACTGAAATAGGAAATCGGTGGTCTATGGATACATCATTTTAGTTGTATTACAAGTTATCTGATTATAGCAATTATATGGTTCCAAATTTCTTTTGTCCAGTTTAGCGAGATTAGCTAGTTTGTTGGCGTACACTGAACACCGCTAGTAGTTCGATTAATTTAGTTCGATTTTATCCCAGTTGAACTCGCCCTTAAACAGGTGGAATTCAAAGCCAAGCTTTTACACTGAAGCACTATATTCTTCTGCTGTTCAAAAGTATTGTCGACACAAGCGAGGCTGTTTTTGAACCTTCGAGGCGCTAGATAAAATCTTCCCATCACAAGCAGCAGTGTTTATCACTGTCGGTTCTGTAGAACATTAAATGTGACTCTCAGTTATGATTGCTTTAAATTTGAGCGAATCAAGTCTGTGGATGCTCGAAATCCTGCAAGGCGCTCGTAAATCAGTTTAAAACTGCTAAAAGTTGAGAGAGATAGATGTCGAAAGATCTTGTCCCACAATTGTTTCTAAGTTCGTTCTCAAAACTCGAAGAAGCAGGACGCTCTGGACTTTGTGGAACCAAGAAATATTATAATTCAAACAGGAAACGCATGAGAGTCTGAACAAATTCAATGTGAATTAGAAAAAGCTGTGCCATGAATGACTTCCGGGAACGACAAGTTTCAGCGGAACAAAGTCACCCGGTGCTTTCAAAAGGACCAACGTGGATTCATTCTTAGATGGGCAATTAATTTAATGATCCGAAATGATATTTTGTTAGGTTTCTTTTGTATATCCTGTTTCTTCACTGGAATTTTCCCTTGCTGCTGCCAGTGAAATACATTACTTGCCAAAAATTTCGGACGATTTTAATTTTCGGACAAAAAAAGTGTCCCGGCGAAAATAAAACTGTCCGAAATTTTCAAGCGTCTGAAATTTTTACAGTACAGTATAAAACTTTGAATTACTTTCTTGGGCGACGCTATCCCTTGTTTTCAAGGCCAATCAGTACATGATGTAGCTAGAACTAGGATTAGACTTTGCTCGTTCTTTTTTATCACTGGAAAGGAAAAGTTTTGTTTCTTCTATGGAAAACATAATGTGAACTGATAAATTCCATTTTCAGTAGTTAGTTATTTTTTTATTTATTTTATTAGCTTCGCCATTATGATACCAAAAAAACAAATAAAACAAAAAACAAAACAAAACAGAACAAACAAAACAAAAAACAAAACAAAACGTTACAATCAATACGTTTGGCAGGGACATCCCAACAGCTAAGTAGCCAGTTACTGCGGGCCCAGAATATTTTTGAACGAGGCCCAGTTTTATGATAATTGCATTGCCAGTGCCAGTGGTGCTGGTCCTCTTCTGCTTCACACCATCAATCAAACACAAAATCGAAAGGCACTCCTCGTTGTCACTACCATGCGGTTATTCTTCATCTGTTGCTGTTGGTGACTGAGGTGATTTATCAAGAAGCTCGTAGTTCTTTTCAATACGCTTCTTGAGACGACGACGAGGAACCGCTTGCTGTCGTTAATTATTTTACTTGTGTTGTTTTCTCGTCGGTGTATCTGTAAAACCTTAAGAGTGCAGTAAAACTATTGTTTCAACAGATGTTGTTTTAGTCTAATTCCTGTCATTGTAGGCGCAAATTTACTTTAACTATGTTTCAGCAAAGTGTCCGAAATTTTTGTCCGAAATTTGTCCGTAATGAGATAAAAAGTGTCCGAAATTTTAACGTCCGAAACTTTTGGCAAGTAATGTATGATTTTTTGGTTGTCTTTTAGCACCTTGCTTACTCGAAGCACGTGTAAAAGTTATGCATGGTGGCATGATAACAATGGTGTCGACAATTAATTGTAGCAAGGAGAAAATGAAGGCGGTGAGAGACATTCACCATACACGCCTTATTTCAGGGGTAATTCGTCTCAGGTTATTTATAGCTTCCGCGAAAAAGGATGCCCACGCGCATGTATTTTTATCTCTGTATGTGACTGGCTAATACCGACCAACGTGGGATTTCCGAGGCTGGCAAGTGCTCTAAAAATAACCTTAGTCGAATTACCTCTGAAATAAGGCGTGTATGGCGGATGTACTCTCTAACCTCCTTTATATTCTCTTGTTTGTAGTGTACCTCTTTCGTTTTGTGCATTTTGAAGCACAGATAAATTTAGCAACCACTCAGTTAATCTTCTAACTTTGGGAGTCACAGATGCAGAAGTAAAAAATTTTCTACTATTTCAAAGTTACCACATATACAGAATAATATTTTGCTGCAATTTCTTCGCGCTCTGCCCGAAATTCTCAGCCATGCCTACATCCTACAGTTGATTGTACAGCCTGTCGCCTTGGGCCATTAGTATACTTTCATAAGAAAGGCGATAACTGAAATTTCGTACTCCTTGATCGATTTCTTTCATGCTCAAGCGGAGAGACAAATCTACAGTTTTGTCCTCAAGAACCATCGAACAATTTTTCTCTCGTGTCACTGCTTTATATTTGTTTACAAGATTTTAGCGCGCGCGAGGTTTATCAATTGCAGCACCGGATGGCGAGGCATTTTCAAATGAAAACTTTATCATCTCTCCACTTTCCTCTACAAAACAAAATAACCGAAGAAGTAAGAAATGGTTGCCAGTGACTTAATAAAGCATCGGCCGCGATAATAATTTTTTTCGTTTGCAAGCAGAAGGGTAACCTGTACAACGAAGCCTCGATCCATCTCAAAAGAAAATCCGTTGCAAACTATATTCAGAGCTACTCTCACGTTTTCCGGATAGCTTTTGTGCTAAAAAACTGAACTGAAGCCATATGTAACGGATAACCCTCATACACCTTTTGTAAACTCATCGGAAACGTTGATTTCCGATAGGAACTGCCGCGCTACCTATTTTTATAAAACCTCAAACTTTTCCTTCTACTCTACATAAATCCACTTTTCCTTCGCAGCGCTCTACATAAATCTCAACAAATCGGAAACGTCACGATAGTAACCTTTTCAATCTTCGAAAATTCGGGTTGCCGGTTGGCGAAATTGGAGTTGTAAGGTAACCTGGCAGCCTTTGCGCACCGGACGTCTCCTTCAGTTTTCCTTCAGGTTGACGACTGCGCGCAGGCTAGTAACTTGGCTGCCATAAAAATTAAAAAAGAAGACTTCATTTGGGCACACACACACACAGTATTTACACGGAAGCAAGATTTGCCTCCCAGAAGTCATAAAAAAAGTGATTAGCAACACTTTGTTTTCCGAAGCAAAGTTGCGTCTCGCACAATTAGGGAACAGTCAGGAAACCATTTGAGTCTCCGGAGCTCAACAATTTGTCCTTGCCTGGGTGGGTTCTCCAAATTTGCATGCTCCGTTGCGAAGTTGTGTACTGCTTCATCAGTCTTCGTATGCCGGTTAATTTCGTAGCCTTGCTTTCAGTTCAGTCAGCTCAAGTGCGACTGAAAACCCAAAGCCAGCAATCCATATGTCTTCACGGTTTTCACCGCCGTTTGTTACCATTTACGCGCGTATGCCGAACAGCGTTTACAAGTATTTTGCTCAAGCTCCTAGCTGGCTTCCAGAGGAAGGAAACTATATTGCGACGGAAGCGGGATAGAAACAATCGCTGCCGGAAAATCTTGAAACATTGTTGCGCAGAACAGACATTTCAAAACATCACCGTTCAGGCTGGCCTTACTTTCCTGTTTTGTTCAATTTCCCTCGAGATACGGAAACTTCTGCAAATGGAAACACTGAAGTGTTGCGGTAAAAAGTTGTTTCATCGTCGACAAACCGTAGCGAAAGCTTGCGACTTGTACTTTGTGTTGGGACTGCTCCTTCCCTCTTTTATTTTTTCCATATCAAGTTCTGCAAACCACGAATGATTTGCTCATCGACTTCGCGACATTCATCACTGAACCAGCGAGTACCTTGACCGCAGCAAGCTGATCATGAGTTATGTCACGGTTCCATCAAATTCGTTCTGTCTGGAGTTTTCAAGTGGCACTTATACGATTCCCAAAGATTTCCTGTTTTTTTCAAAGCCTTGACCTGCGGTAAAACACAAGCCTATCGGATATAATATAAAAACAATCTTCTCATTTATCAGTTACGGCAAGTAAAATAAAACATGGAATAAGATCAAGAAGACAAACATCTTGCACTCCCTTCTCCCCAACCCACCCAATTCCCCAAATCAACGACAATTTCGCAATGAAATCAAACGCACCCGTTATTCCCCATCATTGAAATGGGCTGGGGGGGGGAGGGGAGGGGAGGGGTAGGTCTCCATTTTACATTTCAACTGTAAAAAAGTGCGGTCTCGCATTGGATTTAAAAGACGATACCCCCACCTCCCTACCCCAAACAAATGTTGAATTCCCGCCGGGGGGGGGGGGGGGGGGGCGGGGAGGGGAGTTGTGGCGAATGGTGTCACATGACTGCAAACCCACATTCGTCGACAAGATAAATGCTTTTCAGGAAGAGGACAAAACCACAGGAAGGAACTAATTATGCACTAATAGCCAGCCGAAACTCAGTGTTCATGAAATGCCCACGTAAGGAAACAAGCAAATTGAAACGGAAGTGTTCAACCTGTCACTGTATCCATGCAAGATTGATGTGGCGCAAATATTTTTAGTCTCATTCGAAACCCTATTCCAAACTAATGCCATGAGATATACTCCCGCGTTTTTTTGAGTGGGTGAAGAGCTCATTCAATCTTGAAAGCGCTTTGGATCCAGTTCTGGTTACATAAGTTTGGAACTCCAGCTCAAGGCAACCAGTCAGGTGAATTCACTCGGGATGGTTTTCGTACCCGTATTTTTAACTGGTGGATTTTAAGAAAGGTCAGTTTCAGATGGACACAAGTTGAAATTACAAGGTTCTAAATTACTGATTAATTTAAATTAGTCAAATGTTAGTCTAGTTATGTTTCAATTAGTGCATATTTGTTAACTCCTGTCCAGTTCAGCCGGTTTAGTTTGGTTTACTAGGACGTCTCTTTCGATGGGCTACAAAGGCTACAAAGTGTGTGCAACGTTTTGCTATAGTGCACATGTTCAGGGCTTCATAGATGAATGGATGGATGGAAGGATGGATAAATGCATGGATAGATGTATGAACGCATGGATGGAAGGACAAATGGATGAAAGGATGGGATAGACAGACAGATAGATAGATAGATAGACAGATAGACAGATAGGCAGATAGACAGATAGACAGATAAACAGATAGACAGATAGACAGACAGAGAGACAGAGAGACAGAGAGACAGGTAGATAGATAGATAGATAGATAGATAGATAGATAGATAGATAGATAGATAGATAGATAGATAGATAGGTAGGTAGGTAGGTAGGTAGGTAGGTAGATAGATTTCACCACGGAGTTGGAAAGGGAAGGATGGATTGAGGGATGAATGAGACTACCGGGAAAATTCCTGGCTTGTTTAATTTATTTCATCCGGCTTTCTAATAGCACAGGACAGCTTGAAGAAGCATTTGGCTCATGTCAGAGATCGACAGAGTACAGTTCCTGTGAAATATATGAGACTGACTGTCTATTACGTTTAGAATAATATCAGTTAGCACGTTAGATTACGTCATTTTATTATCATTTTTTTTGTACTTTTTCTGCTCTTATCGTTTCTGTCGATATAAAGACTTGTTACCTGTACTTACGTAAACCTTGTCCGATATGATGAAATACGCATCTGTATTGTCACTGGCACCAACAGAACACTTCTCAGTGCACGTTGGCAATTAAGTAAATCGAACCCCCATTACACGGGGCTTATGCCGTTTTCAGCTATGGAAGACAAATTCGAGTCATCTGAGTGAGTCATTTTGACACTTTGGTCGAAAATAACTCTTCTTTCATTAATTGATCACATGGAACTCCGGTGTAAAGACAGCTCTTCAGCTCTCTCTTATCAATTGCATCTCCGACATTGATACTTCAGTTTCTCCAGTGGCGGATCTGAAAGAGTTCTGAAACACTACTCTGATCAGTTGTTGTACGTCAATGTGAAAATTATTCAAGAGAAATATTGCCTGCAATGTAGGTTGTTGACGCAACACTCCACTTGAAAGTCGTGAAACCTCGTGGTGGATAATATAATAATCAATATAATAACAAACTTTTGAAAATAGGATTAAAAATTGAAGGAGTATGTATTTTCATGGGTAATATCTCAGGTATATCGGATTTGCAACCTTTCGTAAACGACCACAAAATACTTCAATTTATTCTTCGACTACATTGATATTTTTTATTCTAACTTTGAGAGTGTATACCTTGGTAATGCTGGAAGAGTAGTTATTTAATTACGTACATCGCTAATCCGTATCAGCTCGACGATCAGTTTGCTAAAAATTATTAAAACAGTGGCCCTTGTAAGGTTTCAGCTACCGATTCACTGGGATATTAGCATGAATTCTTTATGCATGCCTATTTATTATTCTGGTTTTGATTTTAACCGGAGACCATTCTTGAATCCGGCTTTTCGAGGACAAAGCAGAAATGGTTCACCTGCTCTTTCTAAGCTGTCTATCATTTGATTGACAGCATCACGAGACAGGTAGCTGAAATTAAAGTTCGACATGTGCCCCTCGTATGATCAAGAAACCTTAAACATTTTGCCATTTCAGATGCATTTAGAGACGGAAGATAAATAGAAATGACAAATAAGTCTGGTTACTTCATAAACGTCGGAAGAAAAAAAGTGTTATTTATTTCTCAAGGGATGTCATGTTTACAAGCCTGACAGGAAGCCAATACCATTTGGGGAAATATGACTCTTGGGTTTCGCGAAAGAAAGTGAAATTTTAATTTTTCATTGCTTGCTTTTACGCTGTAACTTTCCTTTGAAATGCCGGGTTGGGTTGGGTTTTTTCCTCTCAGTTTTCCTGGTTTTTCAGGAAAACAACTTAGAAAAGTCAGACTATGGGGAGGCTATTTCCTCCTGTAAAAGTTTATTCGCATTATATTCGTAAAATTGAATTTATAGAATCGGAAAAGAAAAGAAAAGAATCTATACTCAACTCTTTTAAACCAGGAATCAAGCGAAAGCGTAGTCACTATAATTATCCAATACAATATCCAGTAGGAATACTGACAGTTCTGAGAGCTGATATATAAACTGCTTTTCTGAAAGGAATGGAAAGGAAATGCAAAACTTTTATTCAGTTCGAAAGCTGTAGCGAAGTGGGGAACCGGTACAGTCCCTTCAGTTCCGGTTTCCAACTCTAATAACCGGAAATCGTTTGCTTCACTGTTGGTCACTTTTTTTTTTTACAGCTTTTCCTCGAATTTTGCTTCCTTGTTGTGGAAAATGTAAATTAGAACCGAGAAATGCGAGAAAAACTAGCCCATTAGTGTTGTTTTCTCGCTCAATTTTAAAGGAAGAAGCATTTTCGCTGCACGTAATTGAAAAGGGAAAGAAAACAGGAAGCAAATAACATGACGTCAGTGACAACTATAGTAACCAAGGGACTTCGGTGTGAAGAATTTTTCCCTTGATACTAGTTTATGCTAATGTTGTGGTCATGTTTGCTTGGTGATACCGTATATTACATGATATTGCGAACGAAATTCGTCATAGTTTGGTGGGTGTAGTTAATCGTTGGTGTAATCTGACGCTCTGAATACCAATATTTCGGTCGCGACTTGAAAAACAATGCTATCTCGCCATTTTGTCTGGTGCAGACGGGCTGTTATGTTACACACGTTTCTGCTACATTTGCGTTTTGCTTGTACGCAAACAGCTATTAAATCGTAACGCCGTTTGTTTATAACACAAACAAAACTAGCCCAATTTATTTTCCCGTGCATACAGAATAAGGCGCTTCCGAGAAACGAGGAGCGTCAGAACTTATGAATTTTCGTCCAGTCATCCTGTTTTATCGAGTAGCAAATTCTCACAACGACGCAATGACATCACAATGACATCACGACGCCCTCCCAAAATGCAAATTCCCGTAGCACTTTCCTCACACTCGAAGTTGAGCTACAAATAGCACAGTCCATATATACATTGTCAGGGCAGCTGTTGTGAAAAGGCCTATTTACTGGTGGGTAAAAATAGATTTTTGAATTTTTATTTCCGTCTAACACCGAAGTATAAACAGCGTAGAACTTAGCGGTGCGATTCCGAAAAGCTGTACTAAACCATTTTCGGGATCTAATCGCTCGTTTTACGTGTTCATTTCTTGCTTCGACTCCATCTTATGGTGGAAAATTCTGCCTTCACTTTGCATTTTTCCGCAATCTGCGGCAGAACCCTCGCTGCCGCTTGTTACGCTGTTGTTTCTTCACAGCTTCCGACCGTCTGATGCTGCAATCGTTTAATGAGTTAGGTAAAATTCCTTCAATCTTGTGGTTTCTCCAAAAGCACGTATACTTGTAGTTGTACATTCGCCATAGATGTCGAATGACAACCCAGAAACTTAACTGTGTACCACGTTCGGCCCTAGATCTCTTGTAAAGCTTACATCCATCGTACTCTAGCGATCGATCGACTAGCATGCACTCCTTTTCAATCTTCGCGGCAGTTCCTTTCTGGCAAAAATGACAAGATTGTCGCAATCTTACGCACAGTGCAGATAAATTCGAATCGAAGATAGAATGTCTAGATCTGTCGTTGTCTACACAGCTGTCCACGAAATGCTCGTCAGAAAATCTACATGAAGTAAGTCCAAGTTAAATTTGATCGAGCTATTCGCCTGTCAGTGGATACAAATCCTGTGGAATTTACTGGGCCAGGTGTTGATTCTTTATACTTTGAAAGTATGAAGTTGGAGAAAAATCGTCCTTGTCTATGTTATTGTTGGCGCACTGCTTGGTAATAGCTCGAGATAGAATTCAGAATTCCGCGGCGAAATTTCATTGTTTTCGCAGAAAGATCATCCAGTCTAACAGTTCGTCGGTTGCCATAACTTATCGATATTTTATGCCTTTGCTAAATCCATTTACGATCCCCTCTTAGCTTTTTTGTAGTCAATATGTATTTGTTCAAAATGGCGTTAGACGACATTTGTTGACCGCACTGGTGAAGTCGAGTTTCAGCGAGTAAGGCAAACATCGATCCAAGATGGCAGAAAAACTTCCGGCCTAAATTTTCAGGTTATTTACAGCGAAGACTGTGTTTTTTGTGTGGCATCTTGGCAGCTTCGAGGAGCAAGTACAGCCTTTCGTGCTCATAGCCTGAGAGTTTGCGAGGAATGCTTCCTTAGTGAGATCATTCGTGCTAAGATCTCCGACGAAAATCACTGATCACAATTCTTATGATATCATTTCACGCAATGAAGGATTGCTTCGAATTTAAACGACAAAGTGCCCTTTGCTTCTAAGGTCAATTTGTAGTGAGATTTATCGAGAAATTTATTCCTTCGCTTGTCTTCATTCGAACACACAATTTGTAAGAATTGTAGCCTTGCTTCGACTGCGTTCGTAACGTAGCATTCCTCCTGTTGATATGGCGAGACTTCTAGCTGGTACTTGTAAATGATTTAATGAACTCACTTTCTTGTTTTCGATCAGTTCATTTTACAGATCCATCGCACTCAGCGCTACGATCAAACGAAGTCGATACAAAAACTGGCTCAAAGCCCCTCGCGTAAACTTGACTTGAGCCCCGACAGCCCAAAACTACAGCAGAAAATGGGAAGGAAGAAGATACAGATTTCAAGAATCGGCGACGAGAGGAATCGTCAGGTATTTAGGAAGCAAACTGTACACCAATTCACTCAACTTAAACCCTTTATTATCGTGACACACAAATAGACTGAAATTTGTGGCTTTTTTTGTCCGCGCGGGCGTCTTGCGATTCTAAATATTGCACGTCGTGGTCGAAAATAGAAAGATCAGTTTGGGGTTAGAATTTCATTAAGGTTGGGGTATTTTTAGCTCGCTTGGGTCAACTAACCGAGTTGCTATTTGTAAAATATTAGTGGTGATTTGGCGACGCGTAGATTGGAAATTCAGGTTTTGTCGGTTATGTTGCAACTCGCTGCGAAAAGCAATGTTATATGCCATTTCTTTTGGTTAATTATGCGTACAAAATGGCAAAATTCCGGGCACCTGCAAAGTTTGTCAAAATCTCTTGCTAAGAAGTAAATATATGGGGTTGTTTGTGGCTCACACTCTGCCTGAAGGATAAAGGACGTTTTCGAGTATGGGTGCGAGTCCTCTCTTTAAATTCTCTGGCGAATTTGCTTTGCTGTTCATGAAATGATGGCGAGTGAAAATGGCGCGACGCAAGAATTCCTTCGCGACTTAATTGCGTCGCGTGTTGTGTGATATTTTTGGATCTTTGTTTTCTTTGATCTTTTAGTTCACTTTAAACATGTCATTAACATTTCACAGAATCGTTTGCTTCTTTCGCTGTTTGTTGACAAGAGTCCCACGTGAAGGTGCTAGTTTCTTAGCGATTCTTTTTGTTCGTTGCATCTGTCGATGGCAACAATTGTCCTCTGTGTTATCGCGATTGTTTCAAACAATGGGTACATCAACAGTTTTCGTACATCCCTTGAAAGGTAGTTTGTCGATTTTCATAACCACAAACACGAATTAATGTGTTGAAATGTTGGCCTATCGATTCTGTGGAAAATGTGCGCTTGATTAACATTTTCCCCTTCAACGTGGGGAAAAGTTTATTAGAGTTGCTCACTTAAATGAAGTCGAGGTTTCAGTTGCGTCGTCGTTAATGAGTCTGCATTTACATTTTTGATCAACATCTACGGTGTAAATCTTTTCTTTAAAAGTACGTTGTATTTTCTCCCTCTCTGCGACTCAAAATAAAAATCAAGTCAGGAAAATACTGCATTTGCCTTCGAGTTTTTGGTTGAAAAGTAACTCGATACCGAAGATCTTAAACTGTGTCCGAGTGTTCTAGAAACATTCCATGGATAAATTTTCTCTCGCCTGCTGTGAAACACATTCCTTAAAATTTTTGTGCCCGATTAGCGAGCAAAATGTGAAAGAATACCGATCGTCAATTGTGCCTGATTGTAAGAAACTTGAGTATTTTAACTGTAAATCTCACGACCAAAACAAACGATCTGACAAGAACCTGGGGTTTGTCCATCATAAATATTTCCTGCAAGTTAGAGTAGTTTGGTTTGTATGGCATCAGACATTTTGATATTTTGACATCTAAAAGAGGACTTGGACACAATTTAGAAAATTAAAGTGTTGCTCTTAAAAATATTAGTGGGTTGAACAGGTTGCTTCTCACAGAGATCTTAAGGAATCTGTAAGATCACTATGCAAAAAATCTGGAACTGTAAACCATTTGTCAAAATTTGAGGAGTGATATTATTCTGATGTACATTTCTGGGCACTTGGGTGTGTTTCAAATGATTCATTTACATTTTTTGAAGCAAAATCATCCCATGAATGTTCGGTTCCATGTGCTTTGTTTTTGTTTTTGTTTTTATCAAAAAGTTAAAAGAAGCGTCGTGGTTTGTGACCAGCTCCCTTCCTATTTGAGCACCCTTTAGAGTGACAATGTAGAGTTTTAGTCACAGGAAAGGTATTTTGAACACTCGCTTATCAGAGAGAACAATGGAAAATGAAACAGTTCATTTACATGGCTTAATACTGCAACTTCGAAAAAATAAATAATTGTGAAAACATAGACTTTTTAGAGTGACAATGTAAGAGTTTTAGTCACAGTAAAGGTCGCGATCCACATCTTTGTGACTTGATCATGAGACAAAAGATTAACTCAGCTATCATAGACTTTTTGTTTACATCAAAAAATTGACTTTATGGTTTATGTTTTCTAGCATTGAGCAGGATTGATTTTCGGAGTGGAAGGGGTCAAAATAAAGATTCAAAACAGAATTGTTTCTGATGCTAAAGCACCCCCAACATATTTGTTTTTGAAGGAAGGTTTAGTCTGGATTTTAGTTGCCTTAAAGTAATCCTATTAGATCACTAAATTGGAGTCAGTGTGGTCCATTAATCCTCAACATAATCCATTGGCCCTTTGAGAGTATGGGTCACTGTGTACAAAATGTTTCATTTGGGAAAACTGTAATCACAATGAACAGTAGCCAAGAAAAGGGGGGGGGGGTGAGGGGGGTGAGGGGGCTTAAAAGGCACCCTAGTGCGCTTAATGCTCCTGTTTACTGAATCGATATTAAATAAATTTACTATTATCTCCATTAAACTCAGGTCACTTTTACCAAGCGTAAATTTGGATTAATGAAGAAAGCTTATGAACTGAGCATCTTGTGCGACTGTGAGATTGCATTGATCATTTTCAACTCCAGTACCAAGTTATTCCAGTATGCCAGCACAGATATGGACAAGATCCTCCTTCGATACACGGAGTACAATGAACCACATGAGAGCAGAACAAATGCCGACATTGTTGAAGTAAGAGAGAACTGGGTTACACTAAAAATATGATGATAACACTAACTTTTGTAGCAGTAGCCAAGTTGCAAAAGGACTATTTTCTCTAGACAAATCTTTAGGATTACATTGTACTGTGATAGCTCATTGATGCTGGACAGTCCAGTTGTACAAGGTATTGTGTTAGCCTATAAAATTGTGTTTCAGAGGCTGCTGAGAGGATTCATTCTGCAGATGTTAGGGTTCCTAGTATATTCTAGTGGCTCTCTATATAACTGTTCTTTGTTTACTGAATTTTAACAGGCGATTTCAAAGAAGGAGAACAAGGCATTGCCTTCACCAGATGACACAGAAAAGGTAGGTGTAGAATTCTTTTTTCTGTATACATGTCAGTAGTTCTTGTGATAACTTCAAATTTCCACAAGATAGAAATGTGGCAATTTTTTTATGTGCAAGAAATAGATCCCATGATAGTTTATTTACATGTATTTACCTGTCTTCAACATCTTAATTGACCTATAAATTACATGTAACTTCAAAATAGCAGTGAATTGAGCACTTGAATCTCAATACATTTCTTACTTTAATACAGTACAACTTGAAATGCTAGGTTTTGGTTTTCAGGGCTAGTGGTCTCAAAACCATTCATATAATGAAAATTTTAAAATTCATCTAGAAATTTAGAAACCATTCTGAAAAATAGCAGGTTAGTAAAATCAAACTTAACTCTGTAATTAGTTAATTATATCCTATGATGCATTTTGCATTATGACCATGAAAAGAACATAGTTTTATTTTATTTTTGTGTTTTAAAGGCTAATGGATTTTCCATTCTTTTGTAAAACAAAATTTATTTTCTCACAGGTGTTTAAACAGTAATATTATCTATCATTTCCATAAATTAGCACCAAAAATAAGAGAGCTTATCTTGAATCCTTGCATTTAATGCATTTAACCCCTAGAAGCTTGAGAGTTACAGCTTTCTAAGAAATGTCACCTTGGGAATGTCAAAACTCAATAAATTTTAAAACTTTTAAATTTTATTATTTTGGTCAAAATTTGTTCTCTAGATAATTTTCTTGTGTCTTAAGTGTTTATCCAAGTATAAGTAATCTACTTGTTGTCAAGTAAAAAGATTAAAATGTTTGCCAAGTTTTCTTGTATAGGAGGAAATTGCCTCCACTGTATATACAATTTCAATTCAGGCATCCTGTGGCTATGTGTTGCTAATAGTGCAGTATGCGGATATGGTTGCCACCTCCATAATCATTAAATTTCTGCAAACAGAGAAAAGTAAAAATAAATGTTGTACTGATTTTTTTTAATTTCAAGTTCAACCCCCTTTCATTTGAATTACTTGTTTCAAGAGGAACCCAGCTGTATGGCTTCAGTATCACATGTACCGGTACCTTATTGCGTTTGATGTTGGTGTTCCTGTGGTTCCTTGGGTGTCCTGTATACCAAAAGGGATCTTTTGCTGAAATTCCTTTGGACGGGACAACCTTTTCATTGCCATTTTGAATTCCTGAATGTGAAATGCCCGTGCGATACTGCCCACCTTGTGGTTTAATTTCGCTGTTTGCTTTTTAAAGATGGAATGCTAGAGACTAATCAGCGGTCAGAAAAGAGGACATGGAGGTCTTAAAAGCGGCAAAAGGCCGTTTCGCCATTAGATTCCCTCGATTTCCAAAACACAACTTACAAAATGTGCTTCGAGACAGTAAAATTTTAATTTGCTTTTTACGAATTGTTTGAGTGGTGATTTGAGCTGAAATAGTATGATATTTTGGCTGGCTTGCAAATGTTTGCAAAACGGCACTATTTGCCATCTGAGTGATCGTTTGCAGGGAGGCGAAGCATGTACATGTTCACAGACAACATGTTTGCATGTACTCAAGAAAACTGAAAGCTTTTTTGCTCCTAGAAGCAAATTTAATGTTCATTTGATTACACTGTTGGTTGGAAGAACATTCCGTCTGTTATTCATAGCTGTGATCGGTAAGCCGGAAGCAAAGATGTGTGTTGTGTTGACATGAACTGAGATATGTAGTTGTAATGAGATACCCCAGTGGTTTTTGAAGGTTACTTGATAGGCAACCACAGCTTGTAAATTAATTTCACTTGCATCACTTTGAACGCACTTTCTGAGCTTTGATTATTACTAGTTACAGGTACTTGCTTTGCCCCGAAAAATACATGTAAAGTTTTGCTCTCATTCTCCTATTTTCAAACTTGTCAATTTTTTAACCACATTAACTAACTCAATTCAATTTACAGGTCGCATTTGATCCAACAGAAAGAGAGAGGGTGTTAATCTATTTTTTTTTTTAATCTGTAGCAATTTGTGCTGACACCAAGGACGGAGGAAAAGTACAACAAAATCAACCAAGAATTTGACCAGATGATGAAAAAGAACTTGCTTCATCCAGTGAGTATCAATCTGCTAGTACTAATACACTGTCTTCAGTTACAAATTAGACTCAAGGCTGTGCTCTAGCGGTACCTGGTCGCCTGAGGTGACCAACTTTTGGTGTTGGGTAACTGTTAAAAATTATTGGTTGCCCGACTGGGCACCTTTGTGCGAAGTCCTTGTGCAATAAAGAAAATGAAAGTTTATAACACATTAGTTTCGGTTTATTGTTTTAGCGAAGCATTGCAAGAAAAATTCTTTCCCAAAATAGCAAGAACCGTCGCACTTTCGTTGACTTGGCAATTTGTTCCAGTATGTAACCTAACGCTGCTCAAGTTAGTAGTTTTTGCTTGTTTACTGAAATGTAATGATTTCATGTTCAGACTTGAGAACTTGCACAACAAGAAAATGTTGTTCTTCTGCTTTTTTGTCAATCAATGGTTGTACCTGAGGGTTTTTCAAAATTTTGTGCAATTTGAAATTCAATATTATATATTTATTGACAGAGTCAGGGCCTTGCGCACGGTGTTGGTTACCACGCGCGTAACAAATTAGGTGTGACACTAGAAAACAGCCCAAAGCAAGAAACGTAGAAACTATCTGGAAACTTCAAAAACAGAAACTAAAACTAAATTTTATGTGCATGAACCTGTATACAAGAAATTATCAAGAAAACCTATCATTTCGTGTGAAAAATTAAAAAAACTTAAACGCTTTCGCGCAAAACTGTTCAAATTCGGAAGAAACAAGGTGGACAAATTTGCACTTAAAATTGCGGCCTACTACAATATCACACTAATTCTTATTTTTTTGAGATGCACATTAATTGTACTTTCGTATCCGTCGCATTAAACTTTGAACAAGTTGATAATGAAGCAGTGGCTTTGACAAGTTCAGTGTCACATGTTTGGGTTCGTCGGCAAGAGATCCCGGCCATGGGAATTATCGTGTACATGGCGTTTGCATCATGCGTTTGGTTCGCAGAGTTTAGCGTGTGAATCGTGCAAAACAAATCGTTTCAATTGTTTCAAACGTTTCAAACGTTTCTTATTTTTAGCTGCGTTTCAATCGTTTCAAGCGTTTGGAACTTTTTAATCGTTCGCTGTCGGTTTCATCTACACAATCATCCTTAATCATTCCGCCGTAGTACAGTACATATATTAATATAATCACAACCAGTTGAATTACTTCAGTTGTATGAGAGGTTCCTGTCTAACTTTATCGATCAAAGTCTAAAAATAATTGTACAAAATGATAAATTTAGCTTTGTTTCATTTGTGCAAATTCCTTTACTTGATCTGATAATTCCTGGGAAATTATCCCGCGAACTGGAATTAATTTAGTTCTTTTGATTATACCTCTTTCCAAACAGTTCCAAAACTCAAAACCTTGAATTTTTTCACAATACAACATATCGTTCCATTCATAAATTTCGCTTCTGTGGAAAATATACCCTGCATGTCATCGCAAACCGGCGCTTCTTCAAGTGTGCTTTGTTGTTGAATGTACATTTTCTGTCACATTGGAACGGCGCCAAGGAAATTACATTGTTAATTCCCAAAGGACACGGTCACACAAATTTCTTATTTTGTCTTTGAACGAGGCAGTCGATCAAAATGTTATAAGTTTAATAACAGGTAAGTTAAGTAAAAGAAATACAGATTGAATGCTTTGCCAACATTACAATCGCTATGACACAAAAAGAGTCAACAACATTCGTCACGTCTAAGGCGGCAGATTTCTTCGCCGATCAAATTTCATTAAGAATGAAAATATAAATTCCCAGCGTCTTAAAAATTTTCTAAGCTTAACTTCAGCAGCGAAAGTTAGCACTTCAATTCTTGTGCCCCGTGTTATCAAAGCTTCTGAATTAAGTTATGTTTTATTTCACGTTCAAACTGGTTCTTTTTTATATTTTGGAGCTGGGACGCGGAGAAAATCTTCGATGGCTTTTAATTTTCGGTGCGAGGTTCAGCGTAAACATCGATTGAAACCTTCAAAACGTTTCAAACGAACCAAACGTTTGGAACGATAGAAACGCACGATGCCAAACTCTTGAAACGAAAGAAACGCATGTTTGAAATTGCCTGTCAAACGATACAAACCAACCAAACGCACGCTTCTTGCATGATTGAAACGCTGATAAATGATGCAAACGTTGTCCTCAAATGTGACGGAAGTAAACAAATATAGGCGCAAGTGGTAAAGACAATTTCCATGTTTTCTTAAAATGACACGAACTTAAGTCAACTGGAAAGGTAGGCCTGAATTGTTTAAATGATAAGTGTTAAGGATCTGTAGGCGGCAATTGAAATAGTAGTGTTATAGCGACAAAATTTAGGGCGAAAGTCAAATACTAAGGGTTGTTTACGCATGGTAACCAACACCGTGCGCAAGGCCTCAGGTTGGGCTGAACGGGAAAATATTTGGCTCTTGCTGTGGCTCTTGATCATGGTGCATGCTCAGGCTAATGTGCACGGCTCTCACACAGGGATTTTCTTAATAGTTTGACAGTGAAAGCACACACGGGGCCGTAAGATCATATGATAAGTCTGACTATTAAAATGTGTGCGTCAAGGCCAGGAACAAAAGCAAATAAAATTCAGACCAGTGAAAAGGAATACAATGCAAAGTTATACCATATCATAAAGGCATAGGTCAGTTATTTGACACTGCCAACAAAGCTAATTGATTTTTTAAATATTTGCAGCAGCAAACCTCCACAACCAGTGAAAGTTATCAGTCTCTTCCTGTCTCAATCCCGGTGTCATCAAATAATGTGTCTGAGGATGGTTATGGCAGTCAACCAGGAAACACTGATAGCAATATCATGGTCTCTGCTATGCCAGTCAGTGCTAGCGGAAGGATCACTGGTGATCACATGAATGGAAACTACTCACGAGGAAACACCCCTGGTATTTCAGGTACTATTTGCTATTTATTTTTCTGTTGCATAATAAAAGGGTTATCTTCTGCAATCTATGCAAGCTTCAAGCTTCAGCATCTATTCAAAGACACTGATTAATTGAGAAATAATGGTCTGAACTGTGTGGAATTGACGTTTTCAGAAATATTAAAACTTTGATTGAAATTAATGTGGGCAGTTCAGGTCTAACTTGCTTTCTGGGTATGCTTTGTTTATCATCTCACAGGGCGAATTCAAAATGTCATTTCAAATTCATTCTCTCAAATTATAATATGACTCACACCTTACAGATCTACTGAATTTGGCCAATCAGTATCTAGAATGAAATGAGTGGTAGCTTTGCCAGGCCAGGGTTCTCGTGGAGTGTAGATGTGTAGATGTGTAGATGTATGTGTACAGTAATTTTTTTTAGAAAGGTGTCGATGAAGGTGAAATGTCCCTGGGTGTGGTTCTGATTACTCAGAGGCTGTAAAGAAACATTCCCATTTTAGGATACCTGTTAAAATGGAAATAACACACTAGCCTTTAAAAACTGGAAACATCTTTGAGTAAAAGAATATTTATAGGTAGTGACTAAATATTCAGTATTGAGAATGCCAAAGTAACCAGTAAAGTGGTTGACAAAGGGGTTCTTGTTAAAACCTAAAATTTGACAAACATTAAAATGATGATTTTTTGCTTTTTAACAGTAATGTAATAATGATATCCTTCATATTATATTCACCATCAAAGGTTTGGTCAGTCTTAGTGATAGTCTTTTTCAAATGCTTGTGAGTGGATTTAATTTTCATTTTAGAAAAACAATGGATGCGAGAAGTAAAAGTTGGAACCACCTTTCCTTTATGTACAGCAATTCTGTGCACATAGAATTAGACTTTTCTTGTGTGAGACAAAAATCCCCAAACATTGATTTACTTGGATACTGCATGTCAGTTTTTTTGTCAGTTTTCAAACAAGACCTCAAAACACGGAGATTGTAAAGAGGCAGACGATGAGTATCGCAGACAAGACCAGCTGATCTGGGAGTTCTCTTTTAAATATTGTTTTTTGATTTAAATTTGATTCAAAACGCTTTCAACATTTTTATGCTCTCAACAATGTGTTGAACGCATGTTGAAGCAAATGTTGATGCTGTTTAAGTGGGCCTTTAGATGAATAAAACAAGCAGCATTTCTTTGCAATCTTCAAGTTTTGAAGCCTCCTGTGAAGCATATGGTATTTTTTGTACCAGGTAGGCAAGAGTCTCAATTTTTTAGACCACTGTGAATCTAAAGTTACAAATTGTTTGGTTTATATGTACATATATTTGAAGTGAGCGAAACAAGGTTATAGTTTTGCGTGCAGCTCTTAATTTAAATGTTTTTACATTTCAGACCAAATGTTCCATGTCCCTTCTCCTCCCCACAGCTGATAAAGGATTGCGCGACAAGTGCATGCAATTTCATTTCAAAACATGGCACAAAAATCTTGAATTCATTTGTGACTCTAAGGAAAAATCGGTGTATTTTGGAAATACTTAAATGCAATGAAAAATAGTGAATATCACATTTCCTAGCATTTAGTTTGTGTTTAATTACATGTACACATGATTGTATTGATTCTGAGTGATCAAGTAGTCACTGGCAGCTTGTGGTGAAATTTTTTTTTTGATCCAAGAATTTATTAAAGAATGGATAGGGATACTTTTTTCACATTTAATTAATCAAAGCCACGCTGTGCAGCATTCTAATTGGTTAATAAGCATGAAGTTATTCTAGGTATTGAATAGTTTATATTTAAATTTTCTTATTTGCAAGTTTTGTTGCTATTGTAACTAATGGTTTTAAATCCAAGATAATGGTACTACAATTTTATTTGTAATTTTGGTTTTCAGTCTTTGAAAATAATGATACAGTTTTGTTTAGCTCGCCTGATACAGTATTTAAACAAGAGACACATTTGTTTTAACTTAGATTAAAAATTAAAATTTTCGCTTGTCATAAGAATTGATATTCTATTGTTAGAAGCTATAAAGCAATATCCTATAATGGGAATGAAGCTCAACAAAGTAATTAAGATTTCATCCTAAACAAATAAGATGTAAAAAATGAAATAAAAATCATAAAATAAACTTGAAATAACACAATACATTTCTACTTTGTTGAGCTTTAAGTGTGGGCTACTGTCAATAAGAGTGAGTACCAGTGTACCTCTGTACGTTTCAGCTGACAGAAAAGACTGCTGCAAAGAACAATATTGTTTCGTATTCCAAACTTTTTTATTACAGACCTCAAAAGTTTGACTTGGCTCATGCTTCTTTTTAAATATTATTTAGCATTAATTTTCTTTGTTTAATTGTTTTTAAATAATTTTAAATTTTTTTTGAATGCATCTAAGCATAGTGTATTTTTTAAAATATGTAAAAGTTGATGACATTATGTTATAAAGTCTGTGTAAACTAAAGCAAAAGAATGTTACATTCTGAGATGCACATACCTTGTAAATTGACCACAATTCATTGTAGTGTGAGCTAACCTTGAAATAAAAAGCTATTGCTGCTTTGAACCTAAACATGCTGTGCTTTGTTTTTTATTAATTTCATTATTCTTTAGTAAAATACTCAATTAAAAAAGTATAGATAATTTATAAGAAGGTATCATGAAAGGTACTTGGTTGCATAATGCAGGTTTACTAAGGCAGTCAGTAAGATGGTTCCAACTTTTTAGTCCATGCCTTCATGAAAGATCATTTTCATGTTTCACTAAAGTGAAGAATGAATCATACAAGTTACAATTTGAACTGCATGTCATTTCTTCTCCATCCCCTTACAGTGTACATACCATCAAGGCTCTTTATAAGTTACAAAACTACTTGAACTGGCTTTTTTTTCAGTTTTCATGTAGACTGAACTATTACTCGTACATTGCACACACCATGTGCATCATAGGACTTTCTTGCTTAAAAATTGTTGTCCAAGGAGTCAGGCACCTCTAGTTATTCTCAGGGGGAGGGGGTGGGGGAATCATGCACTCTGTAAAAGATACAATTCAGTATATGTTTACAGGTTACCCAGACTTCTTCTAGCTGAACACTTAACCACTTGAGGCACTTATAGGCACTGGTATAGAACAGGTTGCATTGTTCTTCACTGAGAAGGATTAATGTATGTTGAAGCAAAAGGCCATTGCAATATGGAAAGCATTTTTATCTTCCTCCAGGAAATACACAGTCTAACATGTCCGACCTTGTTGCCGCAGCAGGCCTAAATGGGAGAAGTGTTACTCCAGGGGCAGTGCAACGAAATGATGGGTCATTTGCCACTCCTTCTTCTGGGGTGGTAAGCACTGGACGCAATTCTGTGTCACCTCATCCGCAGGCCATCACCCCTCCACCAAACAGGCCACCATTAAAGATTAACATTCCAAGCAGAGGTCCACTGGTGTGCAGATGGTAAGAATAACTCCAAAGCGTTACTAGTCTAAGAGTGTGGTGTAGGATTTCTTACATGTATTATTTAGGAATTTGTTGAATGGGAGTTTGGTCAATTTATCTCAGTTTAATTCAGGACTCAAATGAAGAATGATCCTCGCAGTTATGAACGCAATTTATGCAATTGCGAAAAGAAGCCTGAAAAAAAATTCAGGACTGTTGTTAAGCATTTGAAGTATTGTGCTCAGAAAAGTCTTTATTCCCGGAGAACACCAGTCAGGAAATAAGTGACTCATGAAAATTACGATTGAAAGTCTGAAAATACTGGGCTTGAGCTACATGTATAGGGTTAGTGTTGTAGACATTAAGTACATTAGCTGTGCTTAAATATTCTGTCTTATTTTATATCAAACTTGGAGTACATTGTAGTTGATGGTCATTTGCTTTAGTTGCTGTACTGGCTCTAACACTGGGCTGCAGGTTGCAAATGACAGTCCTAGAAATCAAGGCATTTTGCAACTGTTTTTATTAATTTTCTTTTTTATTTACTTTTTCAGCAACCTAATCGTCATGGGATGGTAGCCGTATCATCACATGACAATCAGCCCCTGTCTACCCCTGTAATTTCCTTCCCTCTCCAGACCCCTGGTGACAATCACTCTCTATCGACACCCATCTTCTCCATGGCCACACCCAATCTGGCCTCTGCAGCACCTCCGTCATTCTCCTCTGCTTTGCCATCTGGATTTCCAGCTGATTTTCATCTTGAAAACACAGAGGCTCTGGCTCAGAAACTTGCTCAGTTCCCAGCAGCTGCAGCATTACCACTGATTCAGCAGCAAGCTTTGCTGCAGCAGCAGCTTAGTAACATGCATGGATTGCTGCAGGCGGGGTAATATGCCATTCTTGTCTTACCTTCTAGCATGATTTTCTTAGTATTGAACGTTTTCACTTTGTCAATTTGAGGATTGCAGAAAAGGAAAATCAGTTAATTTTTTGTATCACTATTTTAATTACATTGCTTTGCGAAATCAACTTGTCACTTACCGGTAATTGTCTGAGCAGGAGATATGCTATACTTGATTTGAATTTTTTTTTTCTTTTCACCAGTAATAGTTATGGTGGTGATTGCCTAGTTGTTGTATTTTTGGAACCTGCTTTCCTTTGCAGGTCTCATGCTTGTTACATTGCATTTGCTTCCAAACAAGCAATCTTTACTAACCCATGGTCATATCATTTTACTTTTTCAGGAATGTACCAGTATCCAATTTACTTGGCAATCGTTTAACTGTTCCTAATGCTGCTATGGGGCAAGGCATGTCCTCAGTGAATATCAAGGCGGAGCCAGCTGACAGGGACTCATCTTCCCCTAACTCACACTCATCCATCTCTCCGACATCACCGTATCAAGTCCAGCGCCGTATGACGCCAAGCAGAGAAGATCCACGTGATATGGACAAGGATGTTGCTTCAAAGCGCGCTCGGCTTGACGGCTCCATTCCTGCTACTTATGGTTTGCGTTGAGCTAGAACTCTAAGATTTTATAGTGTAGTTGATTTTAGGTTTGTCTTTTTGTGTAAGAGGTGTACCTACATGTAAGGGTATCATTTTTTGCAACAACTTCAGGGTAGAAAATTTCTTGTTTCAAAAGCTCACTAATCACCAGATTATGATGTTTCAAGGTGGCTAACACCATTATCGAGTGAGTTGATTTAACAGAACTTCAATCATCCAAATTTCATGTTCAAACATTACTCCTCGATGTTAAAGTCACTGTATTTAGTTCAGAGAAAATTAAGTGGTCAGGAAAAGCCACAGAAATTGCTCCGACTACAACTCCCTAAAAATGCATTTTAAAGTTAATAAAGTTGTTGCTAACAGTGGTACCCTTAGACTACTATAATGTGAATAATATGATGCTGGCATCATGTTTTGCATCCAGGCTGTCATAAAACTTGCAATATTTTATAAAATGTCCTGTTAATGCTGCATTGTACATTTTTGTAAAGTTTGCAAAAAGAAATAACATTTGCTGGAAAGAACAAACTCAGGCAGAATCAAACTAACGCTGGAATAATCACAATTTAAAAACAGATTTTTAACTCTTCATTCTCTATTTTCATTTAAATGTACTTTGCATTGGATCTCTGTGGGCTCATAGTCACCAGTAAATCACATCGTTCTGAAGAGAAATAAAAATAATTATTGTGTTTAAGATTCAGTTTTCCTGAATAAGTACCAATCTTCTCGCTGACAAGCTGAAAAAGCTATCGTGGGCATACGCGTTAACTACAATACATTCGTAGTGTTGATGAGTCAAATCATTGGATGAACTTGTTACCTCGGTTGTGTCAACCAGTCTTGTATTTGTTGTGAAAACACTGAATGCCTTTTTTGTTTCACGTGCTTGTGTATTTTCATTGGTGTTCAGTAAAGTTTATTCCTAGTGGCTAGCGTTATTCTTCGGGTCTGTCTAAAAGAGTTAAAAAGTTTGGTCGAATGACAAGACATTTTTCAGATTTTATGAGCAATTTTCTATAACAGCCTTGGAACACATAGTTGCACTGGTTTCTTATTTGCATGTTTCATCATTTCCTGTAAGTAGTATTATTGTTTAAGACATATATTCAGTATAAAATTAAATAACTCCCCTGTCACCGGAAAAAGGCAAAAGTAATAACATTGTTTAAGACAGCTAAAAATGTAGCGAAACATCTGCATTGAATATCTCTTTGAGGAGCATAAAGATATTAAATTGATTAAATTTTAGGTATTTGTCTGTTAAAAAGGATGCAGCATTGCAAGAACCAAATTTAAGCTTTTGGCATTTGGTGGATAACCATGTTATGCCGTGCTTTATTTTCCTCGTACGGGGTTTGTTAAGATGATGTTCATGTAGGAAAGAACATATTATACCATTTGTTATTTACCTCGTGTAATTGCATACCGTATGTAAATTTATTACATGCCATTGACTCTTTAAGAGTGTAGAAATCAACATTGTTTGATTTTAAAATGTATCTTCTATATTTTACCTTGAAAGTAGGATTTTCTGTATTTATCGGATGGCAAGTCTGTCGTCGTGTCTTTGTGGGAATAATAATTATAATTTTTTAAATGGGTTTGACTCATAGCTGAGTGTGAGTGGGTGGGGTGCTGTAATCACGGGATTTTCGGGCACTTAACGTTTATAGTCTATGCATCATTTCAGTACTTTTTGTTTGGCTTGCTTTTGGCTTGATTGTTTTCTTTTTGGGTACATTTTGTTTTGTTTTTGTTTTTTCATTAGAAATTTTCTACTGCCTACATGTTTTTGTTTTAAAAGTCGGTGAAAATCAGTCGAACTATAAAAGTACAACTTAAAATCGTACACTTCTTTTGGCTTTAGTTTTGTTAGTAAATGTAAACCGTAGTAGTAACCTTAGCTGTTTCCTTTTTATACAAAACATTCTTTTTCTATGGTGTTAAATAGGCGCGGTTTATGGGCGGGTCCCGTCGCGGTAGAACGTTTACCACGCCAGTTTTGATACAGAGCGGGGAATTTGGATTTCTTGCAGCAGTTAGCCATATTGATGCACAGCTTTCAGCCAATCAAAAATGTTTATTTCTCTGGGCCGTGCTTTCCAGACATTTGAAGACTTGAGCCGCTTTTCCAGTATGTATGCAGGTCATTGTATGTGCTTTTTGAAGGGATGCAGAGAGGTTAATCGTCGAGTTTAACGACCATTTTATGGAAGCGTGAAGATTTTGTAATCGATGATATCGTTATTCTGTTTTGTAAAGTTTATAATTTTAGTTCTTCATACGTTCCTAAAAATTAAATTCTAGAACGACGAAAGGAGTGTGGTTGGTTTTATTGCTCGACAGTAAATTAGATGTAACCAGGGCTCGATGCGAGACGATTTTCGGTGGATGCGGGTTCCCAGTTTTGTGTGATTTTCATTCAACCCTTGAGGAGTTCTGTTCAAAACGATGAAAATAATTTTCAATGTACCCGTTTTCAAAAACTCTGGTATAAATATAAATCGAGATTCAGCAACCCCGAGTGACGAAAAACGAAAAAACAACTTGGTAAGGCAGCTTTAAGCTCAAAATAAAGCGTGTTGACAATTAAACTCGCGTTTAATAATCAAAGAACCATGGAGATAACAATTCATAATTTAAGGATTTAGGGTACGGTTACAACCTCATCAATCTGACCAATCATCTTCATCGTCATCATCCCAGTAATCGTCATCGTCATCAGAATCATCTTCGTCTGCGGAGATATGATAGTTCAACGCAAACTATTTCAATCTATTGATCGCTGCGTTTCGTGCTGCTTCCCACATTCCTGCAGCCAACAAAAACTTTTGCCGAGCGATACAAGCAACTTAAAGGGTAAACAGGTTGCAAACCGCAAAATTCTGGCGGCCAAATGAACCTCATCATATCTCGAACGTAGACAATTTCTGGATCGCACCCCTCGATATTTCAAGCCGTTCTGAACATACAATACCTAAAAAATCGCTTGAACTTACATAACCGAGCACTTTTATACAGGACTTATTTTTAGTTCTATAGAGCGGGGTTTCCGAATCTTCCATTTGGCTTCCAGAAAGCGCTTTCTGATTGGATTTGTAACCTTTGCGGAAGCACGCAAATTAAAGGAGCTCGGTCACGATATTTTGGGTCATTATAAGACACACACACATACAAAAAAAATGCATGTAAACAATGGGAAACGTGGAATAACAATTTGTCAGGGAAGATAAGTACCAAAGAGAGAAGAATTTATAAATGCAAATATGGCGAGGATGGTGAAGGATGGAGAAGATTGAAAAGGATTACAAATCACCTTTTTGAAAATTTGAGGCTAAACTTTACAAAATCCAAAGACCCTGACGTAGCTTCTTGAATGGAAAAGGTGGAAATTTTCACTTTTTGCACGCACCACTGACACTTGTATTAGAGACGGTGATCTGAAGAATACGCTATTCTACTCCCTCACCTGACGAATGCATGACTTTATGTCGTTCATCTAGTGCTCGCGCTAAGTTCCCCATCATTCCTGTGAATTCTTCCTTCGGTTTTGGAGCAGTCGTTCTTTCCACCTGTGGCAAATAGAATTGATTTTGTTCTCTCTAAAGCCTGGTTTTCACTAGCGACGCAAGCACAAACGCAAGCATAAGCGCAAGCACCAGTAGCTTATGCCAAGTGAACACTACGCAGGTATAAGCGCAAGCACAAGGAAAAGGAAAAATTTTGATCCTTGCGCTTGTGCTTATGCTTGCGTTAAGCCCGTTTTCACGGTGAAATAAGCGCTCTTGTACTTGCGCTTGTGCTTGCGTCGCCAGTGAAAACCAGGCTTAAAGGATCAAAACTCGATCAATTTGCCCAATTATTACTGGGCATATTAACTGTTAATAGGCCATTTCCGAATTACCTTTGGCCTTTATATCAAAGCGAGTCAGTGGTCACCATCTTTTCATATGAAACTAAGTTTTCATTCAGATGCAAATTAAACTCATTTTCATTGTAATAGTTCTGCACCAGGCCTCGCTTTAGAAAAAGAGGCCAAAGGTAAGGCCATCCCCTTTTTTTTCGTTTATTGTCGAATGCGTTTTCTGATTTTGGGTCGGTCGGTCGGAAAAAGGAAAAAAAAACAAAAACAAAAATAAAATTGGAAAAGGAGTCTGGAGCTAGGAGGCCCGGTACGTCAGCATAATATCGGTGGAGCCTGGAAACAACAGGTGTGGTTACAAAGTCAACATGGCGGCAATGGATGAAGGCAAAATCGACGTCGTTGTTAAAATCAAACGAGAACAGGGAAAAAAGGATGAACCACCAAAACTGCACACTGATCTGCCAACATCCATGACTTTTCAACAGCTGCTGGAATGAATAGACCCCGATATTTCGCATATCACCACTATATGCCGAGTAGGTTTTAAAAAGCGTGGGGAACAAATACCTACAGATTTTGAGGAGGTGGAATTGAATAACACCATCGGAAAACTCAATGTTACTGGGTCCAATTTCATGGAACATCGTATAAAAGAGGAAGAAAATGATGAAGAACCACCAGCAGCAAAACGAAGCGCGTTCGATGTGATTTCAGATTAAAGTGACAATTGTTTAAAATAATGTGCCATTGCCTTCATTGCCTTCTGCGTAACCTTTTTTTTTTGTGAAAACGCGAAAATCTGGGTCGGTCGGACGACGCTAAACAGAGAAAAAAAAGGGGATGGCCTAATTCGGAAATGGCCTATTGCATACAAACGTAGCACGGTTGCGGGCAAAACAAGTGGTTATACTCCAAAAAATGTTTCGTTTCCGTCTCTCGTGAATCTATTGATTGTTTGTGTTAATAAAAATCACTTTAAATATTCATTTCAGTTGTTCGCATAGTAAAGGGGACTGGAATAACCTACCGCTGCAAGTAGTTGAAGCAGAATCTTTTAAACTTTTTAAAACTAGATGGAAGTCTAAATTAATTTGTAAATATGTAAATAGTGATATATCTTTAAGGTGTTAGCTATAATATAAGACTAGCTCTATTGTATAGTTGTAGTTTTTTATTATTTTCTGGAAACATTATAGGGTTGACCTCGTGTTCAGTCCTTTTCATGATGTATTTTTTATCTTTACTTCTTTTATTTAAGCCTCATGAATAAATTTGTATGTTATGTTATGTTGGTAAAGAATAAAGGAAAAGCTGTGAAAAGAAACTCTGAAAATTCTTGTCTTCCTCGCGACTATCATGCATGTATTTTGCAAAAAAGAAAAACAAGAACCGCTTTTGTCCTTATTAAAGGAGTTAAAGACGTTGTTTTGACAGATGATTTAGTTCGTCTTGGTCAAACTTGGAAAGAAGACGAAATAAGATCAGCCACATAATAAAAAACTATTTTTACGCACAAGAAAAGAATGGGATCGGTTGAGCCAAAACAGAAGATTTTGCATAAGGATGGCCTAATCGAGTTTCGGTGTTTTAAAATCAGATTACGAGAAGCCAAGCCTTCCCATTAAGGATGAACGACTAGGAGGCGCTGTGATGTTCCGGCCAGTGAAAGGGTGAAACATTTTCACTGCTCCTGCAAGATCTCTAAAAGTCCCTATCCCTATTTTGTGAAGTTTCCCTTAGAAAAAATAAGACATCTGAATACAGGCTATATCCTTGACTGCTGGTGACAAAACCGAGAGACGTTTCTAGGTAATATATATGATTATACAACCGTGAGTAATATGAATTACCTTTCTAAGCTGCGGCCCCGCTAGTATACTGTCTAGGAAACCCATACCTCCGCCACCCGCTTCAAAACCGGAGCTGCTGATTGGTCCTACACTCTCGGAGAATGAAACATCAAATTGAAGAGGAGGGGGAGGAGGTGGTGGTGGCGGCGGTGGGGGAGGGGGTGGGGGTGGCATTGATCCATCCCCTGATGTGTCCTGTGAGGGTGGTGGTGGTGGAGCCGATACTGTCATGGGAGATGGGGCTGGTGTAGCGCATGGAGGGGGTGGGGGAGGAGGCATAGAAGAAACGAGTGGAGGTGGCGGCGGAGGCGGTGTTGTTGATTCTTTTGGGGTCGGGGTTGGCTGAGCAGAAGGCGGTCGTTGGGCTGAATCTGTTGTCAAAGAGAAAATAAACAAAGAAAATAATATTTGAGGTTTCGTTTTTGAAATCTTGAGACCATAGGTTTTGAATATTTTATCACAGCTGATATCAATAAAAACAACAACGACAACAACACTTAGTGGTGAGAGCACTCGCCTCCCACCAATGTGGCCCTGGTTCGATTCCCGGACTCTGCGTCATATGTGGGTTGAGTTTGTTGTTGGTTCTCTGCTCTGCTCCGAGAGGTTTTTCTCCGGGTTCTCCGGTTTTCCCCTCTCCTCAAAAACCAACATTTCCAAATTCCAATTCGATCCGGAATTTCGAGGGCCACAGGTTTGTCAGTCATAGACTGTTAAGTGTCACTCTCGTTAAACAAAGCTGATATATTTAATTATATATATATTTTTTATTTTATAATGATAATGGTGATGATGGTGGTGGTGTAGATGGTGATGCTGATGCGTGCTGATCACGGTGGTGGTGGTGGTGATGATATCGATGGTGATGGTGATGTCAACGACGAACGACCACGACTTGACTAGCTGGCCACTCAAATTAATACTTTCATGAGAGGATGTGGGGGAAGCGGGGGGGGGGGGGGGGTTGGGGAGAACTAGAATAGAGGTTAAGCGTTATAACATTATCTCAAGACACCATTACCTTGTTGCGCGCTTGGTGGAGACGGAGTGGGACCCGGTGTGGAAGGCGTGGCCTCTTGTTTGGTCGTCTTTGCCTGAGCCTTTTTACTAGGTTCCTTCGAGCTTTTCTTAAACAGCCCTCCGAATAAACCTGCAGGGAATGAACGTCTCTGTTATCACTACTATTTCCATTTATCATTTGCGTCGAAACGATAATGGCATATTGCTGGTAAGTCCTAGGTTCAAAACGAAAAAGACTATGGGGGATCGCTCTTTCATGGTTGCAGCCCCAGTCTTATGGAACAGTCTTCCTCTTTCAGTAAGACAAGCTAAGGACATTAACACTTTTAAGAGTTTAGTAAAGACCTTTTTATTTTCTCAGGCCTTTTCTTAAATTTAATGCTTAGTTTTAAAGTTTTAAATTGTAGGTTTTAGGTTTAACTTTTAATTTTAGTCAGTAGTTTTACTATGCTAACTGTAATGCGCTTTTGATTATTCTTATAGAAAAAGCGCAACATAAGTATTAAATATTATTATTATTATTATTATCCCTCAAATATTTTCGCTCCTCTGCGATTCGTCAGAGTGTAAATTTAAATTAACTTGACGCAATAAGTGAATTATGGCCCAGGTAAAATCAAGTAACGAATAATTGAGTTCAGTTTGAAATTTGGTAGATATTTAATACCTTCCAAATTTCAACGGGAACTCAACTCGTTGGTTGTTAATCAGACCGCTGTCCACTCAAACAAATTTATAGGTTTTCAGTAATTTTCTTGAATACCTTTCTTCTCTTTCTTTTCTTTTTTAGACTTTTTGTCTTTGGTATCCCACACATCTTTTTCTTGCTCCTTTGATGGTTGAGACGAAGCATCAGGAGCCTGTACTGTAAACAAAGAGAGGACAAATCAGGGGGAGCACAGGCTACTGTCAAGCTACAAACCAAATAACTATTAAACCGCTCGCAAGGCCGTGAGTTTGTGGAATGTAAATGTATTAGTCTTCCAAAAAGCTATCCTTGCGATCTTTCCTTTAGTATTAATGAGGTACTGGTTCCTATCGTAGACCATTTAGAACTTTTAGGTGTAACTATCGATAATTCGCTAAATTTTAGCAAATATGTTGGCAAGATTACTAAGAAAGTTGGAAATGAGTTAGATGTTTTGAGCAGGCTAAAGAACACGCTATCAATTTCTTCGAAGATGTGCCTCTACAACTCGTTTGTAATGTCTTATTTCACTTACTGTTCTGCGATTTGGCATAATTGTAATGAGTCTGACAAGCAGAAGTTGGAAAGGCTTAATGTGAGAGCTCTAAGGTGTGTCTACAAAAAAAACGGGTGCCCCTTCAAGGTGATGATGACTACGGCTTAACTTTGTTCAGTCGTCGCCTACAGGACATTGCCATATTAATTTTTAAAGCTGTAAACGTTATGTTACCGGCATATTTAAGTGACTTGTTCGTCGTTCGTAATAATGTGAAGTGCTTGAGAGGCACCAACAAGCTTTTCGTCCCACGTAAGAAAACTACAAACTTTGGCCTAAAATCTATAGCTTTTATTGGTGCTAAAGTGTGGAATTCCCTACCGGATGAATTGCGTTCGGCGACAACCCTTAAGGAATTCGGAAATGCTGTGAGGGAGCTGCATTTGTGATGTGTTGTTTTCTGTGTTTCACTGTAA
>JAEMWC010000131.1:895000-935000 GCA_016490735.1 Pachyseris speciosa
GTGGTCCAGGGTGTATTACTAACCCATGGATGGAATGACAAAACGTAATTAGGATTTTCGCAACAAACATTTTTCCTGAGGGAGTAACGTAAGAACAGTCTGAGGAATCGATTTCGAATCTTAAACACGGACACTGCCTATATAAGGAACGTTGGACTGGGCGAGCCGTCAGTCATTTCATTCTAGACGTCGACCCGCGAACATCTGTGGCGCCAAATTCAAATTTGTTGGTACGAGAAATTCAAAATTTATTGCATTCGCACAAAATGAAAGTTAAACTTCAGGTTTTCCAACTTTAGTGACCAGAATTGAGTAACTTCGACTGAGAATAATGGAGGCACTTCCCATTATATATCCTTCTTCTATATTACTGGCTTCCCTTCTTCTTGCTCACTGGGTCCGATAATATAGGTGGTTTGCAGCCAATCTCTGGAGACACAGGTAACAATGGTGAAACGTGCAAATGCGGGTGGACGAACAAAAGGAGCTAATGAGAGATCTATTGTTTACGTCCTCCAACGTGGCGGCGATGGCGTAACGTGAAAACTAGCTATTGAATAAAGCCGTTCAAGCAGAAATTGCGTGTCAAAGAGGGGAGGAGCTATCCCTTTTATAGGCAGTGTCCTTGTTTATTAAGTCCGTCGTCGGTTAACAATATACAGTGCAACCTCGATTTAACGAACCTCGATACAATTAACAACTATTTACCTTAGTGTCGGTGGCTAGTGGCTAGCCACCGACACTAAGGTGAATGGTTGTTTTAGTATATACTAAAACAGTGAGATAATATACACCACAAAAAATTGATTTTAATTAATATATTCCAGCAACGATTGCAATATTTTCCCGCGCGCAAAGGACTGAAACAACAAGCCACCCGTTTTCTCGCTGACAGATAAAATTTCTGAAGACATTTGTTTAGTTCTGGTGGCGACATTTCTTCAAATGGAGTTGCAAACTCTCTCTGTATTTGAAACCATTCTGTAAAAAAGTATTATTCAACTTTGGTTTTCAAGTGAACAAGTGAGGTTACACAAGATTAATTTACATTTGTAAACAAAACCTTTCTCATTGATTTTTATCGATAAACTCCGAGTTAAAAAAACATAAACCATTACCTTTAAACACGGCCAAACCAAATTTAGTCGCTTTCTTTGTGTTTTCAGAGACTGCCTCGTCATTAATTTGGATGATTTCTTCGCTTGTCACGGATACAAACCTCGACGCCATTTTTTCGAAATTCGCTGAGGGAGCACGAAACTCGCGAGTTGCTCGGAGGTAAAAAGCAAAGGGTATTCGGAGTTTGACTAGCCAATCAGAGCGCGCCTTCAACGCTATCCACTGTTTTAGTATATACTAACTAACAATGTTCTCCAGCCCGAGCTTTTAAGATGTATGGTAAAGGACCTCGATATAACGAACCCTCGATATACCGAACCAATTTCTCTTGCTCCTTGGTAATTCGTAAAATAGAGGTTCCACTGATTGCTTATTGATCAGTTAATCCATTGACTGACTGACTGACTGACCGGTCGACCGACCAACCGGCCAACCGGCCAGCCGACTAGCCTGCGTAGCAAGTGTTTCGGTGTGGTTTAAAATCCCGTTGCTCGGTCTTTCTTTGTTCGTAAACCACTCGGAAACGCTTGCCACGCAGGCTACCAACCGACCGACCAACCAATTAGCTGACCGACTGACCGGCTGACAGCTTGATTGATTGATTGATTGATTAGTCAGTCGCCGGGTTGGCTACCAATTGACTTTCTACACTACTATAAAATTAGGCTGTAATATTATCTAGAAGAGCTCTGTTGTTACGAGTATCATTCTCAAAGATCTTACGCTGCATCATCTGGGAGTCCTGTGGTCTCATCATCATCCTCGGGCCGCGACTCGGAGCAGCCTGTAAACGAATCTGGACCCCTGCTCGTCCAATGGGGCCTCCAACAAGTGACTGCATTTTCTGAAGTTGGTGCAATTGTTGCATTTGTTGAAACTTCTGCCACTGTTGCATTTGCTGCATCTGCTGCATTTGTTGCATTTGTTGCATCTGTTGCATCTGCTTCTGTTGCTGAGCAAGTTGTTTTCGTTGTCGAGCCTCTGTAACAGCGTGACAGTAAATTCAGCAGTAGTTAAGAAGTTGTATACACAACCGCGTAAAATTCAAAAGAACGATGAGCTAAGAGGTTCTTGAGCTGAAAGCTGACTCCTGATTCAATATCAGTAAAGTGCATGTGACTCTGCTCTGATTACTCTAATTAGCTGAAATAGTAAGATGCCAATCAATCAACGTGTTGTGAAGTCAAGGTTATAGGAGCTACGTCACGGTCTTTGGATTTTGAAAAGTTTAGCCTCAATATTTCTAGAAGGTCATTTGTAATCCGTTTCAATCTTCTCCATCCTTCACCATTCTCGCCATATTTGCATTTATTCTTGTCTCTTTGGTGCTTATCTTCCCTGACAAATTGTTATTTCACTGTTTCCCATTATTCAAATGCATTTTTTATGTCTCTAATAATGACCCAAAGTATCATGACCGAGCTCCTTTAAATTTCACCGTTTTTATGTGGAAGATCAGTCTAATTTTACCAACCTTGCCGTTTTCGCTTAAAGTCTTTGATCCTCTCCTTTATAGCAGCACGAAAAGCAAATGCCTCCACCTCGTCGCAGAAGTTTAGACCTGCTCGACAATCCTGGCCAAAAACGGGAAAATAATATATAAAAAAAGATTTAAAACTCATCCATAAAGTAGAAAAGATAAAAACATCTTAAAATGCTGGTTAGTGAAGACATAGTTCTCGTTCCTCGACGTCTCTCCGTTGTTTTGGAAAAAATGATCAGAAAAGGTATATTATTTCACCATAATATTTTAGTTATCACAGATATTGCACTGTTGCGTTTTTTCTTGCAGTGCAATAAGATAGCCAAGAAGCTAATGGGGTCAGGTGAAGCCGCCGATCCGATAACTCCTGCTAAAGCTATCACTGATCCTATGAATACTCATTATTATTAGTCATTCAGTGATACTGACTTTCAAAACTTAACTTGCGTTTGTAATATGTTCTAGTACTATTCTTAAACCCAACCTGTTTCAAACCTTACCATTGTTGATTTGTAGTGCAGTTTATTCCTTTTCAATGATAAATGATCAAAACTGAATTATGTACGATTTTGGCCTGTCACAAACTTCAAATTAAACTTGTCTTGTACAAATGCTTCCTGTAATGGAAGCCATTCAGGCAAGCGATTCAGTCAGCTGTCCATATATTATATTAATTATTGCAACTTGCATTTGTTTGTTACCAAACTTTTTAAATTTTTTACTTACATGAGCGTTGAAGGTATGGAATGTCGGAGTCGCAGCTCTGTATTTAAACTGTTTATACAGCTCCTGTTCCCAATCGTTTTCACGATTCTGAGTTCAAAGAGAAGGTTAGACAATAACAATGACATTTTACGCATGCTCATTGGATATCTTTTAATAATCTTAATGAAGTAGGCACTCCTTATGCAGCTATTATTTGTCAAAATCAAATATGTCCGCTTTTTGCCGCGGTAAATTGATGTGACAAGAGTGATTATATTACCCCCAGATAACGTTTCCAGCACTCCTAAGGACATGTGTTTTGGAATCAAAAGCGTGAAAGTAGTCCTTTGAGGACATTAGTCATAACTTATGAACCCCAAACTCTCACTTTTGACGTCGACTAAATAGGAATTTGCTCATCATCGAATTCTCAAAGAAAAACTTGAAATTAAAAACCAACCAAAACTATAATGTCATACGGATTAGGTTTTAGTGCGAAATTGGTGAACATGCACACGGCCTGTCAATCTTGGATGGGTTTCCAAGGATATGTGATTGTGTGATGTCAACAGAACCTGTAGTTCGTCTTTTTGTCATGTCCTGCATCCCAATTGTCAGTTATTGGAATGATGACGTAAGTCCCCTTGCGATTTCTATTTTGTGAGAATGAATATATGAAAATCATATATTCGAACTGCGGATTAAAGAGTAAATATGTGAATGATCATTGCAGTTAACGTTATGAACACTATTTAGTGTAGTGAAACTAAAGCCTGGAAAAAAATTTAGTTTCACTACTGCTTAAGTAGTGTTCATAACTGCGATGATCATTCACATATTCATTCATTTCCTTTTTGTAACATTTCAAGAGTCCACAATGAAATATGAGTCAACGGAAAATCAGCTGCAGTGATGTGGATTCATTAAAACTCGTCGTACGAGAGCACTGAATCTGTTACGATGTGTCACTCGGCTGACCTGCCTGAAGACCACGAAAAGAAAAAAATGGATTTGCAACATGAATTGTTAGATCTTATAGGTCTGTTGACGTCATATGCGAGAGCTTTATTTCAATTTGCTATTATTCCCGGGACTTCTTGCCTTTGTGGGAACAATGCAAACATCCTCGTGTTCTTCCGTTGGGGAAACAACTCCCCCCCCCCCCCTCCCCCACTTCTTTGTTCTTCTCTTTGACTGGCTTAGCTAGGGTAATGGGCGTTTAGTAGAAATTGCCTGTATTAACAACACTTACTTTGATATCCAGAACTCTAATGTAATAGGATTTGGCAATGCCGTCTTTTACAAGGCAGACCACGCCTGTGATCATGTGTGTCCAGCGGGTTCGGTCTTTTGGTAAAGCAAGGAACAGCTGTACCACACCTGTTGCTAGGGACTGAAAAATAATAGAAAATAACTTAAACTAAAGGTCAATGGTAATTTAACGGTGTTCAGTCGAGAGTAAACTGGGTGTAGAAACATTAACATGGAATCGTTTTTGTCGGAAGGTATTTCTTTGCTGTTTATGCACAGGCGTAACATTTCATGGGAGGGCGATATTCCTTTGAAATAATTAGTAAGGAGAGAGGAGAACTGTACGTTGCCCGGCTCCATTGAACAAAAAAATTGTTTCTGATTAAAATATTTGGTATGCGCGTTAACACTGAGGAGACGCTACCTGGTTAGGGGTTGTTTCGCCATTTGCCAGTTAACTCTCTAATAAACGGAAAACAAAATTCAAGAACCTTTCGATCAAGTCAACATCGTCTTCTCACTCGTCCATCAGTTTCGTTCTGACCGTCGTGCGGAAAGATTTTATTCCCGTTTTAGTTTAACTGGAAAGATGTTAAGATACTCGGCTGATACACTTCTTCTGCAATTTGTCACATGTCGCGCCGCAATTTGCAAGTCGAAAACTTTTTTCGAGAAGAGTACCCAACCAAAAGCCGTTCAAATACAATACTCACGTATTTCTTTTGTCCTAGTAATTCTCGAACTGTGTCATTTTCCTCATCTGTCAATAAAACAGACGGCGCATGTTTCTTTTTTGCCGCCATTTTTTCCCTTAGTCTGTCGTTTGTCCTCGGTAAAGTAAAGTATTTGTTTGTTGACGTCAATTAACTTAAGAACATGCACGCGCTGTTGATTTCCTGCAATCACATTGGTTAATTCCAGTGGACGTCAGCAGCGAGATGAAGTACGCAATCTGATCAAAATCGACGTACACGTGGATGCGACCTCATGTCTCTCACTTTCACGGGCCTCATAATTCACGAAAATCGAACAAAATTTTCCAATGATCATGCAGAAGCAAACCCGTCCTTTGGCAGCACCTTGCATTGTCATACAGCGGGAAAGCATGGTGGAGAGCTAAGACTAACGCCTTATTTACTTTATTTTAGTGTCGATTTATTTATTTATGGGATCGGATCCGATGCAAAAAATGCATTGCGCAAAAAAGGTTTCGGGGAGGCTGGAAAAATGCGCACAGAAATGTGTGCGAGAAAGACACAATTAGTTTTCGGTTTATAGCCAGCTGTTAGGGAAATTGACGCGAGATTTTTGACCAATCACAGAGCGTTGAAATACGACAAAAACAAAGCAAATACAACAAAGAAATGATGAAATAACATTTAAGGTATCGTAGCACACAACGGCTGAAGAATAAAAAAGATTTGTTTTATTACTTTGAGATTAATGCATCGTTACATCCGATTGAAAGCTATGAACCATGTATAAATATTTATGAAGGAAATTGCCGAGGAATTTTCGGTAAAAGATCACAACCTTTGCCAAAAATCCACTCTTGAAATAATTTCACTTTCCCATTCTGTCACATTTTTTTGTCCTACGTTCATCCTTTTCATTTACTTAGCAACTCAATTTCGATGAAATATCATTTAAAGTCCTTTTTACAGCGACCCGAACGTCCTTAAGTCGGCAAGAGAACAATAGTGGATTCAAGGATGAATTGATGAAGACAACTGTTACTGAAACGTCCCAAATGATGCGAAACGTGTCAATTCCAGTAGGCTTTGTGATAATATGATTTAGAACGGAACTGCACAAGTATGGAACATTACAGAGGAGATAGATTAGATACAAGTATAGAGAACTGAAGAAGTTATTTCTTAACCGGGACTTGAATTGAACTGTTTCATTGCCCACGGACGTAATAGCTCTTTGATACGAGATCTGAAGTTGATGCCGCCGAACAGTACCGTAGATTTTAAAATACAGCACGGCATTTATTATAAAGAGGACGCAGGCAGCTGGAACTGCTGTTTTGTCAAAATATTCTGGTTGTCGTGTACCAAACGAAGCTAAAACCACGGAGCAGCCCCACAAAAAACACAGAAACAAAGTTACTCTTCTGACAGTAACGATCTCATGGTACCGTAAGTGGATATGGAGAGCGAGGAATCGGTCGACACTTAAAGACGACAAAAATGAAGTATGACACGACGCATAACAGCTGCGACGATCTTGATAACTGAGTCTGGCATAGTCGTGTTTCCTTGACCGTTCAGGAACTGATCGAATGTCGAAGCAATAAACAACGGTTGAGCAACCAAACCAACGCAGAGATCAGACATTGCCAACCCGATAAGCAGGACATTTGATGGTGACAGCAAAGATGGAGTTCGTGCAAACGGAAACGAGAATCAGAGAATTTTCAGCTAAAGCTATCAGACAGAAAGGGATATTGACGACCCCATTTATGACAAACGGGATTGTGATTTTATGCGAGATTGTACTGTTATTCATTTTCCACGGTGATGAGAAATTAGTGTTACATTAAAAAAAGCAAGGGGACACCCTTCAAAAAATACACCGGTGTTTAAATAATTCGGGTTTTCTTCCTTTGAAACACAACCCAACCCCTAGAAGAGTCTTCAATTAAAGTATGTATAACACAGAGGGCAAAATTAATTACTGAAAACTGATTGCTCGCGAAATTCCTTCTAATGAGGGTAAAATTACGCGTCCCCAATGTTGGTCGGCACCAAAATACCCATTCTTGATTGGCGGAACACACCGCTTTCGCATCTTCGAATTCAGTTGAAGACATTAATTGGTCTGCAAAATTCTTCTTTGGACAAACCGACTGCTATTTTCATTAATATGTGATCTAAAGCGGTAAAAGTCTCACATCATAGTTGCATTGAAATCAATTAAAACATTTGGTTCAACTATTACATGTGTATTTTTGTTCAGAAATTAAAATCATATTTTTCTCTTAACTGGATGTAAATAACAGCCATCTGTTCTTTTTGCTGCTAAGAAACAGTTGAATTGTAATCGCAATACAGTCCTCAAACTAAAGGATTAAGTTTGAAAATACTTTCAAAATACGTGGAAGTTCAATTCGTAATTCTACTCGGCCTCATGCGCTGATTACATATACTTGCCTCCTGGATAGACAAAGAATAGACTTTTGTTTTATTTAGTTGATGTTTTGTTTCTTATGTGAAAATAATGCTCTCCAATATTTCCGAAGGCAGAAGGGCATGAAGACACGCAAGGTGTTTCTTTGAAGTATTCAAGAGACCTTGAAACATGAATTGAAGGCGGTAGAGGCTGTATTCATTTTCAAAAGTGGCTGCGCCGAACAGTTCACAGCTTATTGCCAGTTTTAAATGACTTCCGTGGGGCTTCTTTCACTGCTGCATAAATCCTCACGGTTCGTGCCCCATACAACATATGTTAAAACTGAGAGCCAAGGACGCAAACGCTGAAGGAGAGGAATAGACTGCAATCGGAGGCTTTCTGTGTAGTCTTGAGGGGAAGCGATAAATTTGAAACCTGGCGTGCGTTTCTCAAAACTCCCGGAAACCATTTGGGGCCCGAGAAATATTTTTCAAGTCGGATTTCTATCGATTGGTACTTGCTTTTTGAACAAGTATTTCTCAATTTTGTAGCGTGTTTTCTTAAAAGATTATTAACATTAGTAGAAATTGAATTTCTGGTAATGAACCTAATGTACGTGAAATAGTTTTTCGGGCCCGAAACGTTTTCGGGAGTTTTGAGAAACGTGCACCTAGAACGAAGGAGTCGAGGGGGCCTGGGTGAGAGGTGGGAGAATCTCTTTTACTTTTCCCTGTTGATGACTCGCACTCATCATTATCCCGTCACTTGCTAACAGCTTTTGCTCCTAAGCGTCTTGCTTCCAGCCATGGAAGATATCCGTATGGTTTCCCTTTTTAACTTATGTATCCGAGTGATCAAACTTGGCGGTTGCCTTCGCGGGGTTTCCATGGTAACACACATAAAATAAAATATGAACGATCTCACAGAAAAAGGTCCCACTTAGTAATAGCTATCTTTTAGTTTATCACAGGTATCATATTTTACATACAGATATGTTGCTAATGTTGGCAACTGATTGCACACGCTAAATTTCAAATGTCTTCTTACGGCATTCTCATGTGAAAATTTCGTTCAAGTGGCAAACAGTTTTTAGTTAATACCTGATTGTTAAAAAACTCAATGTTTAGTCGCGATGCATGAAAACGGCTAATCAGGTTTAGTTTTGTCTCTCATAGATTTTGACTCTTTTCTACTGTATACCTGAATTTAATTCGAAAGTTGATCCAGTTTTTAGCTTCAAATCGTATGAATTATTTCATGTTTTGCCCCCAAAGCTCTCAACATCTTAAATGGCAAACAAAATTTACTCTTATTAACCCAGGTATAAAAAGTTTGACGTAACAGATAATGGGAAATTTAGATTTTATTGTTCAATACCCAATGAAGCGAAACAACCTTAAAATTCAATTCTAAAGATACGAAAAATACAATTATGACACCTGATAACTACATCGTGTTCACATATGATTTACTTCGTAAGTCATTTGCATAGACTAAACCTTGAAGTAGGGTTGAAACCATATCTCTTTATTTTCAGTGAGGTACTTGAAACAAATTGATCAGTATTTCTTTCCAGAATTAGGTCCTGGACATGAAGTACAGAATTTATCAAAACGTCACTGCCAATACGCGCTCTGAAACTGCGATAAAGATTGGGAACAAGATTGACGTATGAACATGCGCAGTTCCTAAGACAGCTCCGTCGAGTTTCTACAATTTCAAAATGCTTTATTTGTTTCTGTACATGGGCGTTTTAGAAAAATAGATGTTTTACTGGCTGAATGTTTTATTGTTTAGTTCTTTTGAAACACCGTAAATAACAACACAGCGCGGTTCTTTGTAGACAGGTCACGGTTGAACGCTTTTACCAGACAACAGAAAACAACCAGAATTCATTCAGTACAATGGGTCCGGGGTAGGGATTCTAACTAAATCATAACCGACACCTTTTTTGCAACTTTCTTCATCGTTTGCAAATTGATGAATCAGCCACCCTATATGCGTTTCTTGGAAGTAACTGGGGAAAATAAATTTAGAACTTAAATCACCCAGAAACTTTTGAAGGTGATTAAAAATTTAGGTACCAGTGTTTTCCTAGGGACATAACATCGTTTTTCCTTTTCATCTACGAAATTTATTCAAACGGCCGGAGGATCCTTGCAATTTGTATCAATGTCGTTGCTTTTTCAATTTTGGTTTGATTTGTAGAGTTATTGTTTAACGTGCACTGTAAGTGTTGGGTTAAGAGTTGTATATGTTGAACCATTTGCCCTTTGGTCCGATGATTTTGACTTTCACCTTACATTTCACTTAAATGCTGAAATAACGGCTCGTTGCTCCTGGTCTTTGATGACCTTACTGAATAAAGTTTGTACACTGGCTCCTGTGAGCTGTCATTAAGTTACAGTCGTATGACGTACAGTTTTGTATCCGCGTTTTCATGTTACAGTTTCGAAATACATATACAGTACAGTGCTTCTTGTGATAAAGAACACTCAATAATTTTCAGATTAAAACTGAAAACAAAACTTTCACAAAAACCATTGATTTCACATAAAACCAAGCATAATAAGAATAATTTTATTTTTTACGGAAATTTTCTTTTCCTTAAAATCTCTCCGTAAAAGCTGATTTCAAACAAGTGTAGGGCAGTAACCGGCCTGACAGGTAGTGTGATGAATATTACATTATTTGCACAAAGGCTTAGACTAATCACTATTGTTGATAACTGCCTGATGCGTTCATGGGCAAACAATAGCTATTCATGTTTGTATTGATTGAGTGACCAGCCGGAGCTTTTTCAACCCACAGTTCAGGCTAATTATGAACTGTTTCACAGATGAAACAACATCGCCAATTGATGTCAACATAAGCGGGCTGGCCGGTTTTCCACAGCCGCAACACACAGATGGGGATTTTACGCGCGAAGACGACTCCCCCGTTCTTCTCGAAAATGCGTTCTACTCGCCAGAGGATCAGTGCTCAGAAAACGAGGAAGGTTCAAGAGCTCCGAAGCCGTCCATAGAGTGTGTCGTCTGCGGGGACAAATCATCAGGCAAGCATTACGGAGTGTTTACGTGCGAGGGATGCAAGAGCTTTTTTAAACGAAGTATTCGGCGAAATCTGTCATACACGTGCAGGGGATATAAGAATTGTCCCGTGGATATTCAACACAGAAATCACTGCCAATATTGCAGGCTAAAAAAGTGCATGAAAGTTGGCATGAGGAAAGATGGTAAGTTTTCCTACTCAAAAATAATGTTTTCTTCTTTTTTGGTATCTTGAACGACAATTTCCATGCAGCGCATAACGGATGAAACGTCTCTAGTAAGATAAAACTAAATGTTCTTGATTTTGTTGAATGGTACCAACATCGTGTGGGTGTTTAACTGGTACATCACTGGTATACGATGCAAGACTGTTGCGTAACAATAAAAAACCACTATCTTGAAACACTATCTATTCTCTTTATTAAAATAAACCGCATGATGACATTGATTCTGCCTGAAACAGTTGTTGCTGGCAAAAGCGGTCATCTCGTCTTGTTCTAATTGAGTTACCATTTTGAACTGGTCTTGACTGTTTAACCAAACGGCTTGGCGTTGGAACGTGATAAGACAGAATGGAGAATCACTATGTTTTTCTAATGTCAATCTCTTTCTTTATAAGTTTGATTTTTTTGTCCTTTTCGTTAACAGAACGAACGGCAATTTCCTTTTAATTATTTTGCCTAATTACATACTTCGAAATCATGGAATCAAACAAGGTTTTTCCGGATGAAAAGATCGGTTGTATTGATAAATTTCCACGGGTAATTTCTTCTTGTATTATTATTATTATTATTATTATTATTATTATTATTATTATTAACTTAGCCGATCCAGCTGGCAGACACTTCATCTCAGTAATGTATTCACTTTTATCAAAAAAGCATTTACTTTATAGTATCCACACAGTTACATCAAGTTCACCTCTGAAACTGTATTAGTTAAATCTCAGTTACCATATATTAATATCTTTTTAAGAGAGTCGAGATTTGGAGAGAGCTAATTGAGTTTGGACTGAGTTTTTCACACAATCGATGTTTACCTCAGTATTTATCTTCTTTCTTTGGCAGCTGTCCAAAAAGGTCGCATCTCAACAACACAACTCGACGTCGCAAGCTCTTTGCAAATGGGCTTAGGAGACATGCGCAATCCCCAGTCTTTTTACTCAAGCTATATAACGCTCCTACTTCGGGCGGATACCATCGCGAGATACCAGCAATCCCTCGGGATTCCGGCCAACATTGCGGGATTGGAAAGTGCTTCGGAACTTGGCGCAAGATTATTAGTTTCCATAGCGGAATGGGCAAAGAACATCCCGTTTTTCTCAGAGTTCACCCTTCCAGATCAGTCTATCCTGTTACGGTCATGCTGGAGTGAGTTATTCATACTGAGCGCCGCCCAGCACTGCTCACCGTTTCACATGGCACAACCGCTGACCATCAGCGCACTCACACCGCCATCCAGCTCTGATCTGTTAGCAGTGAGCAGTAATGGACCACTGGCGTTCGATTCTGCTGAGAATCTCAGATTGTTTGAAGAACAAGTTGAAAAGCTAAAGAACCTGCATATAGACTCTGCTGAATTTTGTTGTCTTAAGGCTATTATTCTATTTAATCCAGGTTAGTAGGGTTGCCTTTTTTAGCATTTCCATGTCTTCCAAGGAATCAAATCTTGCACCAACGGCATTTAAAAGAGGACCTAATTTTTGAACTAATTTGCGAATGAAATGATCATTTAAATCTGTTAAGAAACTTCGTATTTATATCCCCGTGGTGCTGTCGGAACGTAGGAATTGTGTCCAATTTAGGACATGCATGTTCTTGACAAGGAAAGGGAATCGCTTTCATACACTATCACCAGTTTTTGACACACAAACAGCCTCTCTGTGGCTCATACCACATTTCTGACCTAAATCTAGATCGTGCACCTCCTAGTAATTTAAGGTACTCTGTGTCTTTCAGATTCTCAAGGACTCTCCAGTTACGCTCACGTGGAAGGACTTCAAGAACGAACCCAGTGTGCACTGGAGGATTACATTCGCACCCAGTACCCTAATCAACCCACGCGGTTTGGCAAACTTCTCCTCAGGCTTCCCTCTCTGAGGCTGATTCGCCCGGGAACGGTAGAGGAGCTTTTCTTTCCACCGCTTGGATTGGGAAATACGGTGGAAAGCGCTCTTAATGAAATGCTGGTTATTTCCAGTACTCCTCAATCTGCGCCCTCGCCGAATAGTTGGCCTGGTACAGCGGTATTTCCTAATGGTAACACTAGCAATATCACAAATATGAATGACTTAAATAACTTGAACATGTCAAACGTAAATATGAACGGTGCTGTTATATAAACACAGTTGGCTTGGATATACTAACCAGATCAAAAACTCTCAAAGATCCTGATTACATTTGTGTCTCTACGCCTTAATAAAAAAGCAAACAGAAAATTGAAAGGAGAATGTGTTCTAGATGCTGACAAACACCCGACAACAACTTGTGACAAGTAGTAACAAATTAAGGTAAATACGCTTATATTATCAAACCATACAATATCCAAAGTAAGGGAAAACATAGTGCAATGTATTTTACCACAATTGCTAGTAATCTCGCAATCTTATTGGCTAATTTGCCGTTGTCGATAAGAGTCTACACAACGCTGCTCGCGTCAACGTGTCGCGCAATGCCTGTTTTCAGCTCGCGCTCTGAAATTAGCATTTTCTTTGACGCTGATATTGTGGTAAAAAACAAATCGAATGTGGTTTAGCATTGTCTATACTCTTATCGACAACGATATTCGTCATCACAGTGGTCAAAATTTGCTGTGGACTCACTCGGCTGCGCCTCGTGAGTCCACAACATTTTGACCACTGTGATGACGAATATCGTTGTCGATAAGAGTATAGACAATGCTAAACCACATTCGATTTGTTAACTCTAAATCAAACAGACTCGTCTCAGTTAATTTTAGGAAAGTAGATCAGTTTATTTAGGCACAATTACTTCAAAGCAAAATTAATTTTTATAACAAAGTAAGAAAATAAATACGAAAAAAATATTTATGTATGAAATTTTGCCAGATTTTTGTACTTGCTATATCAAATTAGAAAAAAAAACTATATTAGAATAGTTTTTAAGTGAATGGAGATCATTTAAAATCTAACATTAATAAAGAAGTACTAGTCCTGGTTGATGTTAATCTTATTTAAAAGCCAGACTTCACTTAGACTGTGAGTAGTCTCCAATTTTGGCGAAGGATTGGGGCAATTTCGCGCGCGTGTCACTTTCTCCCCCCCCCCCCCCACAATCCATCGCCGAAACTGGAGACTACTCGCAGTCTAGACTACGCTCTAAGCGTGGAGCAAATGTGTTTCAGTGACCCACTTAAGAGGCGACATAATCATGTCATTCCATTGTCTTACTTCAGAACCAAAAGACTCCAACCCTAGACTGATGAAGCCAATTCTCTCAGTTTTTAACACCGTATCTCCTCTGTACACCTCACACATTATACTCGAATGCCTCAGTTCTTCTTCTTTCATTTCAAACACGAAGGTCTCGTTGAAGACTGGTGAAGTGGACTTCTTGATTACTTTCGTCTTTTTCCGTTCGATTGCTTTTCCGCGGACATAGTAGAACACTTTTACAAATGTATCTAACAGAAAAGGAAAAATAAAAAACGAGGACATTCTTTATTTTTTTGTAGGACATGTTTCGATGTTGACGATGATGTTTGCAACATCGAAACATGTCTTACAAAAAATTAAAGAATGTCGTCATCTTTTCAAAAATGACAGTTTACTTTCTGCTCTCTCAACCAAAAAAAAAAAAAAATAGTGCGAGTGCGTGTTCATTTGAAAAGTGGCAAGCTGGAACAGCTGGTGTATGAAATCCTTCTCCAGGGATAACCTGATAAACGGCTTCCGGGAAGATCGCTTGGCCGACAACTGATAGCTTGGATTTCAAAAATTGAGTGAGTGCCAAGTCAGTTGCTTTTACAACCAGCTCCCAGCCGCACCTCCTCCTCGCCCGTTCGGAAGTAATCGTCTACAAGTACTACTGCACAAGTGTGCTGTAGTAATTTGCAGACCCTAAAATGAAAACCAAAGCCTTACGCTTCGGGCCACATGCTGCAGATTTCCAATGCACGCATGCGCTGTTCTTGGTGAGCCACATCCTACAAGTGGTGCACTTTATTATCCTTAGCAGCAAAATCAACCGATGAGTGGCTTTGTGCCATCCTCGTTTTCCTGCGCCTGGAAATAGTTACGTTCACCTAGCTTCCAATTCTAATCGTTCTACCATGTTCTTCTCGTATCTTGAGAGTAAAACTCGATTTATAATATCACTGGCGAAATGATTGATGGTTTGCTTGATTGACTGATTGATTCATACATCATGAAATGTCTGCCTATAAGAAATACAAGGTAATCAAACAAACTGTTTTTACCCAGTCCTCCAGGTGCCTCTGACTTCGATGGAGGTAGTCCCATGGCTTTCCCGACAAGCACGTGCACATGGCCAGCGGTCGGTTTTTGGTACAATGAAACAGTCAAGGAGCCTCGGTCCTCTGACTGAGAAAGAAAATGCACGTGTTCGTAAAAGGAAATAAATTGGTAAGTAGTAACAATAACAATAGTTTGTTCAAAGAGAATGATAGGATAAGGGAAGCCTCTTATTTGGAAATAGTGTGCTGGTGACAACATTTTGTTTAACATCTTGGTGACAAGATCTTGTTCGGTTAGGAGAAACCGTTGAAGAGCGCATGATTGAAGGGAAACCTGAGGGGACAGGGGATAGAGGAAGCCTCCATCGTCTCTCTTTTCAACCCTTGTCTGTCCGCTCCATCGTGTTTCTCCGGAAATGAGAGCCTGAAAAGGCTTCGGTGAGAATCAGCAACAACAGTAGTAATAACAACAGCTATTCCAGCTAAAGTGTTTCAAAATGAGGTAAGCTGCAAGAGTAGTCAATTGCACAGCTCGGTAGAGACAGTGAGCTTTATCGAGGCTTAAGCAGCTTTGTTTGAAGAAATATTAAACAAGATTTTCCATTGCAGCAAAACTCGCAAGCGTGACAGAGAATGCAGAATGTAACGCGGCACAATGAAAGCGTGACAGCATAACTGACAAAATCATGTACTTACGTTGGTGATAGTCTTAGAGTTTAAGTGACGTGATAAAGTTGTGCCTTCCAACAAGTCAACCTCTAAAAGCGACAACATCACCTCGGCGACGAATTCACTCCGAGAGAATTTGTCGTAGTCGAGGACAACGAACTTCAAGGTGCAACTGAGAAAAAGAAAAACAAACGCCCTTTTTTGTCACGTGATCTATACACATTTAGTTCACCAAGGAGGTCTCTCCATGCGTACACAAACACATTTCATTCTGGTCATTCGGTGTTGAAAATCACACTGGAAGCGATTGATATGGGACTAAAGGCCAAAATCTGGAGAATATACATATTTTTTTATGAACGTTTGCCAAAAAATGATCTAGACGTCATTACTCATGAAACGCTTAAACACTCAGCTTCCTAGTTACGATATTGTTGACCACACCTACAACCTTTTCAAATTTTCTTCCTTTACATAATTGTTTTTCAAGTCATTTGTCACATGCATGGAATCTAAGATCTGAGGTCTTCTATATACAGCATAACCCACAGTGTAAGGGTATATTCAAAGCTCACTCTAACCTTTTTTAAAACCGATTTATGGTATGGCTATTCAATGTGGTAAGGCAAAAAATGGTACACTCAGCATAAAGGACTACACAGTTCAGGCACAAAAAATACATCTCATTATAACGCTAGTGGAGAAAGCATCCTAATACATTCATTGAATACTAACAGTAGTCGCTTACTTTTGTGCTTCCTCTAATGTTAACCGATCGAACATGCACATGCGGTTCGTTGCAAGATTTAGGAAGCTTGACCTTGGCTCTTTGTTACGGTCCTCTGGTAAAAGGTGGACACGAACATACGGCGTGGAAACTCCGGATAGACGAACGTGAGGTAGATCAAAGGCTCCGTTGACCTGAGAAAGAAAATAAATAAATAAATAAATAAATAAATAAATAAAAATGGGAAATAAATCATGAATAATAAATAAATAAATAGCGTATCTCTTTAATAATAGAATGAATAAGGAGCTTGTGTCAAATTTTATGTGTTCTTTTCTCATAGAAACTAAGGCCTGTTTCAAACGTCGTGCTACTGCCGTGTCGAACTCAATTCATAAATTAACATTTTGGATTTGCTTTGTGCAACGGTTGGTAAGTGTTTTAATTACGGCACCCGACGATTCTGGGTACGAGATTGGGCAACAACTTTTTATTCAACGGAATTAAATTCGACGTCTGAAACCAAGTCGTGCTGGAGTCGTGCGACAGTCGAGCCAGCTAAGCACGGCAGTAGCACGACGTTTGAAACGGGCCTAACTTTATAATCGTGCACTTATTAAAATCTGTTTCAAGTCATAGCGAGACTCGGTGTAGCCTGAGTATGACAGGTTTTTGGTGCTCAGTGCTGCAGAAAAACTAAGCTTATGTTAATTAATATAACATGAAAACATACCTGGACAAAAAGTAAATTTTTAATTGTGACAAACTGTATGGAGACTTCCAGTTTCCCGTATGGCGCAATCGAAGCCTTCTTTTCTCGTTTAATTTGAGCCGAAAGCGGAGTATATTGTGATACAGCTCTTCGATATTGCGGTCGATATTCCTTGGTTGAAACCCACCCTTCCTCATCAATGCGAGCCATTCCCATCCCGTGTCGTATTCCCGGTGGAGTCGATGGAGCGGGCATTGAAATAGACCTTCTCACGGCAGGAGGAGAAAGCTTCCCCTCAACCTCGTCCACTTGAATTTCTTCGTTTTCGCTAACTGGCGTCATTGTTCCCTCGCTTCCTTCTGAGAGGAGAGTGTATGGCGGGATAACAAACTCCGGAGGCTGTTTTGGTGTGATGAAAGTTCCCAGCTTTCGGCACGGTCTGTCGCCATTTAACGTCTTTAAGTATTTTCTCAGGAAAACCACCCCAACAATCGCGAGAGCGAGTAGAAAAACCAAAATTCCAAGCCCAACGGACGCGGCGATGGAAGACGATTTCATATCTCCCGCCTTGTTGTCCGTTGGAAAATTGATATCGCTGGCGTGCCAAATTAAACCTTTCAAAAATGATGACAATCCTTTATCCTCTGGCTCTTGACAATAAGCCGATGCCAGTATCTTGAATCAGTATTTAAAAAAGACTCATCGCCTCGAGGAAGATTTCAGTTCCTTTCAGATTATTTTCAGTTGAATGGCGTCGAGACAAAATTTGTATTGTAAGTAGTAACGATTTGAAGTGAAGCTTGAGGGCATCCGATATTAGCCAGCGTCTTTTGTGTCTGCTATTCCCTCTTTCAAATTATCCACGCTGGTGACAGCCATTAGTTCCCAAATCAGTGCTGCTATAAAATGGTTAACGTCGACTTGCGAACCGTTTTTTTACCCGCTCAAAATATGAAATAGTTTCGCGTTCTGTTTTCACAAGAGCCTACTTCCTGTTGATTTTGTAACGCAACAAGTAACGCGAAAGCCTAAAACAGGAAGTCTTCTTGTCATTTTCATGTAGCGTCCAATAAATTAAAACAATACAGTCATAAGGTATCTGTGTTCGAAATATTTTAATGAAAGGCCCTTTTAAATACCTAAATGACAGATTTCCCTACCCTTTCATATACTTCGACTTTAATTTCATATACCTGGAGCGTGAAAAAGGTACCCCCTTCGGGCGGAGCCTCTCCGTATAGGCCATTATAGGGAGTAACCTCCACCCCCCGGGGGGGGGGGGGCGGCACATGCCAAATAAACAATCTCTCTCTTAAATATGCTTGTAAAAGAAATTACTCATCAATAAACGGCGCATCATAAACACTTTTGTAACGAAATTTTACGACAGAGTATTTTGTCGTTTCAATCGTCTCTGTGCGCCTTGTAGAACCAGAGATATCACGTCACTGTAACACAAATAAAACAGATTTGGAATGAATTCATTGTTTCATTGTCAGACTCTTTATGTCACCGGTTGTCTCGGTTCCGGCGGTGCCGCGCAAAATCCAGAGAGAACAAAAACTAAACATCGAGCTTTCAGCGCCTATTGAGTTTCGTTCTTCAGAAACTGTGGAGTGTACAATATCGGCCAACCACTTTCTGATTTTCAAGCGCTCTAATTATGCATGCCAGGCCGCGAATTCGTATACCGTAAAATTCCTGTTATAAGCCCTGGGCTTATACAACTTCGTAAGGGGTTTGGGGTGGGCTTATAAACGGAGGGGCTTATATCCGGGGGGGGGGGGGCTTACAAGCGGAATAAAAAAACGTTTCGAAATGAACTACAGCAATGTTGATATCGGGAAAGACGTTTTTAATTTACTGGTCTAAATTTAGCTTTAAATCAACTTCATTTTGATATAAAACACTGAACAGATACTAGAGGGGGGGGGGGGGCTAATTTTCGGGGTGGGGAGGGGGGCTTATAACCGGATGAATTTTTTCCAACTAGATAGACCTATAACCAGGGGGGGGGGGGGGCTTATAACTGGAATTTTACGGCATTAGAAAAGGAAGATTCATATGAAGATTTAGAGCTATCATATCAAAAGTGAATCTATATACTCTTCATAGGTTTACATCTTATCTGCTTTATTGTCCGATCATGTTTTGTCTCAGCTACTTCGATTTTGCTCTGCAGCTTTAACTACACTGTGTATCTTTTAATGAACTAATGCAATATCAGTTTCTCTTACGTAGTTTTTGCTTGTTGTGACCCCCCCCCCGGGGGGGGGGGTACTTGACCCACGTTTTGGTATAGGGGTGCCGCTGGGGGTTTGAAACCCTGACCCTGTTTCGGACAACTGAAATACCTACCTACCCTGTGTAGGGCAACGCCCTCTATTTTAAAACCCTGTTTAGGACAAAGGACAACATCGTATATACACACTCTCTTGTTTACACAAGTGCTTTTTGTCAGTCCTGAAAATGGTGTAATGTTGACTGATGACCCGCTGAATAAATACCTAGATTAGTAGACGTCTCCGTTTTCGGATTCTTTTCGGATTGCTAAATAGTAGCTAATAGTCGATAGCTTGCAAGCAGGCTCTCCAGGAGTTTGTTGCGGCGCGAATCATGTGGAGAAACTGGAGAGCCTGCTCGCAGGCTATAAAGTCGACGGCAGTCTTGAAACCATATCCTGTCTAGGACGGGTCCAGACCCTTTTAAGAACACCTCACTTGAAATTATATACTCGGTTTAGGACGGAGGAGCCAAAAACCATATCCTATCCAACGGCACGTCCCCGTATAGGCCATATAGGGGGGTACCCCCCTTCCGGGAGGTGGCCGCACTGATCTCTTGCTCCAAATGGTTGCTAGACCTGTGAAGTCTGTCTCCTCTTCAGAGTTGGGAGTGATTTACGTGATTTTGTGATTTTTTTCCGCACTGATAGACGTTTCCACGGTTTTGTCAACTTTTGACTTTGACCAGGTCGAGAAATCTATCGACACTGCTAAAAAGACCACCTAAAAATTAGTAAAATGGCCAGGTTTGAGAGTCACATCTTGCAAAACAGTGAAAATAGGGTTCTACAAAGTTGGGAAATATTACTAATATTCTAACAGAGATTCAATCCGTGAGGCCAGGGAAGCTTTTTTAATTTCAAAAGGCAGAACAATTGATCCTGAACGTCTTAACATCCGCGAAGAAACATATTAGTTAATTTTTGTTATAAACTTTATCATTTTTTAGATTTTTTTCTAATATTTTATTTTACACTGTCAATCATTTTAGTTTTACGTGTTTCCGGTATAATACTACATAAACACCCCTAGCCTGTGAACAGGCTCCGCGGCTGGGGAAAACGAAAAGAACTGGTCGCGGCGGGAAAAATGGCCAACTGGCCGGGGCGAGGGAATTGGCCGAGTGGGGACTGGGGAGGGGAAATCAGTCCCCACTCGGCCAATTCCCTCGCCAATTCCCTCGCCATGGCCAGTTGGCCATTTTTCCCGCCGCGACCAGTTCTTTTCGTTTTCCCCAGCCGCGGAGCCTGTTCACAGACTAAAACACCCCTTCCAATGTAAATTCTCATTGTACCTGAAGAAGGCTGGTTTGGCCAGCCGAAATAGGTACACAAAGCTAAAACCATGCTAGGTTGTATCGGCCCTTGCTTTTATACTTTTTATTGATTTTATTACGCCGATAAGATCACCAGTTTGATCCAACGTATACCAGCGGGATGACTGTCCACGGTTGCTTGCTTGAACATTGGAAATATTACAGACGTGAGTTTGCAAGGCAACCTCGTTCTCAGGGCTTTTGTATGCTAGGGCCAAACCTGCCCCCAGCATATCGTTCTGAAAATCACCGAGGTAGCTTTGCGAAACTTTGCGAATTTAAAAATAAAAGATACATGTACGACTCCAAAACTTAGCTTTTTTTATTTCTACTAATTTTAAGGTGCTCTTTCCAGCAAGTGTCGACAGATTTTCGTTACATTGATGGCCAATATCAAAAATAAAATAAAAATAAAATAAAATAAAATAAAAAGAAAAACGGGAAAAGGTCTATTTCATCAGATTCCATATCACGTTCACCTCAGCAGTCTGAAAGAATCTTGCAGGAAGTTGGAACCGGCTGTCACATAGTCTTCCATGTACAGACCTCTCACTGCCTCAGCCCGCACCGAAAAATACTAAGACTTTCCTAACCAAGTTGTGCACTCAGCCTTGCTCGTCTTGCTCATCTCTTTTGACAGCTTACGCAACACATGTACACTCATACCGCTTGACATTTCATGACCGATACAGTAACCCCCTGGGGGGTACCCCAGAAAATTTGGGTGGGGGTGTGCGGCCCGCTTCCTAAAACCCTCAACCTATTTCAGACCACAATATGCGATTTTCCCTACCCTATTTCAGACCTGACCAAAAATTCGATACCCTATTTCAGACCTATTTCAGAACATTTCACGTACGCGATTGGCGTAAACATAATTTGAGAAGGGCTTAACGCCAGGAGCCCATGAATATTTATGGGCTCCTGTTAACGCCTAATGATGAGAAGTAGCTTCTTCTTTAAAAAAACATACCAGTTAATACGCTTCTGAACATAAACATCGATACCCTATATTTCAGACCTAAACGGCTAAAAACCATACCCTTTGGGGCCACACCATACCTAAATAGCCCATATAAGGGAGCATCCCCCCCCCAGCCCCCTGGACAGTAACCACCGTTAAAAGAGCTTACAATTTCACTGAAAATAAGAATGTTTTTCGGCCCAAGCGCAAATTTTCGTGTTCTTGATTACTTAGAAGCTAAATGCAAGTCAAATAACATTTTGGGTTCTTGTTTTTGAAAGTATTCTAACGTATTTTAATACAAAAAAATGCAATAAAATCGCATTTTGCATTTCTCTCCCTCCTCCCACCCTTTCCTCTCCCGCCTCCCCTCCCCCTCCCCCTCCCCCTCCCTATTCTCCCGGGCTCCAGCCCGCGCCCCTGTCCTCCTCCACATGATACAAGGAAACGCCGTGCAGAGGATTCCCTAGCCTGCATACAGGCTCTACATCTGGGCAACACAGAGGATTTTTGCCTCGATTAATGGCGCGCGGTCAAAAGCTACGGGATTGGGGCCCACAATCCCTTAGCATTTGACCGAGCGCCAACCTGTCTGAATTGCCCTAATGAGCCTGTATGGAGGCTAAGGATTTCCGCAAGTTTTTATCATTTCGTTGCTAGTATTGTGTCCTTTTATCGGAGAAATTTTCGCCGTTTTGATTTATAGATACTATAAAAAGTTGTCAGCAGAACCGTGCGAGAAACGTGATCATCTTGATTTTAAATGACGAAATTACGTCGGAGATCGCCGCGTTCTCTTCATAGACTTCATATCCTAAATTTGACTGACGGATAATCAACTCAACGGGTCACGGAGGATACCCTCATAGCCCCCTATTTGGGCATAGCTAGCATTTGAATTTGTGGTCCATATGTGCAGGTATTCATTCCTTTGCACCGGGCAATCTCTTTCGCATGGTGATTTAGATTACGAGCAAACAGCAGATTTTAGCTTTATTATCTGCATAATTTGAGTTATCTAGATCTAAGAATTGGTCAGGCCTTTTTTTGGTGAAAATCGAACGCAACTCAGCAATCACCCCTGATTCAGTTCTGCCCCTTAATATCTCTCCTTAACGTGTAAAAACCAGTTTGATCTGCAATTCTACTGCCGGAAACGCTCGAAGTCTGTTACGAAAGGCACCAAAAAATAATTAACAAACAGCTTTCTTTCAGCGATTGCGACGTAATGATCCGTAAGCCCCGACAAATTACGCATGTTTAAGATTCCATTGCGACTGGAACTCTTTTTTAGCTCTACAGCGGAAATAGATAGCACAACAGCATTAAGACCGTATGACAGAAAACGTCATTCAACCAACAAGCATACCCGATACGGGATGATAAACAGAAGGCTGCCAAAAGCACTGTTAATCCTTTTGGTCGGATAATTTAGAGGACGTTTTACATATCATTGTAAAATTCGAAATTCCAGTCGAGAAAACTGGCACTGACATTTCGTGGATTAAACAACGCGAGAGAGATTGATCATCAACGGCAAATTTCAGCCTACAGGGAGTCGTGACTCGGAAAACAATGGGCTGATCCCTCATTGATCCTTTGCACAAAAACGCGGGACAATTTCCACGTGTGGTAGCAGCCGGAATTTGCGACATTAGTTTCGAGCCTAGAATCTTTTGGATGGAGTATTCAGTCCCTTGAATATGCAAGGTAAAGGCTATGCACATTTAACTAAACAAATGTAGTGAAAAGGATGTGTCGGGCCAGTATGATAGCTTTGACAAATGGGAGAAAGAAGAGATATCTTCAAATTTAATTTACTTGTATGGTTGAGTTTGTTGTATACATTATAGCGTTTGAATAAGCTAAGGTTACGTGTTCCATCTGTGTTACTTTTTTTAGCAAACCTAGGGAGGAGAAAACTGCGCTTTAAAATCCTAAAAATTTTGCCCAATGTCCGTTAAAATATTTTCTAGACATTTCTGTTAATCTGTTTGCTCGACAGGACAGGTAATCCTTATTTATAAAGACGTTTTACGTAACAACAACTAGTCTGCCTGTGAATATAACAGTTTAAAGTTGTTTTCCTTTCTTTGGTATTTATGTTCACTTTTTAAAACCTTCTCAGGTTTGAGGATAAAGAACGCAAAACGTCATGAAATCGAATGGGTTGTTGTAAATTGTGATGTCAATGATTCGTGACAAATTGACAAACATATCAAATGCTCAATAAACACAGTGTCACACACCGACTGTCAATATTTCCTTTGGGGTTAGTAGATACCGCGAGCAAAGTGCAAAAAGATTGTCTGAATCGGCAGAGAGAAAACATGAAGGAGACTTCGAGATATTTTAAGCCGTTATTTGGCCCTCAGTACTTTATTGCCCTGGTACTTTATTGAGACCATAAGTAGCTGCTACGTGTTACCAGAAAAGTTATTTTAATAGGAAAGTTGAAAATTGATACGCTTCGCTGAAACGAGTTCAGTTCGCAACTAATCGCAAGTACCATTCAGTTTTGTTTGTTTCTCTCAAGAGACGTACACAAGGAAGCGCTGAAAGGCTGTTCAGTGTTCTGGCTTTCTGCCTGTTTCAGCGATTTCGTCATGACACGTTTTTACGCGAACTGCGAGGTCGTTCCATTCTAGTTTTACTCGCGAAGACAAGTTTACCACAGCCGTTTGTCAAAGTCTTCTAAAGCTATCTTTTGTGTTTTTCCCGAGGCAAAAATCCGCTTCAAAACCATGTGAATGTGATTTTTGTGTTGCAATCCTAAAGAAAACTCGGGAAAACAAGTTCTTTGAACTGCGAATGGCAGAACCTTCGGCCCTCTTTTTCATCTCATTAACTATTTCCATAGGTTTCCTTGTATCTGTTGCTAACTCCTTTTTAAAATGCGATATTGTCTCTCATTCACGATTATGTAGTTGCTTTCTCTGTGTTTATGCTAAAACCCACTACTGTCTTTCTTGAATTGCTGGCTCGTATGTCACTGGATTTCCTGGTTTGCTGAAAACTTCAGGGCTGTTTCAGCGTTATCAACGTTATGAAGCGACATGTATTTTTGTGACCTGTGAACCGGTGTAAGCTGCAGCGGAAGCATTCATATTTTAAAACGCGTTTTCTCTTGTTACAATTTGAAGACGGATTATTTTCTTCACCGATTGATTACACTAAAAAGTATTATGCATAAACTGTGCGGAGAACAGAAAAACATTATCATCAGATGTCACGCCTCCTGTGAGAGTACACCCATCCACACTAATGCGTTTTCGTTTGAAAACGCATAAGTTTTGATGCGTTTTCGCCTATCACCCACACCGTAAAACGCCCGAAAACGCTGAGGAAAATAAAAACTTTCGTAAACGGTTTTAAAGTGGAGTCTTTTGAAAACGCATCGGTTTGAAAACGCCTTGTTTCTGGTGTGGATAGGTGAAAACGCATCGAAATAAAACGCTTACATCATCCGATGCCACCGAAAACGGATACTTTTGAAAACGCAGTAGTGTGGATGGCTGAAAACAATGCGGAAACGCTAATGTGGGTGAAAATATTTTGCTTCGTTTTCTTCGAGATGAAAACGGAGACTTTTGAAAACGCATTAATGTGAATGGGGCCTTACTACGTAACATCAATCTCCGCTGAGGGATCCGTCATTTGGGGAAGTTAATAGTGCTGCAGTATTTGCGTCTCACTGAACTGCTTTCCTCCCGCTAACAAATCGAGACCTTTGAGGGAGGAGTGGGTGGGGATTGGGGGTTGGGGAGCGTTTGAGAAGTGGAAGAAACTGAACAAGAAAGGGTAATTTTATTTTATTATATTTTTAAAGAAAGGGTATTATATCAAATTTTCTTTTGCTGTCAGGGACGCCAGGAATCGTGATATCGATTGCTGTGGGGACAACAGTCCTGGCCGCCATAACCGCCGTATTTTTAGTTAAATGTTATTTGAACTGGAAAAGACAGCAAAGGAAGCACAAGAAACAATTAGGTTCGTTTGATGGTACAGTTCAACAGCTGGTGATATCGTCGCAACCAGTTGACTTTGTACCATTGTTGATTCAAGATCAACTGGAGGAGGAAGACGATGCATTTGAAAATGGGAATTATTTGCCTTCAAGAGGCATATCAGCCGAAGAACTTGACCGGCTAAGAGATGCGACAGAAATCAAGTCTAAGGTGAGCTGAAGGCGTTTATTGTTGTACTTTGGACGCTCGCGGCTTGACGTTAACAAGAATGCAATAGTTGCCAAGGGCGGGAAAATGCAACCAGTCAGGGTAACATGAAGTTTTCGAAACATTTTCCCTCGGTATTTCTAAGGCGGGAGGGAACCTAAGTCCTACAAGCCCCATGGTTTTAATATTAGGTTCCCTCGCCATTTGGTTTTGTTCTATTTTTTTTCATAGTGTTAATCATTGCAATTCTGTATATTAATCATTGTAGTTTATTAATCATTGTAAGTTCATTGTGAGTGGTAAATAAATATACAAATACAAATGATAACGATGCAGGTTTCAGCGATTATCTTCACGCCTGTGAAGACAGCCTCTTGGTAGAGGAGATGTTCTCTCGGCCTTTTCAATAAGAAGCAATATTAACAAGGGGCCTTTGTTCCTTTAACAGGAGCATAAAATTCCTCCTCCTCTCAGAAGATTGGACACGGCCTCAAGTATCCTGGACAAGCCTAGCCGCAAATTAAAAAAACCAATGGAAACCGGTAAAAGAGGAGAATCGCTGTATTTTGATGACGGCGACACTTCAGAAAGTGGTGAGCAAAACATTTTCATTCATAAAGGTCTCCTGACCTGATTGTATGCGATGCAATCGATCGATCCATGGTTTCCCTGAGAAACATCGACATTTGCTTCGAATATCGACTATTTCAATACCTTTTGAGGAGCGGGGATGGCGTAGTGGTGAGAGCACTCGCCTTCAACCAATGTGGCCAGGGTTCGATTCCCGGGCTCGACGTCATATGGACCCTTTGCAGCTGGTCAGTCACGTGGTACAACAACGGCATGCTGGAGAGAAAGCAACGCACTGGGACATGACAAACAAAGAGCTTACATCATTTCAAATGGTAATTTTCTTTGTTTATCTTGTCCCAGTGCGTTGCTTGCCCTCCAGCGTGGCGTTGTTGTACCACGTGACTTACTTTCTGCAAAGGGCCCATTGGGCAACCAATTTTTGACCACTGGGAACGAGAAATAACGCGTATATTCTGTGTATTCCTCACTGTATCACATATCGTTGCTGCTTTGGACACAAGTCCTCCAGAAACGTGCGTTTTCATAGACTAAGTGTCAGTAAATATTGCACTCGTATCGGATGGATTTGAAAAGCTGGTACCGTTTCCACGTTTGGTCCTGTATGGTTTGTGAGGTGTGTTTTTAAAGATTCTTTCAAAAATTTACCTGGAGAAAATTTCACTCAGATACTGATGACCTCACAAAAGATAAGTACAGATACGTACACTGAGTGGACCCCCGCAAATATACAACTTTACTAAGGGCTGGGGCCGAACAGCACCTCAGGACACAGACGATCCTCCAGTCAAAACAAAATTAAGTTTAGCTTGATTTTTCTTCTCTCAACAGAAACATCAACACGAAAGAAAAAGATTAGCATCTCAGGTTCTCCTATACCACAGCGTAGTTCTTCAGTGCACGGCCGTCCCGGCAAAAAAAGACTTACTGGAACGTTCGGTCTGCTCAGTCGACGACAGTCGGGAAGTAGTAGGAGTTTGTCGTGTGAGTCCCTCACAGACGAAGGACCTGACCATATACCACACATGCGCAGTAAAGTTGTGTCCATAGTTGATACAAAAGCACCGCGATCAAAGATGATCAAACCAAGACGACTTAGCACGGGCGAAACACCGTCCTTAGACAAGCCAGTTAGGAAGACGTCGCGAACACCTGAAAGACGTGGAAATGTGGCTTTTAAAGTGAACTATCTCAAGGAGAAGCACGCTCTTGAGGTGCATTTGATCAACGCAACAGGCCTACCAATCAAGCATCATAATTTTCTGAATACATTCGTGCGTGTCTCACTGAGGACGCCATCGAAACATCTGCGCCGTGATAGTAAAGTGGTCAAGAATAGCTGCAACCCTATTTACGACGAAAAATTCGTTTTTGATAGTATTTATTTGTCTGAGTTACAACAGACCCATTTAAAGCTCAAGGTTATGCATGTGAATCTGCGTGTGGGTGTCACAAGATATGAGCAAATCGGTGAAGCAGCGGTTTCCCTGTGCGATGAAGATGTCAAGCGTGGGGAGTCTGTTTACCGAGATCTGTTTGAGAGAGCCAAGAAAAGCCAGGTGAGTTGTGACCTAATGCCTGCCAATGGTAACTGGCTTCGAAGTGACTTAGCTATACTGAAAAGGTGTTGATTTCTCAAGTTACTCAGTACTTCGGGTGGACTGCTGCAAATGCTGGGTAGGATTTTTTGCCAAAATAGGCCAAAGCCAAAATACACCATATATTAAGCTAGGGTAATAATGTTCACAACATCGGATTTTGGACGCTTTGTAGCAGTTGACGAAAACCCCCATGTGTGCCAGACCCTGTTAAGCCAAAGATACTCAAGGCTGCGATGGTCAACAGAAATCTTTGATGTCGGTTACCAACGATTGCTTCGACGAAAGTATAAAATCTTGTAGTACTTAAAATACTGAACCAGTATAGGACCCTGTAGTACTTAATGGATCCAGAATAAGATCCTATAGTACTTTCACGCAAGATCCTGTAGTGATTTACTGATCCCGATCCAGTATAAGACCCTGTAGTACTTTACTGACTTGACCCAAGCAATGAGCTCATGTTTCACCACACCTCGTCTCTTTCAGTGTGCCGGAGAACTTTTTGTGTCCGTTTGTCATCAGGCCACATCATCCCGCCTAAAGGTTGTCAACATGAAACTGAAGGATCTTCCAAAATCAATAAAAAGTAAATAACGTTCTGTTTTGTTTATGTTATAATGTTATTTAGCGAGCAGGAGTATGTTACAGAGGAATTATTCGTAACGTAACTTGAAAAATTTGTGGATGAAAGTCTTGAATGTGAGAAAGCAAATTATTATTATCAAATTAATTATGATCAATTAATTAATTGTAATGATTAATGAAATAAATAAACAAAATTCAAATGAAAGCTGTTGATCATGCTCAGCAAAATGAAAATTCTAACAACGGGTGCCTTTCATTACTGCCACTGACTTGGCTTTCTCTTTCTCCCGTGAGAGATCATTCGATTGAAAACCTCCTGACATACCGAGAAAATTATAAGCACAGTCTCCCGTGGTAGAGAGGTTTAGATATTTTTATATTATTATTATTATTATTATTATTATTATTATTATTATTATTATTATTATTATTATTATTATTATTATTATTATATACTTTCCTCTGGCTTTTTCCCGTTCAGTTTCCACCAGCGAATTAAAAATTTGTCGTACTTATGACCTGGAAATCTAGTGACAGTAAGAATCAAAATCACGGTGCTTTACTGATAGAAATCATTACTTTTTCTCCAGGTCCTTCCATCACCGTGGAGCTTACACACAAAAATGAAATCCTCCAGCAAATTCCAGTCAAACTTAAACGGAAAAGCCTGACTGTTGATGAGGAATTCAGTTTTGAAGTCGCCACAAATACTTCCTGCCCGCTTGAGAATTTCGGCGTGCAATTCACCGTGTTTCATCATGATTTTATACGCGGAAGTGAGATTGTTGGTCAAGTGAGACTTGCCATGGACGCACCATTGCAGAGTGAAATGAAGCACTGGACAGCGGTTGTTCTATCTCCGCATAAGCCGATAGCTGAGTGGCATAAGTTGCACGCACCTTTGCAGTAACAGTCAGTTGATTGGACACTTCATCAAGACAAGCGGATGTACAGAAACCCAGACATAACAAACACTGTAACAAAGAAAGAAATTCTGCTTGCAGAACTGTGGTCATATGTCAAGTAAAAGTTTGTCACGTGGTCATTCGCGCGCGAACTTCTTTATAATCACGTGATTACACCGATTTCTCGAGGGCCAAACACGTCATATATAGTGCCGTTTTCATTTACTTACTTTAGCGAGACAAACATGAACAAGAAACTAAGAAAATATAATGTATAGTTTTGTAATATTAGAGATAAATATGGAGTAAGGACGGTGGGGCGAACTTCTAACTGTTCTGACGAAATTTAATAACGTTTTGGCTATTCAGCCTTCTTCAGATTAAAAACTTTAAAAACTAAGAACTAAAAACTATTTACAATGGTTGTGCTTGTCTGAGGTACTGGCGTATATAAGTCGGATAAGTAACAAGTGCAGAAAAGGTTATGCAACCGATTCGTGATTAGAGTCATAACAAATTCCCAAGGCAGGGCCCTCAAACAATGTAATAAGTTCCCTACTGAGGGCCCCTGAATGGCACATTTCAACAACGCAAAAGCAAAAGCGATTACATAACCTCTGAAACTATTTAAAACAAAATAAAGAATAAAAAAGGAACTGGACAAAAAGCAATTCATTTACCGAGCAAGAACATGTGAAATGGACAAATTATTTGTTGTAGTTAATGCGATTTTTAGAGCGAAATTCACGCCTCTTGTTAAGGCCATGCGGGTTAAGCGTGAATAATTGCGTCATCCAATATAGCTTCTCTGGTAAGCAGTAATTGGTCTAAATGTGCAGTAGTTTGAAAAGAATTAATTTGTTCGATGATAATAAAGCTTATATCAGAAAATTCGTGTTGGGAGCTATTAAAATGGACCGCCAATTCACATGTTCTATAAGTAGGTATACGCTTATACATTTAATATAATAGGTATATGCTTAAAGGTATACCTCAATACAATATTTCTTGGAAGAATGAAAACTATTCTTTCTCTTAGACTACGGTTATAGCCATACAACCTTGACGAGTTAAAATAGACGTCTCTCTCTTTCTCTGTGGCACGGTGAAATCAGTTTGGCCTGTAAATATTTACAGGTGTAATAAAATATTTCTTTTGGCAGAGACATGAAGATATTCTTAGACAGAATTAAAAGTAAAAGGAACCAAGAAAACGTGCAAGAAAAGTAGTCGTTTGAGTATACTTCAATAAAAGGTATTGCGATCGAAACGTCACTTAACCTGCGACCAAGCGTTTTCTTTTTCTTTGTACACCTTTGAAAGTTTCTCATAATAAAATAGAAAAGTGTCGAATATTAATTTTGTCTATTCCTTTTAGACAGGAAGAGTTCAAGTTTGTTCATTTTTAATGAATTCATTATGTTTCAGACTTTTTTCACCTGTGTTTTCAGGTTTAAGGTCGTGATTTTTTTTAACATTTCGGACGTGACTGTGATTCTTATTACGTTTTTGTTTTTAAGTGGTTTATCTATCGTAAACATATATCAGCTGGCAGAGTCTTGATATTCGCGTCACGTCTTGAATTTGATGGATTTTAAAAATTTCAAGTCCTTAAATATGGCACAAATTCTTGTAAATTTGATCCATCTTTTCGGCCGAAAACTAGGAGTTCCGGTATTAACTGAAATAATCTAAATGTGAACTAAACATAGTGCGAATTTCTCTCGTTGGCACATTATTTATAATTTGGATGATTTTTTTTTTGTTTCAGTGAGCTAAAAAAAAAAACAATTTCAAATTGAATTTTAAATGGTGGCAGAATTTAATTTTAAATCTTGTGTAGTTTTGTATCGAACATTACCAAAAAAATTCAATGTAATACAGGTTGGTAAACGAACAAAAATATATGTTATCCACTAAATTTTCAAGGAGTAAAACAAACTCTTTTCTTTTCTTAATCAAGTTGATACGATGAAACTTTCCTGAACATTTTCAACGCGTTCCAAACTAAAATGGGTTTTTCCAAAATACAAAATTCCGTCAGAATAGCACGGTAACAGGGTATAGGCTTAGAGGAATATTCGCTTTCTCGACGGAAAATAGTGATTTTGGAAAAAAACCATTTTAATTTGGAACGCGTTTTTCCATAACATGCAAATTATGAATTTACGTAAGACTTAAACTAGCCTTAAAATATTCCCACCACAAATTTCTGGACCACATTTCCTCTGCTGGCTATGAAAGATTCATTTCAAGCACTTCTTTTTATTATTATCGACCAACAAACTTCGTTAATTTTAAATGTGGAGTTTATCGTGAAATCAATACGTGAGCCAAACAGGTTTCGGTCTGAGTTAATGGTGTTTTCTCGCTTTTTGTGGCCTAAAAGCAATAATGGGGAAAGATTTTCTCCAATCGTTTCGTGCGCGTGTAATAACATCGTGAAAAACAACGTAATTTCCCAAAGTTCAGCGCGTTATTCGAGGCAGGTGCAATTCCCACCATAGTGGTGTTCTCTTCTGCATAACAATGAGTTAACAATCGACGCTAGCGAGAGTAAACTTCGCCAAAAGACGAAGCCCTGTCTTATGAAGAAAGCAGTCAGCTCTGTGGTCGCATTCTTGAAGAAGAAAAAGGACGATTTTTCCTTACTACGTGATTCGTTGCTAGCCAAATCCGAGGAGACCCTTGATCATCAAGCCGAATGTGAAAACGAGGAAAGGTTTTCTGTCATTAGATTGTGCAAGCGATGTGTTTTGGTTTACGAAAACAAAACATGGAACGAAAACGCGCCTCACAGCGGCTTAATCCAGAAACACAACCATGCTATCGAGCCAAGCAAGTCCAAGATACAACCCACGGTGGAGGAAACCGAGATCGCCTTATCTTTCGATCATTTTCAAAATCTCCGCAGATCTTTCACTGAATTACGCGATCAGTATTCAATATCGCTGACCTTGGTTGCAGAGCATTTACTCCGATGGCGATCTACGTCTCCTTTGGAGCGGCAAAATCTCGGGTCTCACTACCCGGTACTAATTTGGTTGCGAAGCTTCAAAATGGAAGAAGAATGGGAGGAACCAAATGCTTATGAAGATGAAGATCAGATTCTGATAAAACTGCGATTAGATTCTTTGTGTTCATCTGCAATCTTTCAAACGCAACTTCCGGTCGGTGAGCTGGGATCAAGCGCGGTCGTGTTGGTTCTGGCGAATAAATTCCACAAGCAGGAAATAACGTTAGAAATGGAAGAAGAATTGGTCATCGGGTATCTCAATGACATTTTTGAGGAAGCGTTTCTTCATATTCCATTCTCTGCCAAAGAAAGACGCGAAAAACTTGAAGCCATTTTCCGGACTGTAGACGAAATTCTAGATATCAGCGCCCGCGTTATCAAGACCAGCGGTGAGTCTCCTGAGAGCGCAGTCACCGTAAAGGAAGTGATCATTGAGACCGCGACCGTCGTAACGTCAACAGCAGCGGAAAGTACGGCAACGGTTGGCATAGAAACGGCGGCAATGGCGTTAGGACAAGCTGCAGCTGGTATCGCTATATCAGTGTTGGTAGATATCGCGTTAACCGCCGGCAGCGTCACGCGCGCGAAGTTACAGCGTGACAAAGGCTTGATCACAAACTCTCAGTTTAAATCCACCGTAAGGAGAAAGCTTTGTGATTCGGGGTGTCAGTTTATAGGAAGCACCACAGGGACCATTGTGGGGCAGGTGCTTATACCAGTGCCTGTCGTTGGGGCTATAGTTGGGGGCTTCTTTGGTAGTTTAATAGGTGTTGGGGTAAGTAAGGGAATTATCAAGACTTCAGAACTTATCGTTAAGGCGCAAAATGCCCGAGCTAAGGCAATTACTGAAAACTAAATTTCACAGTTAATATAGACAGTTCTGCTGTCATGGAATAAAGATTTTGACGACCTGTTAGCGGAAGTTTTTTTTTCCACAATCGGTTTAGCGCCGATTCACCAAACTTCAGGCTCAGTGAATCAAACCATAAATTTTTTAAATAAAAAGCGCGTTGGCTTTAACTTCAGTTGGATTTTTAAGTTTCTAAGTCAATCACAGACTGAACAATAAAGTTCCGTGTTGTATAATTGCTTTATTCAGGTAAGGAGTGACAGTAAAAGGGAATTACAAATTCATTGCTTGTTTGTGTTCTTTTCGTAAATAAAAAGCCCAGTAAACTGTTACAACATAGCACATAGCCTAGTAACTGTATTTTACTATGATTTAAAAACCCTGGCAAAGCCTGCAGAGAAAATCCAAGAAAAAGAAAAACAATTTTCTACACGTTTTCTGCACTGAGGGCAGTCCAAAAGCATCTTAGTTTTCCAAAGGGATAGGAAATATTGACTGGAGCTAGTTTTCGGCCAACTACAACCAGGTCCTTGTTCTCTCAAGCCGGCGGAGACGCAAGGGCTCATTACTTAAAGAACGACGGGCAGCGTTGGCTCTTCGTTGGAGTTTTGATGGGAAGAAAAAGATAAAGAGGACTGGCTTTAGGTCATGGGCCCGCATCGGAACTTATTGCATGATTGTCTTAACCAGCATGAAGAAACCTGTTCCTACTTATTGATGGTAAGACACCATAATCACCGCTTCTTCCCAGATAGTTTCTAAAACAGTTAAATCAGTAGCTTGGGTGTTCTTTGGTGTAACTCAAAGACGCCTTTTCATTTGAATGTGAAAAATTCCTACGCTATTCTTGGGGTAAGACAAGCTGGCAGAACTGGCGGTACAAAGAAACCGAGTCCATTTTCATAAATTAACTAGTTTGGTTGACGACAAATAACGAAGGCTAAGCGACTAGCCTGGTCTCCTGGTCTTGAGTCAAAACGAAAAAATCGTAGTTGTTTATGAAGATGTATTTGACGTGTCCGTCGTCTCTACAATCTCACCCTTTAGTTCCCCCTGTTTCTGCCTTCTCTCTTGCCTTTGCCTGGAAAACATGATTCAAATAGAAAGAAACAAAACATCAACTTTGTGAAAATAAAATCTTCAGGTTGCTCACATCCCAGTTTTTCGTAAACGGAAACGGAAAGATGAGAAAAAAGGAGGAAACAATGACTTAATGAAATCAGGACTTTATTTGAGTGTCAACGTATTAATATAGGACACTATCCAAATCGAACTGGAATTTGGAAATGCTGGTTTTTGATTAGAAAGAGCACGGAAACAGGCGTTTTAGAAGTTCGCAAGCTAGCGAAAACAAAACCGCATGTGACTGGACTGGAACGCCTGTGTAACACTTTCTTTGAAAACTGATTCGAACAGAAAATCCCGCTTCATTGCTGATTTGAGGGTATATTAGTAAGGCAAGTCTTCAACTTCTCGCGGCATTGCAAATACGCTGCGGCTCAGCTTGTTGTACACTGAATTCATTTTTTTTGGAGCATGCCGACAATGCTTGTCAGCAATTCGTCGTGCAGTTACTTATATCAGACCATAGAAAACATGTTTGGAGTTGTTTTAGCACTAGCCTCGTATCCCCCAGATATGCCTCAAACTTACTGCCTTAACAAGATTTCATCTCTATGATCTTTGTTTGAATGAACTACAGCGCCGTGATCCAACTGGAATTTACACAATGCTCTGAGCGGTCGAATTAACGCCTATAAGAACACAACACAAAAATTTATACGAATTACATAATATACACAAAATGATAAACAACTTATTGTAAACAATTGCAAACATAACCCAACATTACTGACCTGAGATTTATTTTGGTGCTGTTATTATTACTGTATGAGGTGGATCAAATGTTTGAGTCTGAGAGTAAAATCCTTAAAGTGCACCTAATCCCAAGATTCTTTTTCGCTAAAATAAATCTTTGCACCTGTTTAAAATGCACTAATTAGAATTTTTTCTTTTATTTCCACCAAATGCTGACTTTTTATGGGCTTCAAAACTGAACCTTATTTGGTTCACGGCTGACTCAGTAGGGGCATGGGTCTACCGGTATTCCTGATTTGATGACACGAACTGATTTGCATCTCATTAAGTCTTTGTAAACGTGACACGCAAGTAGTTTGTGACGTCAAATCAGGAATAGACCCATTCCCTTTGTGACTCGGTCATGTACCAAATGATGCTTAGTTTTTTGTAAGTTCTGAAGCCTATAAAATGTCAAGATTTGGTAAAAATGCGTTGTTAATAGGCGCAAAGATGTTGCAGTGAAAAAATATTTTGGGGTTAGATGCACTTTAAGTGAGACCAATCAAATGAAAGCCACTCAGCAGTACTTTCCAGTGGTGCTGTTTATTATGCTGTACAAGGCAGTTCAAGCTGTTGAATATGTGGACTAAATTATAAGGTGTGACCATTCAAAGAACACTTTTGAACAGAAACAGTGATGTTTGGTTAATTATCTTAATTGGCCACCAATAAGATGAGTCAAAAGCTTACAGTACCAGTTAAAAGTAAGTTGACAGTCTCGACTTGATCCTCGCGAGAATTGAGTATCGAGGATCAAGTCGAGAATCGAGACTCGATTCACTCGAAACTCAACTCGATCCTCATTACTCGATTCTCGCAGGAAGCACTCTATTGTTATTCATCGAGTACGTGATTCGACTTTTTGAGTCCTTGAGGAAAGAACACAGTTGTTCTGTATGGACACTTAAGTAGACACTACAACAGTTTCCGTTCGAACAACGCAACGAATTCAACTCAGCGCAGTCAAGTACTGTCCAAAAAATTCCAGTTACAGCTGTTGAAGCTTGTAAATAAATTCAGCACAGGGTGCCAAGTCAACAAAGGAGTGAACATAAGAGTACAGATTCACTGAGAACACTAACCTCTGCAATTTCATCATTATTTTCAAGAACTGCTAAGGATAAAGCTATGGCTTCTATTGTGCAAAGACTTTTGCTGTTGGGCTGTGTTCTGATCACATATTCACTGATATGATCATGTTCTAATTGAACCTGGAAAAAACAACACAAAAGCTGCCAACTATAACTTGAAAGAAGATTAAGCTGACATTAAGCCTTTAACTAACAGGAGACATCTACTAGTACGAATGTCAGAAACTAAAGAAACTAAAGATCTCTGTTATGTATAATGGCCATGAATGCCTCAATGAGACCCAAGATCTTTCTTTATTATGGAGTTTACAACACAGTTTGGGACCATGCACGTACTCTTTGATCCATCATCAGGGTTGTCAAAAGTAGCCTGCAGCCAGCGAAAATTGCCACTAACTTCGTGTTCCTGGCCAGCTACTCTGCTGGGATACATTCCTCTGATTCTTTAGTCCTGGTTTAGTATCATAGTTTTTTGGTTATAAGGTGCACTCGGCTATAAGACGCATCCCCAACTCAGCAACTCAACTGTGTCAATTTCTCCAAAGGAAAATTTCTGTAAAACACTTGGTTACAAGATGCATCAGTCAGTTTGTAATCATGGTGGAAAATGCGAATTTAAAAAATTGTTTCAGGAAAATATTTGCCTATAAGGTGCACCCCAAGTTTAAGAATTCTTTTTCAGTCAATTTAGCGATTCTCTTCTAAAAAACAGTGCACCATATAACCGAAAAACTACAGTGTACATGTAAGATGGCAAAATAGCCACCTACTTCAATGCTTATTTTTTGTTGTAAGTTTGAACTTACCTGTCTAGCCTGACCTAGAAATGGATTGTTGTTATAAATATCTTTTGCTTGCCTCCACGTTCCATCAAGGACAATAACGTCATAATGTTCACCAGGGGGAAGCTGCTCCAGTGATTTGACATTTTCAGCTGTTTATGGATGAGGACACAATTAGGCAAGGTGAACTCCGTGTGTAAAATGGGTAAATGCTTGATGGCAGAATGAGGTGATTCTTGTGTAAGTAGGAGTAAATGGATGCAGGGAAGACACTCCACCCTCCCCACCCTCTCTACACTGTGCTTTGGATGCTTTTCCATTATTGTTGTGATAATAAGGGTTCTCCCTGAATGAACCCATTTACAAAGTAATCAGCTGGAGCTAAGAGATGAATATAATTATTTCAAACTAAACACACTTGCCTTTTCTACTTTAGTGCTATTTAATGACTTTTTGCTGGCATCACTGTGACTACATCCACTTTTGTCAGTGTACATGTAATTGGATAGCACTATAATATGTTACATGCAGTTTGAATTAAATGAATGTAACTATGAGGAAATGATTGTTTTTTAGTTCATATAAAGATCTGAAGTCAGATCATTAAGAAAGTCTGCATTATTATTCTCATCACCACCACCACCACCCTCACCACCACCACCACCACCATCATCACCATCACCATCACCATCACCATCACCACCACCACCACCATCACCATTACCATCACATCACCATCACCGTCACCCTCACCACCACCACCACCACCACCACCACCAACATCACCATCACCATCACCATCACCATCACCATCACCACCACCCTCACCACCACCACCACCACCAACATCACCAGAACCAGCACCTGCACCATCTCATTACTATCATCATCAACATCATTATTAAAGACTTGGTCACTACCTTCCAAACACGATGATAACATGCCATAATCTAACAAGCTGGCAACATTCATTTTGAGATATATGTAGATCATGGCCTGATGCACCTCCTTACTAATTATTGCTGAAATACAATTCAGTTAAACTAACAAACCTGTAGGCCCAGGATAAAGAAGTAGTGTTGTCGATTTTGCAATCATTTTGTGAAGATCAGGATATTCACTGTTGTAAAACCTTCTTCCTCTATGAATGAAGAGTTTGTCTGGAGGCAAGCATGCCTCTAATAATGGGACAGTTGTTAAGAGTCGTGATTCCTGAAAAATTAATTACAACAGAAAATCAAGATTTGTCAATGCCAATAATTTATTCACTTTATACAGGAGTCTTAAAATGGTGTGAAAATGTGAAAGATATGTGAATTGACTGTTCAAAGTCAGTGTGGGCGCTACAGTACGTGCCCCAATAGACTAAAACTACAGTATTGAAAAAACACATACACATACCTCACGAGGATGTTGTAACACATGAATCGTTGTAGAAATCTGAAGAAACGTTGATGGGAAATGATCACATAAACATACTGCTAGAGGTCTCCTAGATGGAATTATGTACCAGATCAGTGATGACTGAAATACATCTACATCTGAGAAAATAATGCCTGCTAATTTTAAGAAATGTTTTCATTGATATAATAATCAGAGCTAACCTATGGTGATAGGTTGTCCGTAATTATGCACCAGATCAGAGATGTTATGAAGTTAAGCTTACACTTTAATTTACATTATTAAGCTTATAAAGTGTTGTGTCCGAACGCAAAGAAATGACCCGCGGATAAAACGGCCGACTGAAAAGACTTTAATGTTTCACGAAAACTACAATCTCTGCCACCAATTACATGCAGGAACGCATGTTATATAAGCTTCTTACATCTGCTCTGGGAATTACGTAACTTCTTACAGAAAAACCTGATTCATTAACACGTAATGCAATTCGTTAACACCATAACACTTCTTCCCGCTTAAATTGAAATTGGGAAAAAAAAACTGAAAACTAATTTTAAGCTAATCTAAAAAAGTGCACGTAATTGTCTTTATAATTAAGTTCTTGGAGTTCTTTGACACAGTGTCCTTTTCTGCTGAGTTCTTTACATCTCTTCAATTAAATGTTTTGGTTTCGATCGAATTCTAGTTGAACGACGTTTGTTTTCTTCTGGAACGCTTGAAACACTTGGAACAGAATTATCCGAGACATTTTCCTCTGGCGGGACAATCTGATCGGCTGGTGGGACTGACACCACAGGCGTGGAAGGATTTTCAAACGATGCTGACCATGGTGGGTCTGGCTTTGGCAAAGACACAATTGCATCTGGCGTTTCAGCCAAATCGATCTCTGGTAGTTCACAGTGTTTGGGCTCTGAATCTGCTACTTTCGAGCCAGCGAGCTCTCGCAGCTGATCAATGTGTCTTTTCCAAAACAGCTGTCCAACTTGCACTCTGTACGTGACCGGACACCAATCGATCTTGAATGACCCCCTTTGTCCATGCAGTTCTGCGATTTCTGTAATCCCTTGTGAAAACTGGTTCACCAACTTCAAAACTGCGCTTGATCATGGGGTCAAAACGTCTTGACTTTTGCTCCATCCGTGCAGACAAGTCGGGTCTCAGCAACTCGAGCCTTGTTCGCAGTCTTCGCCCCATCAAAATTTCTGCAGGAGGACAACCAGTGGCACTATGGGTGTGGTTCGGTAGCTCAACAGAAATCCGGCCAATTTCTCCGTTTGGATACCCGGTTCATACTTCATGACTTTCATGGCTT
>JAEMWC010000131.1:940000-980000 GCA_016490735.1 Pachyseris speciosa
ACCATACCCTAAAACAAAGGGAAAACAAATTTAAACCAAGAATAAAATTGAAGCACAACATATGGACTAATTTCAAGGAGAAATGATCCCTGATCACGGAAATCCAGCATGGCTAATGCCTAAATTTTATTCAGAGGTATGGAGCAACTAGGAAAATATTCAATGGGATTCTTAAGGTGGCTCACACCAGTTTCCAGCACTTTCCAACTTTGCTACCTGTCTTTATAATTACTATGTTATTACCTTTATAGTAGAATCAAAGAAATGCCCAATCATTGGTGAACAAGTTATGAAACTCACCATAGTAACACTATAACATGTTAAAAACACCCCTAATTTTAGCTTTAAGCAACCTTACTAAAAAACGACCTAAGTGTTTTAAGCCTTTTGCAAAGTTAAAAAATTGTTGGAGCTGATTCAGAAAATTTAAGGTGGCTCTGCTCTTACAATTTTTTAACTTTGCATAAAGTTGTATCATGATGCGCTTATTACTTTTCAACAGTAAAACTCAATGGCACTCACCGAGCTCGTTTTTATCTCATTATCTCATTGATGATGTACTCTTCAGTGAGATATTGTGAGGGTCCAGATTATGCAAATTTCTCACTAACTCTTCCTAAACACGACCAAGTGCAAAGTTGTAATGAAGTCATATGAACAAGAGCGCTTCAAGCAAATCAAGCTCTTGGAGTGTTGAAAAGCAGGTAGTGTTTTCTGTTGGGATTTTTTTGCAGCCTTTCCTATGGTGTTAAGTAATAATTTTTGAAAATTTAAGGTGGCTCTGAATTAGATCCTACAATTTGTTTTAACTTTACAAAAAGACAAAACGACCTATAAATGACTTGTAAAGACTGGTAGTGTTGATCCATCAAAGTACAAGAGTTGGAAAGTGCTAGAAACTGGTGTGAGCCACCTCAAGTCAGTTGGTGGGTTACCGCAATGTTTTCTGGAAGTTTCCTCACCAATCGGCTCAAAAATGATGCTGCATTTCATTTTGAAACCATAAGAAAAATAATAATTTACTTTAACAGTTACTGGGCTCTGTACCTGATTACAGGCCACCTTTCTATCTGCGTCAGATAGTGATGATGATAAGATGGCCATACATGTAGTTGGGACCACCACCATCTGTCCATTGCAGAACACTGTTCTTCTTGAAAATAGCTCAGTTACTCTTAAAGTGTCTATATCATCTTCTATATTTTTTTGTGGTTCTGGTATATACATCAGTAGATAGCTGTTCAAAAAAGTTTTTTCGAATTCCACAGTGGTTTTGCCCTGAAATCATCGTTCAAATTTCCCACTTGAGCTTGTAAGGGGTGTGGGTCTATTCCTGATTTGACGTCACAAACTGCTTTGCACCTCATTAAGTCTTTGTAAACATGCATTCAAAGCAGTTTGTGACATCAAATCAGGAATATACCCGTGCCACTTAATAGCTCGGTCAAGTTTGATGGGCGTGGCTCAACCAGGAAATTTGAACAACAATTTCAGGGCAAAAACATGGCAGAATTCGAAAAAACCTTTTTGAACAGCTATCTACTCCTTATGTACATATCAGAACCACCAAAAACCAGAAGGCGATATGGACACTTTAAAGAACAACAAGTCCATTTAAATTGTACTATAAAAATAACAGTTTTGGCAATCCAAAAAATAGCTATTAATGACCAAATAAGTTGCAACAGGGCTCAACTTAGGAGTGTTTTTGAGATTAGCATAAATCTACTAGCATTCTATTATGAATGCTGTTCTCTTATTGGCTATGCTACTCGCTATCTGTTCTGTTGTAGATAGTGAGTAGTCAGGTGTCAACAAAATGTGGACCACTAAATGCATTTTCAGAGTGTCTGCAAGGAGGACTTAGATTATTTACTTGTTTAGCTTTGAACGACTAGTAGATTTATACTTTAACAATTAGATTACTCGCTTTTGATTTCTATACATGATAGATGATTCAGGCTGCCACCCTTATGAGGTGTCACGCAATATCGAGCTCACAACGTTTATAGTGTTTATTGTGGCTGAGTATGTGAATTATCATCTCAATTATGAACACTACTTAAGCAGTAGTGAAAATAAAGCCTGAAAAAAATTCAGGCTTGTATGGTATTCGAGCCCATGACATCTGTGATAGCAGTGCAGCGCTCTACCGACTACATTGTAACAAGCCATCTGGGAGCTGGTCGTTTTGTTGGTTTGTAATATACCCGTGAGTGATGAATATGTGAGAATGAATATATGAAAATTATACATTTGAACTGTGGATTAACCCATTGACTACCGCAGGGTTTTACATTTTCGGAGTGATTTTCCACCTATAAACGATGAATAGCAATTCGTGACTCTTTATTTGAACTACCAGGGAAAAGTGGTGCTGTCCTAAGCCACTGGAGGCTCAAGGTTTCTGAAAACGTCATTTTGACGTAGCTATTTTTTATCCGTGAAGCGACAACAATGGCCCAAGTTCGGTTTGCTTGTGATTTCTGTTAAATTTACAGCCATTTTTCATCTTTAGCGGCTGCCTGATGAGCATCATTAAGCATGATGGTAGCTAAGAGTCCACTTTCTCAAAGAATCGAGCAAGGTGATGTACTTTGTTGTTGAATTTGGCTTGTTACTCGACGAACTGGGAATTTGGCCGGTCGAACACTTAGTACCTTTGGGACTCGACTATTGATGAATTTCTCGACCTACCGCCACATATTTTGGAATTTCTGTGTACTGAAGATGACTACGAGCAGGAAATTTTGGCGGTAGGTTGGAGTGGCTATGTGAAAGAATTGGGGAAGGAACGGGCGCTGTCAAAAATTCTCGTTAGTTCCCAGCATGCAATGCGCTCAAGATGTTGAAAATGTCGGGAAGGCCCGAATGCACTGGAACAAAAGGCTGTATCTATGCTCGGGAGAAGAATATGAACAAAAAAAGTCATTTCTAAGCTAGAAAAAGGACTGAATTTTGTTATGATGGTTGAATTTTGGGTTTTGGACGATGATTTCCCTAAAAAACATGAAGGCAAAAAGGGGCATTTTTGTTGTTTCTCTTTGACGTTAAAAACGGCCAGTTTCGTTCTTGTCCAAACTCAAAAGGCCATATTTGGTAAAAATCGCTACGTTTCTTGCATTTATTGGATATCCAAATTTGAAGGGCATTCCATTTCGTGCTCACAACTAACAGTTAAGGCAATATTCGTGCGATTGAGAAAGTTGCAATGTTTTGAAGCATGGGAGTTTTTTACGGCGGGTTTTGGCCGGCACGGGTGCCAATGGGTTAATGGCTGAGTATTAATTAATTATAATAAGTAGGCATAATTAATGAATGAATTTTAATTATTAATAATTAATTATTAACAATTAATTAATCTATATATGTAAATACCTTTGAAGCCATGAAAGCCGTAGAACAAAATACTAAAGGAACCATGCAAACACAGTTTGCCACTCAGCTTTCGACACACATCTCTGTTGAAAGAAAAACTTTTTTTTGCCCCGAGTTGGAATCGAACCGACGTTCCCCAGTTACTAGTTGGGCGTGATAACCACTACACTACCGGAGCAACCACGCTGGCAACGCGGCCACTTTAGAAAGTGAGTAGTACCGCACGTTGGCCATTCCTTGGAACATTTTTCTTTCGAGACTTTTGTGTGTTTCCTGGCTTCTAAATTCCCTGGACGGGAATTAGAAATATATATATGTAAATACCTTCGAAGCCATGAAAGCCATAGAACAATCTACAGTTCAAATATATGATTTTCATATATTCATTCTCACAGTGTTTATTGTGTTGTTTATAAGATATTTGATTGCCCAGAAAGCCTTTGTGAATCTGTACCAGTCACTAATCCAGTAAAGTGAACGCTTTGCCAGATTTTCTGAAATGTTGGAGGAAATGTGTTGCCTGACCATGCAACTTTTGGGTGCCATAATATTATAATTATTCTATGTAAAGGATTTGAAAGTTTTGTATTAGTACTGTAACCAGTGAATGTTGGCCCTCTTGTTTGATACACAAATTGCTTCACCACATCATATACAGTACTGTTCTTTGTCATAACTGCAGTCTCGTGACTAAATAAAATTTGTGAATTCTATTTTCAGGCGTATGCATCTGGCTGTGATGTTGTCATTCTTGTCAGTGGATTCACCAGAGTTCAGATTATTCCTGGTTCACTGTATGGCTACAAAGAAGTCAGTTGTATTGACTGTTGTGATTCAGATGGCAAGGTACAGTTTAGAACCTCTCAATAGCTCCTGTACATGTATGTCTCAGGTGCCCAACCTCCATTTAGTGATGCAGTTGTTAACTGTTAGTATTTAAAATCCGTCAGTCTGGAATAATTTTATTTGGACTTGACGACCAGTTCATTTCAGTAAACTGGTAACAAATTTCTTTTAATAGATTGCAGCATCTTATGGGAAGCAGGTTATTCTGTTTGAAGCTAGATCAGCTGCAGCAATCAACAACCATGTAAGTACCATCATGACTTTTGTCTGAGCATTATCCATTGATTTTAAGTATTATGTCATTATCATCATCACCATCATCATCACCATTATCATTTGTCCATCCGTGCCACTTTCCGTGCCAAGTGGTGCTTAGGGCCTCCTACAGTGCAAGCGGTTTCTGTGACTTACAGAGGCTCTGGGGAGAGGAGGCCAGCCCATCACCCTTACATTATGTCATAATTTCAGGGATCAATATTCGTTTTTATCAAAGTCGTCAGCCGGGCAAGCATACCAGATGATATACTTGCCCTGGCCAACTTTTGCTTGCCCTCACTAAAGGCCCTGGTAAATGAGGACACATTGTTGGCCATGATGTTTCTTGAGTGAGCAAACGAGAGGGACACAAAACAAATTGTTGTGTTTCCATGCTGCGCAAACTGGGAAACATTTGTTGCAGATACAAAATGTTTCTGGAAGAATCAGAAACATTTTTTGTGTCTCGGACACAAATTTTGTGTCTGCAACAAATGTTGCGTGCATGGGCAAACAGGGAAACATTTCTGTCCGCAACAATGTGTCCACTGCAATGTCACTGTCCTCTTTTGCCAAGGCCTTAAAGTGCAGAACTGGAACTGGAACGTTTGCCTTTTTTATTTCCGTCATGCAGTACTGACTCATATATTTTTGTTTTGTGGTGGTCTCGTGAATCGTTATGGACTTTCAACGAACCAAAGAGCTCTTTTGGGAATTTCGCAAAACATTGTGCCCCAGTTGGATATGTACATGTATGCAATGTGGATTCAGTAAATGCTGAAGCACTGTGCACAAACGCCAGCCAGGGTCTCACCATTTGCCACAAGGGGTGGAAGAAGCAAGAAAGAATGCATGCATTCTTCCTGTTCATATCTCAACCTGGCCTCTTTTCAGAAGCAACAGTTTCACTTTTTTTTCTTTGCTGGAGGTGGTGAAACAGCGTCTAAATGTCACCATATCTTGTTTCCATCAACTGTCATGTTTTGCGCAAACGCAGTTCTTCATAGAAATACCAGCTAACCACCCGTCGCTTCACGCGTGCGCCAGTTCTCCCCTTCCCTGTCTATTTCTAGCCCCTGCCACGCAGGCTACATGCAACTACAATAAAATTGAGCCTGCAATTGTTTCAAAGAAAATAGATGGCACCTAATGCAAACGAAATTTGCATGTTATATTCTTTGTTTTGAGAAGTTATCAGGACTCAAAAACATTGTACTTGATCATGAAAATTAAGGAAAAATGTTGAGAAAGAGTTGAAATGCTACTCGTCCAAAGGATGAGTTTTGGAGTTATTTTACTCGTCCGTAGGACTCTTTGGTTGTCTCGAACGACCGACGACTGCGAAGTTTGATGCTATTTTTTCACTTTTTCAAAGGGCTTTCCTTTCCACTGGGAAAATTCAGCAGAACTGTGTTTGAACTTCAGGATTACGTGTTTATCATGGAATAGAGAAGGTAGGTATATCAGTATCAAAATCAGTTTCATTGGTTTTATCAAATTGCTGCTGAACTGCAGGGCTGACGCACATGCACAGCGGCTTTAGTGAAGATGATTAGCTACACTGTAGTCACTTATACTTTGAAAATGGCCCCAACACTGCAAGAATGTGTGGGTTTCTGTTGTTCTGATAGCCAGCCACCTTACTAGGGACCTGGCCTCTCTTGTGAAAGCAGAATGACAGTCCCGGCAATTTTATCTTTTGTCATAAACATGAAATCAATGCACCTGTGTGCATGCTTTCATCAGCCCCTTAAAAGAACAGGCTACCAGATGTCTGGGGTTGGTGAAACAAAACTGGATGAGCCAAGAAAACCAGAGAGAGGAACAAGGGATGGGCAAAGTCCTCCTCCCCTTTTCCTTTCTCAATACCCTCTATACCCACCCACGTTTCTTTGCTCATTCTACATGTAAATGTTTTGGCTTATTGCTTAGCTGGTCCCAGCAAACTGAGAGCCTGGAACAGGCTGTCACTTGTTTTTGCCATCCTAAAGTACAGTACTGCTCAAAAGTAAGTCACCACCCTTGCGCGCTTTGCGATTCTTGTTGCAGTGCTACAGTGTACACACTATACAGTTAGTAATCTCCAAAATCAGTGACAATTTAGCTATTCTTGGTTTTCCTCGATATGATCAATTAAATTGTTTATGGTATAAAGATTAGGTAACACTTCAAACAACAGTACATGTACTTAAAATTGATTTCTGTTTCTATTGTACCCTTCAGAACATAGTTAAGTTGAAAACTAGAGGCTACAATTAGCCTAAACTCGGGCTTACAAAAAACAGTATTGTATCGATAATTTAGCACTAAACAAAAGCATGTATAGAGAAGTATGTCTTTCTTACATCAGATGCATTGCGCTTGTGTTGGAGTCTATTTCTTTGCGGTGTATATCCATAGACCCCTATACACATATATCCCTTTAAAATTACAAAATTGCTTTACATCTCAACCATTGAGAAATAATAACACTTGTATAAAATATTTATGAAAGAAGAAGAAAATGAGAAACAACAACAACAACAACAAAAACCCGACAGTTGCCACTAGTAGGAGTTGAACCTGGGTTATCTGCATCAGATGTAGTAACAATACAAACCTCTAGACCACGGAGATTCAGCATACCTAATTAGGCAAAAATAGTGTATTTATTCCAAAAAAAAAAAAAACTAAGCACACTTCTTTTCGCTTTGATGGATATTACTGCTAAGTGTTTGAGAAAGGAAATGCTTATCGATCGATATATAGGATTTTTTCGCATAAAACGTTAATGGAGTCTTGTTGAAATGTGAGGAGAAAAATAATCAGCAGAGTGAAACTGTTTACAAATACGTCATTTGAAACATAAGAAAGTGAGTAAGGTGTCTGCAGTCAGCTTCACGTCACGCAAGTAAAAACTAAAATCGCTTATCATTCAAAAACCAATGTCCAGAAATTGAGAAATTGTGGAAAAATAGTAAATATACTACCTGTCAAAGTTTCAAGGGTGTGTGATATCCCGTACTTGAGTTATTCAACAAAATGTGCCACTCAAAATTAGTTTAGTATGGAGCGGCCACGGATAAACACGGCAGTCTAATTCAAAACATCTGGAGTTAAGTGTGGTCATGTTAAAAGCTTTCTTCTCACTGTTGAATTTGCAAACATTCATATAGACACTTCTCTTAACATATTAGTTGTTCAGACTTCAAAGACACAAGGTGAATTGACATTTTCCGATATGTGACAACAGGCATCATTTATGCAGTTGTGAGTTGTTATAATTATTTAGCGCAGAAACACTGTAAGTGAGCTTTGCGGATGAAACATAACAAAGAAAAAGAACGGAGCTCATTTTCAGACTCGGGCAAGGTTCCTAGCCCAAGTAAAAATTTTAGTATGGGTCCGTCATGTGGGTGTGCCCTTTGAGGGGCACCAACATTGCCACCATAAAACTTGATACAAGAAATAGACTTCATGTAGATCATGCAGTCAGTCAGTATTCCTAATTTGGCTTCAGAATGATTAAGAATGCACTTTTACAAATTAATATGACATACTTGTAAACTAGAAAGTAAAGTGAAAATACCGGTTTATAACATTTTGACAATTCTTGTACTTCGGGCTGCTATGAATTTCAACAAAATAATTTTGAAGCATTAAAAAAAATTCTACAAAGATTAATTGTTTCACTGGTGTGCAGACAATTTTTATTGCGAGTAGAGCATTGTGGAGCCCTTAGTTTATGTTTTAGAGTTTTCATGACATCACATGTAAACCAGCAATATAAAAAGACCAACCCAGTAAATCCTGGACCGATGATTGGGAGCTCTTTTAGTCTTTTTTTTTTTATATAAATTATTATTCATTTTCCTGTCTTACAGGTAAAAGGTTGCTTGTTGGTGGTGACTTTATCCAGCTCTGGAGTTGTGAAGAGTATCATGAGCAAAGGAACCTGCTGGAGGACAATGTGTTTTGGACGTGCATTTGGGCCTGCAAGTAGGTTGTTATTAACTCTGTTAAAATACAGGGGTAAAAGTTACTAATTAAAGTCATCTGGAATGTGAAGTGGTACAGGTACAAAGTGTCCTTTTAAAATTTTCCCACAGGTACCGGTATTCATTTTGATTTTGTTATCTGCAGCTGTATGGCTGTTTTGAAATCTTAATTGCTGTTTTCATGACAGCAATTTTACATTGAACCCCTCCTTCATTCCCAAGCATGTAGAATCTAGGCTGTCTGCTAAGTACGCCTGTGTTGTTGCCTGATGTACCACCGCAGAACTTAAAGTAAGTCCATTTGATTGATTGCCATACCACTGAATTGGAAATGCAGGTTTCCACTAGCCGGTTTTTTTTTGTTTTTGTTTTTGTATTATTTTTATTATTTTCCTTTACAGGTATATAATACAAGAACGTACAAAAAGAGACAAACAAAGATTACAATACTTACACAGATCACCTTTATTACAAACTACACTACACTACACTACAACCAAGAATTACTTAACAAATTTAAATTTAAATAAAATTAAAATGTACAGGAATTATAGAAAACAAAGTTAGGATAACAGCTACTGTTGTATTAATGGGAGTAGGGGTTTCCATTTTTTGTTGTGAAAAAGGATTTTGTTGTTTTTTCTCGCAATAAAACGTTCGGTTTGAAACATGTTTTTTTCTTTTAATTTATTGACTAACAATCTTAAGGTTAGAGGGCCTTCTTTAGCTTACAGCGGTAAATAAAAAATTTACAAGGACAATGTAGTTCACTAGGATGTCCACTAGCTGGCTTCTATATTGTACATTGCAACTGAGTCTGGATTGCACTACAAATAAAAATGTATGAAATTTAAACCTTTGCATCTTTGTGTTCAATAATATATTATGTAATTGATCATTTTTCAATCAGGCCTTCTACCCCTGTCCACTTACTGCAGTTTTCTCCGGATGGACAGTACTTTTGCTCTGTTGGAAAGGTACTGTACATACCTCTGATATTGGCCATGCACTCACATTTAACTAAAATACAAATTACTGTACTGTACTGTATTAATCTTGTACCCATATCTCCCGTGGACAAGCGAAAGGAAGATCTGGTAAAGTTCAAAAGCTCCCTCTCGCTTGGCCATGGGAGATCTGGGTACGAGATTAAGACGGTATTTAAATAAATTAACTGTGTCATAACAGACAGTTTCCATGAGGCTTAAAAGAGCTTGGTCATGATATTTTGAGTCATTATTAGAGACATAAAAAATGCATTTAAATAATGGGAAACAGTGAAATAACAATTTTTCAGGCAAGATAAGCATCAAAGAGACAAGAACAAATACAAATATGGTGAGGATGGTGAAGGATGGAGAAGATTGGAACGGATTACAAATGGCCTTTTTTAAAAATTGAGGCTAAACTTTTCAAAATCCAAAGTCTGTGACGTACATGTAGCTCCTTAAAAGTCCAAAATTAATGGAAATTAATTTTCCTTCCTTAGAGTCACAATGTCCATGTTAAGTTAAATATTATTGTACTTTCTTGTGTGCATCAAACTTCCCTTGCACTGACGTACTTGGGTACAGCAGAAGCTGTAAATAAGGCTATGCTGTTATCTTTGAGCGAGGCAGACAAGTTTCTTTACCACACAAACATAAGGTAAGGTGACTTTAATTTCCACAGAGGCTTGTAGATAATTACATGTGGACACAAGTTTTCAATGAACAGTCTTTTGAATAATTATGTAAAAGATCATTACAGGTACATGTATGAACATTACTTAAGCAGTAGTGATAATAATGCCTGAAAAAAATTCAGGCTTGTATGTACAAGCCTCAGTTTTTGAATTCTTTAATAATTACCGGTATGTGATTTTCATATACTCATTCTCACATGAACAGTCTTTCATTTGTCATTCCAGCATGACCGACTTGTTAAAGTGTGGTTTGATAACAACCAAGGTAAGAAAAGTGTAGATCAGAGTTTTTTTCATAACCTGATTTATACATGTAAGAGCCAGCTGGCTTCCTTTGGCAACTGTAAATTCAACTGTAAATTGTTCCAGTGCCAATAGTAGATAAAATCTCAGCAAACGATCATCAACGTCTGGAGGAAATGTTAGTAATCATCATGTCAAAATTCTCCATTCACTACCCTGCTGGCAGAATTCTGGTCTCTAGATGGTGTTATTATAATATTATCGTTCTTAGAAAACTAAACATTAAAATATACTTTTATCATTTTTTCAGTAACTCCATGGTATGAAAGTGATGAGCTGCAGTGCCAACAGAATGGCATTTTGGACTACACATTTGTTTACCTGGCTCATCCTGGACCTGTCACTGGCTTCTCTTGGAGAAAAACAAGCAAATACATGCCTGTGTATGTGAACATTGTGTTGTGCAACTCTCTTACAGACCTGTCGAAAAACACCATGCTGGGTCCAGTTGTTTGAAAGACATTTAATTAACAAGATATACAAAATATAAAAAGCTAATTACAGTTGTAAGGTCTCTGTTGCAGTTGTGAAAAAAAGTGATTCCAGTACTTCCAGTGCTAAATAGATTGAATGACTCAAGATTGTGTATAAACAAATTCTTACTTAATGTAAAGGTAAAGAAACTTTATTTATACACGGTTAAGATTTAAAGCTGCAAGCTTGTGGGGCAGTGTGAGAGAAATGTTGGTTTTTGAGGAGAGGGGAAAACCGGAGTACCGGGAGAAAAACCTCTGTGTTTCTCAATAATGTACTGACTATTACAGTGTAGGTCTCTATTTTGACTATTGTGAGTTATAAAATACCACCTGGATTCTCATTAACTCTTTCAGCTCAGCAGTGGTGAACTGTCTCCTCACATCCTGCACTGACAATGTTTGCCGCATCTGGTGTGAAACAATCAAACAGTATGATCACAATGACCCACTAATGCATTCAACACTAAATCGCAGCAAGTGCTTATGGCATTCAACTCAGCCTTCGCGGAAAAGTCAAACAAAAGAGGATATGTCAGCTGATCCCTTACTAAGATACCAACTCTCCTCGTCATTGCAGTTTCACGTGGCTGCGGCAGTGAATGCTTTGAATGACATTCCAATACTTTCATCACTTGATTCCATCTCCAACAGCAGTCACAGCAGTTTTGTTCTTCACTGGTTGAACAACAAAGAAATCCAGTTCACCATGGCTGCAGAGTCGTGCCTTGGCGCTCCTGTTCTTGCACTTGAAGTGCAGAGTGTTGACATCAGTGACGATTCATCCCTCAGCGACAGTGAAGCTGAACTACTGGTGCCCAGTGACGAAGACATCTTAAATTCTCCTAAATGTGAGTCTCTAATGTTTCTGCAAGTATCAGTCTAGAGCTGTCATTAAATTTGATAATGTGTAACACCTGTTGGACTTTAATGTTATGTCTTCTTGACTCTTGTAAAGTTTACTTTCAAAGCAATGGGTTTTTCTTGAACAGGTGGCTCAAAATGTAGTAACAGCCCTGAAGTATTTAAATACCTAAGAAGTACTTTTAATAGAGTGCTAAAGTGTGACGTCACAAATATTAGAATTTTTGAAATTATGGGATTTGTTGAGATTTTCAGAAAGAGCAAGATGAAAGATGCTAACTTGCCAAAAATCAGTATTTAAAGGCAAATTGACTCTGAGATATTAGCACCGTTATGCTCTAAATTGACTCGGTTGATAACGTTAGGAACTGAGTAAAATTTAGAAGGATTTGTATGGAGTCAGCAGAGGATAACGGTGCTAATATCTCGCTCTCAAACTGTAAGAAAATGCTGATTTTTGGCAGGTAGGTCTTTTTGATTGTGTTCTTTCTGAAAATCTGAACAAATCCCATAATTTCACAAATTTAGTTTTTATGACGTCATCACTTTAGTACTCTATTACTAGTAGACCAGAATGGAAAGCTTTTGTTCTCACCCTACGTGACACATGGCACAACAAGGACTGATGATGTGAAACATTTTTTTTATGTAAGAATGAATATATGAAAATCATATAATTTGCTTTGTGGATCAAAGAATAAATAATATATGAATGATCATCACAGTTTGTGTTCATAACTGCGATGATTATTTAGATCTTCATTCTTTAATCCGCTTTTAGAATAATATATTATATTCATTCTCACATAGAGCGCTTTTCAATTGAGTGTTGTAAAACCAAAACCAAAGCAATTACTCTGACCAATCACAACAGAAGTAAGCAGTGCATTGAGCCAATCAGAATACGAAGCAATTACTTGTAGCCGGGGTAAAGCGCGGGAAAATACGCGCGTGCTAGTCACAGTTGGTTTTGGTTTTGCTTCTCATTGGTTGAGAAAGTGGCGCGAGTTTTCCTGTCCAATCACAGAGCGAAGCAATGTAAAACCAAGCAAAACAAGAATTACTTTCGACACTCAATTGAAAACCACTCTATTCATCACTCCCAGGTAAATTATAGACCAACAAAATGACCAGCTCCCAGTTGGCTTGTTAGCTCAGTTGGTAGAGCACTGCACGGGTATCGCAGAGGTCGTGGTTTCGACTCCCATACAAGCCTGAATTTTTCCAGCCTTTGTTTTCACTACTTCTTAATTAGTGTTCATAACTGCGATGATCATTCACACATTGATAATTTTTTAAACGTAATTATGAAATGCAAGTATAAGATCATCACACTCAGTTATGTGCAGAGCGTATTCAATTCTGAAGAGAAAATGCTTGAATTACACAGATTCAAACCCACAATTTTTTGCTAAAGTTGTGAAGGTTTCTGTCATTAAACACGTCACTTAAAGTGGCTGGACTTTGAATGGGGTTGATATCAAAGGAAAAAAAAGTTTATTTCAATGGATATCAAAGTTTTTCTTTAGCACAGTTGTGATTGACTGATATCATCCCATTTTGGTTATTTCCATCAAAAGCAGCTGCAGCTACTGTAATTTACATGCACATGTACCTCACAATAAAGTTTCTAACTAATGACATTAGCTCTAAAAATAATCTCAACACAAATCTTAGGATCAACTGATGAGGCTGTTGTTACAGCGAGACTAGTTTTGTGAATTTAATAGTGTGTTGAAAGTATTTAATTTGAATTTTTCTTTCAAGTGCAAATGAGGTGAAGTCATACTTTCTTAGCTTCGGCCAACAGACTTTCGGAAGATAAAAAAATGTTCAGTACCTTGAAATTTGAATATCATTCTTTTCTTTCCAAGTATCACCAGCTGTGACAAGGAAGAAAGACGACCATTCCCCAGAAAAGATGAAAGAACTTAGGAGACCACCATCTCCCAGAGCAAGAACACCTCTAGATTACTTAAAACATCTCCAAGATGACACGCTTAGTGACATTGAAGAATCAAGTACTTATGCTGTAGTAATCTCATCCTGTATCGGAAACTTGCTCCATGAATGGTACAACAGTCCAGATACACTTCTTGCTGTCCATCCTGTTGATGGTTCACTATTGGTATGGCTTGTTGAGTGGCTTGACGTTCAGAATGGCGTGCCCTACAGACAGCCTCAAGTTAGCTTTTTATCGCGCATTCCCAGCGTCCTTCCGCCGGCGGATGCAAACTCGCTTCTGAACAGACTCATGGTGTATTGCCCCAGGGAGGACAAAGTGAGAGCACTGAGGAGTGTCATGATGAACAAGGGAGACTTTATTTCTGCGGGTCGCAGAAAAGGCGCAAAACCTAGCACCATGGCGCTGAATATTTCTCGGTCAAGTTTTGGGAGTTTATCAGGTGGAACGCATCCAACGGCAGTGATGATTTCAACTCACAGGGATGGGGCTTTGAACCTCTGGCAGCTTGCGTTTGCCGACAACTCTTCGTTTTCGACCATAGTTAGTGTTTCTCATCATTTACGCCGATGTGGGCATAGGTATCCCATTACTAACATCCTCGCCCATCCAGAATTACCACTGATGCTTTCAACATCGAGCCATGAAATCGAAGGAAGAAGCGACATAGATTTCTTTAGTCCATTGGATGATGCCAAAGGGAAACCTCGGAAGTTACATTGTAACGAACTCATTGTGTGGAAAGTTGAAAGTGTGTCACCGTTACGTCAGAGTGGTGGAGTCATGGAGCTGACCCGTGTGAATTCATCGCGGCCAAATGCATTCATGAACATCGCATGGGTTCCCACATTGTTCTCTCACTCATTGATATCGTTTGACAGTTCTGCATCCATTCCACCTCACGCTGTAGCCCCATGTGCATGTTTCCTCGCCCTGGATGGGACTTGCTACAGGTTTTATCAAGTCATTCTCGATGCCAGGACTCTTCAAGGGTATATCTCAAGTAATAAGTCCAGAACACGTTCCACACTGTACTCCAGTGGCAGTGAAGAAAGCCTTGATTCACTGGACTTTGAGAGCCCCAGTAATTCAGTTCCTATGGAGTGTTTCATTGAGTCAATAGTCAGTAGACAGTCAGGTGCGACTCCTGGTTGTATCCTTAAACTGTGCTCACTGGCAGATTCCAAAGACATTCTACGTGAACCCTTGTTGCTTCACGTTTTCACTGAAAATTCGGTGAAGTCATCGGCTTATGTTACATACGAGAAACAGAGTAATGAGCACGATGAAGAGCATCAGCATAGTGGTGGCAAGTCAGAGAACAGCTTTTATGTAGTTGGAGTGGAGAACATTGCTGGCATGGACAATGGTGGTGGTATTGTTTCTATGGTTTACATGTGGCAGGTGACCGTCACTGCCACAAAACCAGAAACCAACATCAAGGGATCAGGGCTGGAAACAATTCCAGGTTACCCTGAGGTTGTGCAGCCTATCAGCAGAAGCAGCAGTGGTACATCAAACCGAAGTGTGAGCCCCCTTAATGTACCACAGTCAGGTCACGTGACAAGTAGCATTGTGTCTAGGAATGTGTGCTCTCAGCGACTGCCACTCCCTAATGGAGCAGCTGTTGTGACAGCAACCAGGGCTGCAGACAAAATGTCTTCTTCTGCTGTAAACCCAACTTGTCCGGCACAGTACTTGTTCACTACATCTTGCTCCGATGGGAAAGTCAGGTTTTGGTCTTGCAGGGAAATTGAATCGGAGAGTCAGTTTGTTTGGGAGGAAACCTCATGGCTCACTGATGGTCGTAAATGCTCTGGTGTTATGCAAAAAATAGAGGGTCGCGTTTTGGGTCTGGATGCCCCTGGCGAGGTGCTCTCTCTCAGTTGTGCATACACAGGTAGGATTGCTACACTTTGCAGAGGAAAAAGTACTAGGGAGAAAGACGCCGCTGATCTGTCGGTCTGTATCTGGGAGAATGAGTCATCAGGAGGAATGGACTGGGTCCTGGAGGATGTGCTAAAACTTGATTGCCAGTTTGCCCCTGACAACTCACAAATTCGCCTCGAGTGGACTTCAGCAGAGGATGGGTCCCATATCCTCACGGTTTGTATTGGCAGTGAGGTGTTCATTTTGGGCTGTGCCTCGAGAATAGCTAATACATCAGTGCGGGGAGAGAGCTCTACAAATGGCAAGGAAACGTGGCTGCTTCTCCACAGCATCCACCTAACATCAGAAAACAAATGGCAGTTGCTAACGCGGGCATTATCGTGGATACGTAATGGAGTGCTTGTGGTTGGTTTGGGCACAGAAATGCAGGTGTACTCACAATGGAGAGCAGTGACCGATGGCACACTCTCACCCTCTGACACAATGACATTTGCTCCAACAGCGACCTTGCAGAAGGTCAGTGAAGCTTCCAGGGGAGGTGAAGGGCAGCTTATTCCCCTCTCTTTGACACCTGAAACCGGGATTGGTTTATTTGAGGGTACAGCAGCAATTTCTCCTGTCCTACCGCAGTTTCATCCCAAACATCTGATGGAGCTCATGAATTTTGGCAAGCTGAGAAGAGTTAGAGCCATACTGCATCATTTGGTAAGAACTTTTTTGGTTTGCGTCTTCAACGTCAACATATATATTGTTCGAGCGGTTATTTCAATTCACTGATATTCTTGACATATTAAACGTTTCAGGTGTACTGTGTGGCTGGTAGAGAAGCCATGGAAGCTGCCTCCAAAGCTCTGGACCAGTCATCACACAGCAGACCTCGGCTTAGCAGTATGAGCAGCATGAAGAGCATTGGCAATGTGTCCAGTAGCAGTGAGCCAGACCTGGGGGGAATTGAAGGTGATGACAAAGACAAAGCGCTGTCAGTTCCTCCATTGCCACTGTATGCTCTTCTTGCTGCAGATAAAGACACAAGTGGAAGCGGGTCAGCATGTGCAGGTAAAATGTCACATCTGTAATGTCACATCTGTAAGTCACGCCACGTGCTAGGTGAGCTGCCTGAAGCTAAGGCTGTCTGATAGTTCACTATCAGTATTTTCTATGACGCCTACCCAGGTCCTCGACATTGCGAACTGCTATGGTTGCCAAGTAATTTTGCCTTTAACTTGTCAATAAGCAATAATGAAAATGGAGGGTGGGTGCCAATTGTGAGCAATGCGAGCAATAAGCAAATGAATGTGGGCAAAATGCAAATAAAGGGGGTTACCATGGCAACCTCCCACGGGTCACCTCCCCCTGGCACCTGTCACACTGATCTCTCAGTGGAGAATAAAGAATACGAAAGAACTTACCCTAAACCTGAACCTAGAAGCCTCGAAGAACCAAGAGGCGGGTTGGGAGGGGACGGAAAAAAAGCAAAAAAGCAGCAAGGTAACTGCAAACAAACCACGAGGGCAAAACTACGTGGCAATGGCTTGAATAAACATGCGCAACGCGATCACCTGCTGACCACAGGAAATCTCCCAGTTAACTATGATTATTGATAATCTCATGTTAACATCGTATTTAGAGTGCAATTCAGAGCTTACTACCCGTGCCATGAAGTTCTCAGTACTCGCCAGTAACAAATGTCTGCGCATCACGAATGAGTCGGAGGAATACACTGTTTGTAGTGCTTCATGTGGAAGATGTGGCTTTTCCACAAGGAGTGCTAAAGCTGGTGAAATTGTACTGAAAACAGTGTTGTCAGTCATTGACTAGAGCGTTCAGGGGCACCCAACGAGCCAAATCAATCAAAAGTGTAGAAAGGCATTATTAAGTACCTTATGGTGTTTTAAATCTGTTTTAAGTGATGTTTTCTTTAGCTACGAAAATTTGATCTATTCGGATTCCTTAGCTAAAATTTTAGTTGCCCGAAAATGTTAGCGAACCTCAGGGCTATGATTTCTCCATTGCGAATCTCTTAGGCCACGTTTCAGTTTTCGAAAATCCGAGTGCACTCTTTAATCGATGCTGAAAGCCTAAGGCGAACTACCCTCCACCGAACAGATATCTACCGAAACCTGTCGTTGGGTGTCCCTGAGTGTTTATTGTGAACTTAAAATGAATCAGTGTATCCCATCGAATTACATTACAGAAAATAAAAGCGCTTATCCCAAAATGCCTGAAATTGTTTGAGTTTTCCCTTTTCCGACGACTTTTTTTTGATTTAATTTATTAGCTGACACAGCTGATGGAGCCCAAGGGATAACAGCAGATGAAACAGACTACAGTGCCTGTTTGAAACATCAAGACATAGCTCCAGCTTTGAATCAGATGAGAGGACAAGGACTTTGAAAGGAACAGGAGTAAAAGCAGTCCAACACACGTGTGCTCAGGCTGGTAGTCCTGTGCACTTTGGCCTGGCACAGGTTTGTAAAGGGCCAAAGGTTTTAAAGTTTATTGTAAGCTCCCCAGATTTCAGGCTCTAGATTACTAGCAATAATTAGTCACTCGAAATATAAGCCCATGGATGGTTAGGGTTAAGTGTTTAAAGCTTTGAGCTTATTCTCTTTATTGTCAAGCCCAACAAATAAAGAGCCATACCTGCAAGAAACCCCTCCTGGACGTTTTCCCTTAAAACCTTCTTCAATTCAAGCCAAGGTACAGAATCCAGTCGGAATATTATGGTTGTGGGTTTTTCCGCCAGACCAACCAGAGGCTGGGAGTCTTGTTCACTTAGGTTTGGTACACGTTTGTGAGTGCAGCATTGTCGTAAAAATGTTGTATTAGAATACTGCTCATCTTTGTGACCTATTTAAGGCTCTTAGTTTTGTAACTGGTTTGTTACATAAGAAAATGACTCAAGGCTGTAGATTGTTTTGGCCCTTTCCAGTTTGAGCGTCCTTAGTCCAGGCTCTAACATCGGTGATACGATGATTGCAATCTGGTGTTGCATATTCTATTGATGTCGTACTTATCCTATTCCGCGCCCGAGACTCAAGGTTGTAGTGGCGTGATGGTGAATCCTTTTCAGTTTTGTGATATTGGACGATGCCAGCCTACATGTAGGTTTTATCAGCACTGCATTTTTTTTCTCATGCCATTTTAACAAAACATGATTGAAATAGATGTAGCATCAAATGGAAACTCGGAAAAATCCGAGTTCCAGATGGATTTGAAACCACGACCCTCCGTGATCTAGACGGACACTCTAACCACTGAGCTACTGGGTCTCTATTGTGAGCAAGGGTGAAATGTTTATTTATTTATTTAGCTTCGCTTAACTAAAATACAAACAGAATAGAAACAAAAAAATATAAACAAAATACCAAAGATATAATAATTAGGCAGGGAGACCACTACAGCATAGCCCCATTACAGCGGATCCCTCGTTAATTATTTATATAAAAAAATACTTAATAACTAAAACTACTAATATGTAAGCATAAAACTTGAGAGGAGACAAGGCGGGAGACCAAATTGCTAGAAGCAGCACGTTGGCGGGCATAGGAGAGGTGGGCTTTGTCTGGAACCACATCACGCGGTCACACACAAATGATGATTTTAATAAACCATTTTTTTCCAGGCTCGTCTACTTTCCTATCAACTCACAAAGAAACCGCTTCCTGGTTTGACCAGCATTGAACAGCTGGAATTGCAGGCCTTAGCCGACACATTTGCTTCCGCTAAACTAGACTTGGAGGAAAGCCCAGGATCTATTGAGAGGGGAGTCAAGTTTGCAAAAAAGAGGGTATTGTGTTACGTTTTGTACAGAATAGGATTTATTACTCACAGAAGTTATGTTATCTCGTGTTCAATGACCTACTGGCGCTTCGTACCCCTTCTGCATACTGTATTTGCAGACTTCTGTTAGATTTAAAAGATGTTTGGACTAACAGTTTTTGTGCATCCTTCTATGCTCGCATATCGTGTCGTGTCAGAATGTCATGACACATACATTTACTCCAAGCACGCGCACTGAGGAATGAATGTGGACAAAAAAACGTTAGTTTTGTAGACGCTAGTTCTATTATTATATCGAGTTTTAATTAGTCATCTTTTTTCTACTCACTGAGATCGAATTCTCTGCCATTCGGCTGTGAACGACTCGCACTTTTTTTTTATATAATTAACATGTTGATCTTCCATACGTTTCTGACACGAGGTAGTCATTAGAGAGCTTAACCAACAAGACGGCAACGGCAATGAAAACGTCATTTCAAAATGTAACTTCTCGTTATTGTAACTCTTTCGCGATTTTCCAACTTGTTAAACTTGTAATATGCTGGCGACCTATCCTGAGCTAAATTGTTAAAAACGGCATTGAAGTTGGGAAAAAGAAAGAAGAGTTCACCGTCATACGCTCACGTTCTCCACAAAACCTAAAATTTGGTCATTTCACGTTGCTGTTTTGCTGAGGACGGCAAAGAAATGTATCAAAATGTAAAACGCACGCGCAGAGCGATTGTTTTTGCTCATTAAGCCTATTGTTTTGTGACGTTCTCGTTGCCATCGTCGTCGTTGTTGCTTAAGCTCTCTAATTATCTTATTCAGCGTAGCAGTTTTTAACACGAACGTTCTTAAGTGTAGTTTCCTCATTCTCAGTCGGGACATCATAACCAACACATCTGTATTAGCAAAAGAGCTTTTTCCTCACATGAGCACGTCATCATGACACCAGCTCAGAAGGTTAACATTGTATTAACCATGCCCTGATTGTTTTTATATCGTAGATGAAAGTTACCAGAGCGTCGGTGGTCTCATGGGAGGTCCTGGTGGGGGGGGGGGTATGCTACAACCGGAAGCATTGGTGCTACAGCAGGGAGTGGTGGGGATGCTGTTGACGAGTGTGGACTGAGATTCTTACTGGCCATGAGGCACCACACCTGTCTGATGAGATCACTTCCTCCTAAACACAGAGCTATTCTTGAGGAAAAGGTGAGTTGAAGGATGGTCAGTCAGGTGCGGGGCAACTCATAATAATGATATGATACAGGTACCTTAGCAGCAAAACATGACCATGGTCTGGACTCTAGGTCATTGCAACATTTTGTTGCTGAGAATGGCAGGTGCTTACCCTGGACAAATGTTTGTCCATAGCAAAAATTGTAAAGAAAATATTCAACAACATTTTCAGTAGAAGTGACCAACAGTTGACGCCATCGTTATGGTATTGGTATTGGTATTGGTGGCAAATTCGTAACAAAAATTAATAGAAGTATCCGAAAGCAAAATACAACAGAAAGAACTGCAATACAGGTTCTTAAGAGTGAGTGTCAGATAAGCGTTACAGTAGACCATGTTCGTATTCTTGGTATTGAACTGGATCTAGCACGAAGTGGAGGCTCTTGCGGGGAATACATTTACATATGAAAAGATTCCCCCGCTTAAACCTCGTGTGCACGCTAGTTCCAGCTCATTACAGAATACGAATAAAGTCTATTGAAACTCCAATGACTAAACACTTCGGCCTGCTGTAAAGAAAATAACTGCATGCTGTGCATTTGTAATTACCACCTTTGGTGGATGTCACTAATTTATAAATGTGTACGTCTTGCGTCATTGGCCTCATGTCATAAACTCTTTGTTACCAGATCTATAGGCAAGTATAAAGAAGCATGAATATCGCTCCACCATGTTATTGTAGCTACCCGTTGCTTGATCCCATATAATCATATGAAATATTGTCGTGTTTGCCAGGGCTTGTCGTCATCTTATTACGGCTGGGCATTCCATTCGGAATCTGAGGAGGAGCTGTTAGCCATGGTCCCTCCAGTGTTAAGAGGCGAAGCAGTATGGTCTGAGTTGAGGAAGTATGGGATAGGATGGTGGGTTAGAAGCAATGACACCCTCAGGAGGCTCATTGAAAAGGTAACTGGAGAAGCTGTTTGCATGCAGAAAAACATGCACAACTCAGCGCAATCTCAAATGATGGCAAATTTATCCGAAATCGTGTGAAAGAAAATTTGTACATGCTTTTTTCTCGGGATGCCCAATTGCTTTTCAGCTGTACAATGTATCGTACCAAAATCAGCCTTCAAACAGCCGAGTGCTAGGTTATATTTTTATATTTTGGCACGTGGAATGTAATAAAGTAACTGCTTATTACGATTTAAAACATCCTACAAATTTTCATCGGGACACAAGACGCCTGGTTCAGTTGCAGCATGAATGTAAGTTTCGGGTAAGAGGGGCGTGTGACCTCCCCACCAGTCATACTCTATGTAGACCGTAGAGGACTACAAGAAATATGTAAATACATGTAAGAGATCATAGAAAAGCTAACCGCGGAGCCTTCAAAGTTCCCATTTTGTTTAGCAAACCAAGAAGGCAAAATGCAAACATAACATGTCATTGTATTTCTAGACGGCCAAGGCGCAGTTCTCGAAGAAACAAGAACCCATTGACTGTGCATTGTTTTATCTCGCCATGAAAAAGAAGAATGTCATTTGTGGATTGTACAGGTTAGTTGTGGCCTACAAGGTTTAATGTCTCGTTGTTGCATATTGCTGGGAGGAGCAGTCCAGTTAACTTACTGCAACTATTCATTCTGCAAAAAATAGTGCATATAATGATTTTGGTCCCCGTGTCTGCATGATAATCATTGTACTGACATTTTAACTACCCCTTTATCACTTTAAAAACGAACACCTTTTGTCTGATGGACTTTTTGTAGTCTTGTGGTGCTTTGTCAGCATTCCATACCCTAGATGCCAATCCCTACCAACTCTCTTCTGTATGATTGTCTTTCAGAACTGTCAGAGATTCCAAAATGTCGCAGTTTTTCGCCCGGGACTTCACTCAAGACAGATGGCGCAAAGCGGCTTTGAAGAACGCCTACTCTCTTTTAGGTAAACAGAGATTTGACCATGCAGCAGCATTTTTCCTCCTGGCCGGATCCTTATGGGATGCAATACAGGTATTACTGAATGTCACGGACTCTAGTCACACCCCCCGACAATCCTTTTTTCAGTCTAACCTTAACTTGGAAAAAAAAACTCAACTCAACAGGAGAGTTGAACAAAACACCAAACGATTTTGGCTGATCAAGATCTTTTGTTTCTTTTTGTGACGAGTGCGCTTATACTTGTTAGAGCTTTCTAAACACCACGTTTTACAGTTGGACAGTTGCGGTTCTGTCGTTGCACATTTTCTGCACGAGCGTCCTGCATCAGAGATCCATTCCTTGGTGGCGAAACTAAATTGTAGAAAACTCGTCCTAATTTATAGCTGTCCTTTTGGCGAAGAGACTTCGCTCTATGTCTGTGGTGATGTCAAACATTTTTTTCCTGACTCTCAAAATTTGACCTTTTTAATTAAATTTGCTGACAGGTTTGCATTGGCCGTCTGCACGACTTTCAGCTGGCCATGGTGCTTGCTCGACTGTATGAGGAGGACACGTCAGGTGGCCCTCTGTACACACGTATCTTGAAAGAGTGTCTATTGGGTCAGGGTGACAGCGTTCGGGAACCAAGTCAAGGTAACTGATCCATTCAATGATACGTCAGTAAGACACCAGACATACCTGTTGTCAGTAATGAATCAACTCTAAAGCTCATTACTGACTCAATCGTCATTTGGCATTGGAACTGTAACTGAACATCGAGGCAATCGTCCCCCCCCCCCAAATATTTAAAGTTTAATGAACTAAACATTGAAGCAATCTCCCAAAACAACATTGAAACTGTAACTAAACATTAATGCCAAAAATAAAGCAGTTCGTTGTACCACAATATTCAGAAAGTCATTTCTATCCATCTATTCTCTGCGTAATTCTTATTGACGAGAATTTCAACCACAGTCGTAAGCCATTTCAGCGGCAAAGTTTGCGTTTTCAGAAAATGCACCGTGCGCACCGTGAGACATTTAGTTTTGTTTGTACCATGTTATTGTTTCAGACCCGTTCCTGAGAAGTATTGCCTACTGGCTCATGAAAGACTACAACCAAGCACTGGAGACCTTGATTTTTGAACCAACCACTCGGGATTCCCAGGAAAAGAAATGCAATCCTCTCGCCTCAAGTGGCAACCCAGACATTTTTAACTTTTACCTTTATCTCCGCAAGCACCCGCTGATAAAAAGAAGACGGTACATGCATGAACACGACACGAAGAAATCCGGAGCACGTTATGTTCATCCAAGACAGAAAGGAAGCATTCGAGAGGAAGAGATAATTGATGAACCTTTATCACCAATGGAGAGACAGTTATTCTTCAAGACGGCGCATGCGCATTTGAACTCTGGGTGCCCTGCACTGGCGTTGCAGGTATTGATGGAACTACCAGCCACTGATACTGCTCAGCAGGATACCAACAGACATCGTGAAGGTGAAGCGCCGGTCCAGGAGGCCAGCGGAGTTGTTGATGATGTCACAGGTGACATGATCAACACTGGCACACTGAGTGACTTTTCATTTGGTGGTACATACACTGACGCTAGTACAAATGGAACCGCTGAAGAGTTTGACTGGAGCAAGCCTGTCTCGTCTAAGCTTAGTGGAGATTCGTCTGCCGATTTTGATTGGAGTAAGCCGGTCTCCTCCAAGCTGAATGGAGCTTCATCTTCTGATTTCGACTGGAGTAAGCCTGTTTCATCCAAGCTTGGTGGCAATTCGTCCAATGATTTTGACTGGAGCAAGCCTGTCTCCTCCAAACTTGGTGGGGACTCCTCTGCAGATTTCGACTGGAGTCAGCCTTTGGCATCTGATCTCGGCGGTGGAGCTTCAAATGACTTTGACTGGTCAAAACCTGTTTCAACAAAACTAGGTGGCGATGGTCTGGGGAATGAATCAAATGGTTTTGATTGGAGCCAGCCTGTTTCTGCTAAGCTTGGTGGGTCAGGGGTGGATAGTATTAATGGCTTGGACCATGATGAGTTATCTCTTTCTACCAGGAGTCATGAAAAAGACTCACCGAAAGAGGAAGAAAACGCAGTGGATGACGCCAAGTTAGACAACGCTGAAGGCAGCGTTTTGAAATCAAAGGAAATACGTCATTTAGACGTTGTGGCACAGCAGATGAAGTTTTCTGCCATTTTGAAACTCTTGATTAATGAGCTTCATGGGCTGCCATTTAGCTGTGCGATCGCGGATGAGGATTTGCGGCCATTCTTTTTAAAGTGGTTGGAGAAGGAACTTGAAGTGTTGCACAAGATGTCTGACTATGGAAGTGTGGCCGAAGAGAGTGATGATGAAGAGGAGGGTTCTGTTGAAATCAACATCGAGCAAGGTATTTCAAGGAGTCAACAGTGTAGTTAACAATGTTATCCTATCACTGTTTTACTAATATCAATATTGTTAATCTTTACCAAGTGGCTCTATCAGTTGGTGTGTATTTCCAATGTTTATACGGCTGAAAACGTTTAGGTTTGACTATTCCTGATAAGCTAATGATAGAGCGAGCACCCAGCGTGTAACTTTTCCTCGCAAGCTTGAGCTATCCAACGTAGAGGCAAGTGCCAGTGGTTTCACTTTGCTTGGCCAATAAAAAGTAAAGTATGTAAATATACTGACCTTTCGACTTGCGATTTTTAACTATAAGTAATGTTAAAAATTCTCGTATCATAGTCATAATCATGGAATCCTGTCCACTGCAGATGAATTACAACAAGAGGGAAGCACAGCAGATAAAAATTACATCTCTCTGAAAATCGACCGATCTGCCAAGCATATACAGTGGCTGAAGAGGAACCAGAAACTACTCACAATCTTGCTCAATTATTGCTGTCTTCACGGTGCAAGCGGTGGGGATCTAGCAGGTGAAGAGCTTCTCCTGTATGCGAGAACGAGTTGGTCGGTCTTATTTTAAGGCAAACAAGGCCCTTTGTGGTTGTATATTACCTTTTTCATTCCTTATTGCTCAGAATCAGTTGTTATCTTGAATTAGGCACCATTTTCAATTGTCTTTTGTCGTATTAGTCATTCAAACCACACTGTCTGAGGAGAAGACTCATGTAGTATACTTGCAACGAGGGCACCTCTTCACATTCATTGAGAAACAAAACTAGCCTGCTTAGCAGTCGTTTACTACCCAGTCCTCACAAAGGAAGTGAAACAAATGCTTCTATGAAGAGGGAGCGAAAATAGAATAGAGCAGGGGCGAGGCGAGAGGGTGTTTTCTTTGCCCCCTCGTCCTACAGTTTTTTGCTGTAATGTTAGCGGTAGTGTATCTTGGTACCTTCCGCGCTCCAAGAAAAGAAACGATCTGTTCGCAAGCTAGAACAAAACCTTTATTTTGATCGAGCAGGTTTGGCCTGTAACACTGCGATGGAATCTGAATTAAAGATATTTTGCGCGCCAACAAAAGGAAAGCTTTTGGCGTTAAGAGCACTGCTTCTCTGTGATAACATCCTTACTTGTCTTACTGACTTTGTCTACTAGCAATGAACATGGAACTCTTGTTACTACTCCACGAAGTCGAGCAGATGCGTTCGCTGGTTTCGCCGTTGTACGTGCCGTCTGCTGGACCATCTGTTCCTCCTCTGATCTTGGCGTCTGTATCACCTTACTCATTTCTGGCCAGTCCGCTTGGTTTCCTGCAGTCCCTCACGCAGGATATTCTTAGATTTATCTTCAGGTAAAGTATAGTTTTGCCTCATAGTACAGCAAGTATGCAGTAATAATACTGTATCGTCATCGTCATAAATTTTTCATTCGGCAAATTTTTGTTTCATTTCAAGAAGTCAAAGGGTTTATCATACTTTGTGTCATTTTTGGTGTTATTGTGTGTCGCCGTGACACAAACTGCCAACCAACTGTTATCCTGTCTTAACGACGGGTTGATAAGGCAAATTGGCCACCGTAATGAAATTCAAAAGCTGACTTTTCGAGTGTTAGCATTTCGTCAGAGCTAATCCACTCTGTCGTTCACTCTGTCGAAGTGCCAACGCTCGAAACGTCAGCTTCTGAATGGATTTACAGTGGCCAATTTCCTTACCGGCTCAGTTGATGATACTTGAAATTCGTTTTACTTTTCACCGAGCAGTACCACAGTTTCTTTAGAAAGAATTTTAACGAGTAAACTTTACAATGCGTATCACTCCTCACAGTTTGCCCGGACCTCCCTCACCCACTCACCCCATTCGCTTGGGAAATGTGCTGCATAACTTGACAGGGACTTTGTCAGACTGCATTTATCAGAGTCTGACTGGAATGACTCAGGAAAACGATGCCTTGACTGGGAATCGCGGCTCTCAAAAAAAAGAATCTTCGACTACTTCTTCAGGTAACTATCTTAAAATGCACCTAACCCCCCAAATTTTTTTCGATTAAATAAATCTTTGCACCTGTTCGAAACGCATTGCGCCTTTTTAAACCAAATATTGACTTTTTAAGGCTGTAAAAGGTACGAAATCTAGCCGTCATCTGTCCCACGACCGAGCTAGTAAGGGGCATGGGTCTATTCCTGATTTGACGTCACAAACTGATTTGCATTGCAGTAAATCTTTGTAAACATGCATGCAAAGCAGTTTGCGACGCGGTTAAACCAGGATTAGACCCACGCCCCTTCTGATTCGGTTGTGTACAAAATGATGCTTAGTTCGTCGTAACTTTTGAAGTCAACATAAAAGTACAAAACTGGAACTAAAGGCGAAATGTGTTTGGAATAGGTGCAAACTTTACATTGCCGTAAAAAATATTTTGGGGCTATGTGCACTTCAACCTTGCTTTAAAATTAACATGTTTACTGTAATATTTTTGTAACCTGTACAGTACAGTACGAATGAATGGCTGTATTTATGTTGTTGTTGTTGTTGTTGTTGGATTTATCTTTTATGGAGCTGTCAGTCAGTTATTAAGGACATTTTTTTGGTTGTTTGCTTGTCTTGTATGACACGTTTGTAAAGAGCAGGGATTGTGCTAGTCGATTCCTGGACAGAGCGACAATGTGATGCCTTTGTTTTTGACTGAAATGTGTTTTCTGGTAGAACCTCAACTTTCACCAACGTACACTTAAAAGCATGTTCGTTCTTCAGTGAAGATGGAATAAAACCACTGACATTAGACTTGTTAGGTGCTGTGTGCTGTGTGTGAGATAAGTAAAAAAGTTCACTTGCCATAATTTGTGCCAACATGGAAATGATCACGACGTGCAGAAAATATTGCTGGCGTTTGAATTGATTGATTGAGTCGATACGATTTCCTTCCTTTTGCAGGTAAAGGTGGCAACAAGAGTGGTGGCACAACTGATCCTAACAAAACAGCAAACCCGACAAGCGCCCCTTCCAAATGGCCCGGTGTCCGCTTGCTGCTGTCTCTACTGGCCACAGAACACAAAGACAACAGCACTAAGCTACGAATCTTGTTGGGAGAAGCTTGTGTTGCAGTATACCTGAGTCTGCTGGCTCTTGCTTGGTCCAATTCACAGCCCAAACAGTTGTACCGTCTGGTTGTAAACTCTCTGAAGTCTGGCATGTGGGGAATGGTGTTTGGTGGAGGGCTCCGAAGTGCGCTGCGGCAAAGTACAGGTAAGTGTATGGATTTTTAATAGCGCTTTTCAGTTAGCTGTCGATAAAACTAACCGTAGGTCATTACTCTGGCCTATCACTACAGACGTAAAGGGCGCCACGAACAAATGAGCACTCTAGCTCGGGGCAAACGCATGTAAGGAGCGCTCAGTGCGGGAAAATGCTGGTGAGTAAGTCACGTGGGGTTTGGGTTTGAAAGTTGAGAGAGTGGCGACAATTTCGCTAACAACAAAAACAATCAGCCAACTTGGCAGAGCGAAGTAAACCCAGAGCAAGCCGGTGAAAATTGCTGTCGACGCTCAAATGGAGACTGCTCTTTTATCAAGCGAATTGATAACGGGAAAAAAATTCTGAAGCTAAATTTTCGAGCGTGCCCTTCGTGAGAAAGAAACGTCAGCTCTTGAATGTCTCTACGTCGGTCTTAGATGGATAGAGCGACATAAACTTTGTTTACTATCAAATTCTTAGTATAAATTTACTAGCGTTCTATCACGAATGCCGTTTTCTGATTGGCTACGCTACTCGCTATCTGTTCTGTGATAGATATTGAGTAGCGGTTGTCAACAAAATTGCGGCCGCCTCTTCGCGTTTTCGAAGTGTCTGCGAGGAGGATTTACATAATTTACTTGTTTAGTTTGAACGCCTAATAGATTTATACTGAAACAATTAGATTATTTGATCTCTGCGCCCTCATAAGCTATCACGCGATAGAAATCTCGAGCTCATAACCTAGTTGTTAAATAGAGTAACCAAAAATTGCATAATATCTTCATTATCAGGCCAAGAAAGTTGTATGTAACTAAATATAGTTCTTCTACACTTGCCAACTGAATAATTCCCAGTAGGGACTGGACCCCATGATGCAAAAAAGAAACCAAGAAGTCCCACTACTGGCAGTCCTGAGAGTCGTGGAAGAGGGCAGACTGGTGACAAGTATTGGCAAGGTGCGCGGCAGCGGTGGAACTTTAAGTTGTTAGGCCAGAGTTTGACTGAAACCATGACCCAGTGGCTAACCTCAGATGTCAAACCTGTTTACGTTGAACAGTTCATTCCTCCAAGAATTACTCTCATGGAATACTTCATTAGCAAGGTACAGATAAACGTTAAGCGTCGCGGACAGCTGAATTTGGCTGTGAGATTACTGAGAACTTTGCCTTCTTGGCTACAAATGCTTCGCAGTCATCATCTTACTAGACGCCCTCTCTGATGAGAGAGTTGAAGGAATTGAAGCCGGAACTGTAATAAACTAGACAAGAAGAAGGCAAGAAGCGGCGAAAACGTGAACCCACACTCGTAGGGTGCCTCTCCCCAGTCTCACTGTCCATGCCCTCGCTCCTTCCACTCAGTCTTTGCTTTTTAATTCCGCAAGCGCGCGCTCGTCAGTATGACCGCACCAACGCAAAAGAAAACAAAACACTGTCCGGACTGTTTTGCAGTATAGTTCTAAACATTCATTGTTTAAGAAGGGGTAAAAATAATCGCCTTGATTGTGTTTGTAAATAAAGATGTTGTTTTAGATCTCTGAGATCTTTACCAGATGTTGGCAAAGGTATGTCCCTCAGTGGAGACTGAATTGTCACATAACATTGGAACAAGTAAATCTCCCTATTCAAGAGAATCAAATAAAATGAATTTATCTGTTGGGAAAAATAGATTGAACACGAAACTGATCTTAATGCCTAACTAATAATTTAATAATAATTTAATATTTATAATGCGCATGTTTAATTGGAAGATACTATTGCTGTTGTTGTTTTGTTGTTGCATCCCTTTCAGCCCCCAGACGCTGGAGGGAAACACTATGATTCAGATGATGACAGGTCAGAGGATGAGGACGCATTTGAAAGCGACCATGAAAGTGATCAGGAATATTTCTCATCATCAAAAAAGAAGAAAATAGAACCCAGAGATCACTTGGAGCATGAGTCATACAGCTGGTGTCTGATGAACTACACCATCAGTAAACTGGTGCTGCATAACCTGCAGACATTTCTCCCGGATGTGGGATTTGAACTAACAGGTACTTCACTAATACAAGATTCGCTCTAACGAGGAGCTAACGGTCAACACGAGAGCTTTTGAATGTCTTTATGGTAGTCAGTTTACCTTATCAACTCATTTGATAAGAATTGAAATTCGTCTCGCCCCTGTATGCAGCACTGCAGTCTCTCTATAAACTACTAACCCACTTAGGCTTTTGATATTAACCGTTATACAAAGTACTTGACAATTTTCTTTAGTGTGATGTTCTGCTTGGCACATCTACTGCCGGCACGCACCTCCTTGACTAGCATATCGCTGTGGCTGGAAACCCTGAGAGAGAAATTCTCGATTATCTGGAAAGGCACACGTGAAGTGGACTTTTAAATCGATGAAGTTGGCCCTGCACTCATTACACGGTCAGACCCAAACTGCACGATACCGTGTACTGCCGAGCTTGCTCAATCCGCGTGAGACTACTGGAAAAAAGAAATCAACCTTTTATGTGCAAATTTGCAAAACTACTTCTTTGAGGATTTTTGTCTCTTGACATTGAATGAACTTGAGGACATCGAACGGTTGTTTACACTAGTTTTATCTTTGGTTTTTCCTTTACATTGTTATTTAGAATCTATGTCGATTCCTAAGTGTTCTGCTGTTATTTCAATGGTCGCCCTTTAGGATTTCATCCACAGACTTAACAGCTGGAAGCAGATATTGACTGTGGAGGTTTGCCGCGCACAGTGACGTGCTTAGTAAGTGACTTATTTTTCTTCTCTCCAGACCTGCCATCCCTTTCACCCCAGCTGCATGCTGCTTATAAGATGGTTGAGCGCTGGACCCAGACCTTTCACGACAAACTTGAAAGTTTCCAAGGACCTCCACCCGACTTCATCTCACAATTCCCTGTCAGCCAGGATGGATTTCCCAGAGGAGGCCGCGCTTTGATGAGATACAAAGCGCTTGTGGACCCACAGAATACTCCTTTTAGGTATTCATCTGGATTTCTGTGTTGTGCTAAGAAACACAGTTCTATCTTCATATTTTCAGCTCTCGCTTATTTGAAGAAGACGTACTCGGTACCTTGATGAGTTGAAAAGGTTAAGACGTTTTGCCGGACAATTGAGCTGAAGTTACAACGCGCCAGATATGCAGAAGGAACTCATTGCAAATCACGCTTACCGCCTTAGTACAACGAATATTATGGGATTTGTAAACATACAAAATCAAACAATAATCATGTAAGCCGAATAGAATTTATTGGAAATGGACGATATTTGTATTCACAAGTCTCTGATCTCTTTTGTCGTTATCTTTGTTGAGTGGAAACGTAGATTTTGTTCTGTTTTTGTAGATCCACTCGTCACTCCGCGGAACCTGTAAAACGATTGTGGCGTACATTAGTTCATCAGGAACCCATACGAGAGATCTTCATACAGAATATCTTCAAGAAAGAAATGGCAGCATCTGAGGAGGTATCGTATCTTGTTCCCCACCCCCCCCCCCCCGCGCCCCTTTCCCCCCTCAGTTTAGTTATAACCGCCCTCGTCAATTCCCTCCCTTGTTCCTTTCTGTTGTAGGTTGATATCGTCGATGCCGCTCTTGATACAAAGCCAATGAAGATTTTGTATAAAGATCCTGAGGGTATCAATGCATTTTGCATAAATAAGGTACAGATCTCACTAACACAAGTAATACTTTCATTCTAACGACTACGAGAAAACGAATAAAGTGTTATGCATTTAAGGCATCATTTTCTATTGGGATAGGATATGCTTGTTCTTGTAATGAATATTCAGTTCTGTTTATTTCAAAGACAAAGTCGACCCCAACTGTCTTTTCTGTGTCACATTGGAAAGGCAACGCCCTTCTATTCTTTTGATATCTGTGAACTGTATTCAGTTGTTGAGCGACTCAGTCTGTGCTACTTTTCTCATCCCAGGCAAACCCAAACTTTATCGCAGTTGGAAGTCTGAAGGATGTCGAGGAAGTAGACATCTCCTGTTTGTTTAGTCCAGAGCCAGTGATGTGGGCTGAGGATGAAGGCGAGCGTGAACAGAATGAAAGAAGGTTTCTAAACTGTGATCATCTCTTATTGCAATTATCAGCGGTTTCACGTACAAACGAGGCAACTGATTCATTTTGCGTCATAGTGACGCTTTTGCCTCGTTTGTATGTCTGAAAGAACATTCGACCGTAGACACAACTGTAACAGAAAGCGTGATAGATTGCCTCTTTTCAGAAAACTCTTTGAAAGTATAACAGTAGAAAGAAAAAAAATAGCCAAATGCTGTTTCTTTGAAAAAGCGTGAAACGACGTGTAGGAGGGGGTGGGGGTTTGGCGGACAGTAATTTCGGAATACCATTGTTGATCCAAATAATATGAATTCTTCTAATTGAAGATCGTCTCGTGAAGAATCTGTTTATCGATGCCCCAGCTCCCTGCAATATTTTGTTAGAAAGGTCAGTAGCCAGAAAAATCATTCGTTGAGTGTTCTTTCTTACAGGCGGCGGCTGTGGGCTATTCTGAAGTACAGGAGAGGTAGCATTGTTTGGCCTTAGTCCCACCCCATCTTTAAACGATGGTAGATGTTAAATTTGACAGGTTCTCGAACAAGTCTTCCTGAAAACAAGTTTAAAATCACTCAGTACCATTCATTGAACCGGATTTGCCTGCGTAGTTATGGTGATTTGTATCTCTCATGCAGTGATGAAGCAGCCTTCACTCCATCCGGGAGCCTCAGTCCACAGAAGACGACACCAGGCGGACAGCCCCATTACTCAGGCAAAGTGGTATGAAAAACTCTATGCTGATCATTAATGTCAGCAATACGCCTTATCTTAACCACTTTCCTGTTTGTTTTTGGTTTTGCAGCTTCTCAGAAGAGCAGTCCATGGCGTCAAACGCATGGATTCTCATCCGCATCTCCCTTATTGTAAGTACACATAGAGGCAGTTGGATTAGGGAATCTGGAGTTTAAGTTAGATTGGGTAACACGTGTTTATCAGTTGGATTGAGTAACTTGTGGTATCAGTTGGATCGAGTAACCTGTGGTATCAGTTGGATTGAGTAACCTGTGGTATCAGTTGGATTGAGTTACGTTTGGAATCAGTTGGATTGAGTTACCTGTGGTATCAGTTGGATTGAGCAACCTGTGGTATCAGCTGGATTGAGTTACCTTTGGAATCAATTGGATTGAGTTACCTGTGGTATCAGTTGGATTGAGTCACTTGTGGTGTCATTTAGATTGAGTCACCTGTGCTGTCAGTTGGATTGAGTAACCTGTGGTATCAGTTGGATTGGGTAGCCATTCACCAAACTATGCATTCAGTGTGGCAATGCACATGTATCAAATGTTCTGTTTGTTTTTTTTCCCAGATGTCTCTGGCTCTCAGGATGGTAGTGTTCGCATGTGGGAGTTTGGGCATGCGCAGGAGATCACCTCACATCACACATCTGGTTCTTATCAAAGGGTCACTCGAGCACGATTTAGTCCACATGGGAACAAGGTACACTGATTGTCTGTGAGGGACTTAATGTTTCTACTTCAGCGTTTGCAAGGCTTCTTCATTGTTGCTTTTCAATCTCGTACCCAAAGTCTTCGCTCCACTTGTCCAGCTGTCGGGAGACGAGCGACTCTGGCCAAACTTATCGGCCTTCCGATTAAATTGCGCATGCTTAAAGTTCAGCTCCATATTCGAGCTCCCCTCACTTCCGGTCATTTGTATTGTTTGGAAAAGCCAATCAAATCTAATCTAATGGCTCTTTCGAGAGTCGCTCGTTTTTTCAAGCGTGCGCAGTAAGACTGGAGTTACGAGACTGGTTGTTTTTCTGTTTTCCAGGTCGGCATAACAGATGCGAGCGGTCAGCTGCTGTTGTGGCAAGTAAGCAGTACCAGCGCTTCTTCGGATCCATTTTTGGTGAGTGTCTTCAGTGCAAAGAATGATGGCTTATTAGAAGTTTCGTTGCAGTTATCAACAAACTTTCACTTGGGTTTTTCTGTTTTGCCAATCATCCGATTGGGGGCGGGTTTTTTTCAAATAGTCCAATCAGACGCGTTGCGTTGTGATTTGTATTACCCTGCCCCCACTCAGATGATTGGCTGTAACGTGGATTTCTCCGCATCTATGTCCTTTGTTTAGACCCTGAAGTGCCACAACAAACAGACAAACGACTTTGCGTTTGTTGGGTCGTCAAGTTTCATAGCAACGGCAGGGCATTCGTCAGACGGAAGGTAAATTAGCTTTTGCTCGCAGTTAAGATTTTCTTGTCACTAAAAATGATACTGAAACAGTTTAGGAGAGATTAAATCATTATTTGAAGATAACGGGATATTATCGAAGATTTGGAAGTAAACTTAGAGTGTCGCGTGCTTAAATAGTAATTTACCATGTGCTGTTAACTTGTTTGTTTTTGTTTATTTGCAGCAATGTTTGCCTCTGGGACACGCTGGTTCCGCAACACAGCTCGCTTGTTCATGGTAAGACAATATTTTAATTGTCAAACTGGAATGCCTTATTTCCTTTTCCTTTCTAAAAGTTTCTTAGTTCAGTTTTGTGTCAGTGTTTTTGTGGTGTGTTCTAATTAAAGTTTTTCTTCTTTCTGTTTTTCTTCTTCCTGCAGCATTCATTTGCCACGAAAATGGAGCCCCCTGTCTTGCTTATGTACCTGGTCAGCAGCTTCTCATTTCAGGTGGAAGAAAGGGCAATATTTGTATCCTTGGCTGCAACGGTGAAGGCAATTCTAAATCCAGCGAAACAGCTCGTGTTGAAACCTTAGCCTGTGTTGGTCCTGCAAACTGTTCTCTGCTATCGGGTTGTTTCCGTGAGTCAGTTTACAATTCTTAACTGTGCACTGCATTTATCTGCCTAGCACGCAGAACATGCTTAATTTTTCTAAGCGTCATTGGGGGTGGGGGTGGGGGTGGGAGAGGGGGAGGGATGCAAGAAGCAGGCACGAGGCGAAGCGAGCGACGACGGAACGCGGGAGAGGGACAAGGATGTTTATGCTTAAACTAATCTCATGAATAAAAATGTAAGAAATTATGCTTATGGTAAACAGATAAACGGTAAAGTTAGCAAGTTGCTAGAAGAATTGTCGATACTTTGCAGTTCTCTTAAATTTTCCATTCAAAGGAAACTCTTGCCAGATGAACGTTTAGCTTGTTGCACATGCGTTTTGTCCTTGACCTTTATGAGGTATATTTGACTTGCGGCAGCGTCAACTACGTCATACGTTTTTAGCCCATGATGCACCAGTGAAGAGTATAGTTGTGGATGAAAACGAAGAATTCTTCATTTCTGGCTCAGAAGATGGAGATATTAAGGTAGCTGAAAATTCCATATTTTATTAAATTGTGGAGACGTGATGATTTAGTCTTATTACGAGCAACTGTCGTTGGAAAGATCGGACGTCATCCGCCGGCGCAAGATAGTGCACAAACCAACTTCGTCTTAATCAGTGACCGGGTCACTGTTTAAGACGAAGTTGGTTTGTGCATTATCTTACGTTGTCGAGGTTGGCTTTTACTTTCACCAAAGAAAGACTATTTTCTTTTGTTTCAGTCAGTGCCATCTGTGGAACCTTAACATAATGTAAGGTTTTCGTTCTGAGATGGATTTTTCGTCTGAACAGGTTTAAACATACCGGCTGCAAAGGCCGAAATCGTTGCGAGAGTAGAAGTACTTGAACTTGATTCTACTTTCTGCAACGGTTCGTGCACCTTGTCGGTATGTTACACTTGATGCAATGTTTCATGCAACATGTCTGGCAATGGCGTTGCGACACAAGTTCACCGCATGCATTAAACATTGCACAGTATAACAGCGCCTTTAGTTGATGGCAAAAAAAAAAACGCGAAAATTGATTTGAAAAGTTATCAAGCAAAGCGACTGAAAAAATCCTAAAACTTTGAACCTGCTCTTTGAAGCCACGTGTTTAACACAGCGAGAATATTACGCTTGATAGCTCACGCTCTTATGACAATGTTGCTCTCTTATTTTAGGTGTGGGGCTTATCTGTACACGAGGAATTAGAGTGTTATCCTAAAGAACACGGAAGGGGAGCGTATCTGCTCAAATACGGAACCCAGGGCGTGGCACTCATGTGCCTTCAGCCTAATGGTCAGCTGTTCTCTTGTGGAGGAGATGGCACCGTAAAGTGGAGACAGCTGTCAATCAGAGAAACTATTGTCAACAGCAAGCTACCTTGAAGTAGTTTTCCTGTGTAGTAGAGTACTGTGTTGAAGTGGGTTCGCATTCAAGTAAAGAAACCCTACAAAGACAAGCACCTTGAAGTGGAAGTCCTGTGTAGTAGAGTACTGTGTCGAAGTGGGTTGGCATTCAAGTAAAGAAACCCTTTAAAGACAAGCTGCATTGGAGTGATTTTTCACAGATTAAGGATCAGCTTTGAAGTGGGTTATCTATCCAGCTGTCATGAATTGGCTTGAAGTGGATACGTGGATTTTATGGATTGCTGTTACGCTATCAGTTTAGTATCGTCAAAAACGGAAAGCTGTGCACTGTATGTCATGACGGACATTGTCAAGAGAAGAGAAATCAAATCAAAGCCTGCATTTGGAAGTATAAACAAACGACGCATAGCCGTTTTCTGGCATGTTGTAACGAACTTCAGTGTACAAATGTCGCGTACTTAACGTTTGTGAAATGGTGTGGTTGAAAAATACGGGTTAAGGACAAAACGTTGTTTACAATGATGGCGAACTGGATCAGTTCAAACAAGATAAAGAGCTTGCGTTTTAAAGAAAACTACAGGCTGAAAACATGGAACAAAATTCATTGATAGTAATGATAATGAAAAGGCAATATTTCCTATTAAAAGGAAATTAAGATTTATTCAGTTATATGGTCACTAAAACGTCACTACAATCCCTTTTTAATTTCAACAATATTTTGTTACGATTTTTTTTTTCAAAAGTGAGTTTTTCGAAAGTTATATTTGTTAAAGAGAATTTTACTTACACAGCCATCAAGATACATCAACCGAATGCATGTAATAAACTATACTTATGTAACATTTTGTAACAAATGTAGTAATTTATAAAGGAAAGAAAACGTGATATGATTTACGTACCATTTACTAAACTCAAGCAACGTGACTATAAGCAATTTATTGGTGTAAAACGTTTTGCCACGAGGCCGAAAACCAGGGGTTGCACTTTTTTGTCGTGTCTGAATAAAACTGAAACTCAGAACAAAATTAGAACAAAGCATTGGCCATTGAAACCCATGTACCTGATGCCAAAGCGTGGAAGAGCCAATGTTAATGAGTCAAAGAAAAAGAGACTGATTACAACTCAATATTTTTTTTAACCAATTAACACCAAGCTGGAGAATACCGAGGCAACTGAAACAATAGAGCTACGTTCATGCCCGAGGCTACCAGACCTTACTCAAGTGGCTGCATTACCAGTTGCACATATCTTTTTCACGGAAAATAATTCTGTCAAGCACAAACTAGCTGTAATGAAGGCATTAGAAAAAGTTTCTCATATATGGTGGTTTAGCTTCAATCTGCAAAAGATTTGATAACTTCTGCCAAAGCATTTGAAACAAAATAAACTGATGTCCAAGTTATGCCGGCTCCTTGATTGTTTTAAGCAACTGTTACCTTAGTACCCAACAATTTTTTATCACAAAACTGGAGCTCGCGTGCTACAGAAATGAATTGAGGGCAATGCATACACACAGTGACACCTGAGAAAGCATCACAGTGAAGAGTGCTTGTAGTGGTTTAAACACTCAAGCAGCAGGTTTTTTGTCAACACTGAGAATATCTGAAACAGTAACCCACGGTCAGGCTCTATTGTTTGTTTCATCCTTACATACAAGCAAATGTTTAAATTGGACCAGATCACTGGTTACTGGGACAGCAGTAAACAGGGGGATTGGAATGGGGGTGGGTGGGGGCGTGAATAGGGAGATTGGAAGGGGGTGAAAGGGAAATTGGAAGGGCATGGAGTACAGACCACATTCAACAGTAACAGTCAAGTCATTTTATTTTGAACAGCGACTACATGCTCACATTTCATGACAAATTAAAAACTAAATGCTTGCTTCACAGGTCAATAATTTAGTTCAAAATCGTGAGTCACAGCTACCTAGCAAATCACCTTGTTAGCCTATCTTAATGCCACCTTCCCTCCCTCCCTCCCAGAACGAACTCATGTTGAGGTGACTAAATTTGATCAATAGCAAAGAAGCAAATTAAAATAGTTTGAAAATAGACCCACTAAAATTATGTTGATTTTACAGTGTTTTTTCCTTAAAATTCTCTAGGAAGGTTTCAATTTCATGTTTGCATTCCAAACTGGTATCGCACCAGCAATTGATGATATTAATCCAAGCAAACCAGCCAGGCCAACGTTCAACTCGATCAGCCCCATCACATTAAATGGCAACAGGAAATCTGCTGAATTCTTGACAGTGTCTAGCAACACTTGAGGCCGTGACATCAATCGCGCTGCTACGGTGTTCCCTTGAACACAGCTTTCTTCACCATCGTGCTTCTTAACTGGAACAAAAATTAGGTTTAGGATGTCATAGAGGTTTCTTAGAAGACCAAAGATGAGAGCGATAACCCAGAACTTGGCTTGAAACTTTGACCATTCTTTTGGATTTGACTTATAGAGTCCCAATCTTGCTGCCCAAGTGATGTGGTCAATGATGTAATAGAAAGTGTATGTAATGCGGCGACAGATGATGAGGACCCTTAGGACATTGTCGTGATGGAGGTCTCTTGCACGGATGGCTCCTAAAATCATGTCCAAACTCTTTCCCAATCTGAAAACTGAATGATTTTGTGAATTGTCAATATGAGTCAGTGTCACTAAACTACAACTTTACACATCACAAGCAAAAAGGCATGTAAAGCCCTCAGCAATAGACTGTATACAAATTACTGAATCTGGATTGACCAAATAAAATGTTCCTAATAACACTACAAGGCCAAGTTGCTCAAAGCCCAATGAACACTAATCCTGGAGTACCGCGGTAACTATGATCCAAACCTTTGGGTTGTCACAGTTGTTAACCTGGATTAGTGCTGATCAACTTGGCTCTGAGCATATTTCATATTATTTAGACTGTACAGTAGAGGGTCGTCTGAAGGTAAATTGCCAGGATCCATGAGTCACCTCAATAGAAGACTAGTATTCAGTATTTTGGCATTGACATTTGGACACTATGTCAATTCGCAGTTTTAAGGGATCAAGGTAGAGATTTATGAGCCAATAAATTAACTGTTGGGAATACTGACTTGAAGGAAATTTTAGTTGGGATGGTGGGATTGAAGAACCTTATTCGGGATCCAGTCACAACAGGGTACAGTGTATGTCGGTATAAGGTGGAGAAGAGGGAGGGAGGGAGGGTGGAGGCATTTTATTCATATTAATGAATAGTCTCAAGTAAACCAATGATTATGCTAACTTACTTTTCCTTGAGGTGCTGGTTTGTTTATCAAGTGTTTTAGCCCTGTTCACCAAATCAGCACTCACACCAGCTTGGGCCAAGAGGTAACTTGATAATCTTGAGGCATATTGAATGATCCTGATAACAAACATCACAAACCACAATTCAGTATAATTTATATTCAGCTTGCTTTTTAATCTTAAGTGCACCTAACACTAAAATATTTTTTTGCTAAAATAAATCTTTGCACCTGTCACAATAACATTTCACCTTTATTTCCAGTTTTGGACATTTAACGTACAAAAAAAATGAAGCATCATTTGGTACATGACTGAGTCAGAAGGGGCTTCGGTCTGTTCTCGATTTGACGTCACAAAATGCTTTGCCTGCATGTTTACAAAGACCTAATGTGATGTAAATCAGTTTGCAACATCAAATCGAGAATAGACCCAAG
>JAEMWC010000131.1:985000-1047500 GCA_016490735.1 Pachyseris speciosa
TTTCCCACGGACTGTAAAACAAAACGAGAGAGACACCCCTTAAGCAACAAAAAAAAAAGGCATTTGTGATTAAAATGTGTGGTATAGTATTTCAATAAATCAATGTGGAACCTATCAAAGTGCATTGTTCGCTGTGATGTGGTACAAACAGACTTCCCTCGTTTAGAAGTCGGTTTTTGTAATAAGCCCCCCCCCCCCCCCCCCTTCTCTCTAACAAACTTCCTGTCCCCTTTGGGAGATGAGATTTTGTAATTAGTCCCTCCTATTCCCTCTTACGAAATCCACTTCATGCGGCCCAGTTGGTTTGTTTTTAAATATATATGCACTGAAACACATAATCTACTGTTTGCTGATCTGTATTAAATCTAAAGTTTCACTGCAGTTTTTGAGTTTCGTACAAAAACTATTTGAAGACGAAAATGGTGTGTTTGAGATTTGAAATAAGCCCCCCTCCCTATTAAGCCCTCCTCTCTAATAACCCCCCCCCCCCCCCTTCCTGTTAATGAGGCCTGAAATTAAAGGTATTTTCCGATTAAGGCAGATACCAATTAACTCTGCCTATCCCGCTTTGGTAAAGCCTTCTGGGTGTTGATTTTTTATTATTTTAGAATATGTATTTTCCTCATCCAAACTACCCTTCGCAATTAAATGTCTTTATCGAGCGACCGACTTTACTCTCGCCATTGAAATGTGAACGGGGAAGTTCTAAAAAATTTGTATCCTGCCCTAAAATGATGTAAAAAAAATCAGTAAAAATAGGACGCGATTTACAGCGCTTGCTACAGGAAAAGAACCCAGTAAATTTTCTTTAGCGCAAATATGTTATCTTTACAATTATCTGAACGTCATAAATCAATCTGGTTTTGACAGTTTGTTGTGCAAGTGCTGACGAAGCGACAGTGATTACAACATTTCGCGTAATTAAAACAACAAGTAATTGTTCCCTATGGTTAAACGCACAAGCATTACGCAGAATCATAAAAAGCTGCTTCAATTCATTTGGGGGTGTCATGGCTCGAAATCTCTTTTTAAAGATCTTAGCCGTTTTCTTACGACCAACAGCTAAAAAAATAAAACTTATTTTCCCGCGCTGTGTTCAGGTCTTAGATCAAGCAAAAGCCCCGAGACATGAAGACGGCAAATAATATCTTTTAAATCACAAATGCCTTTTGTTTGTTGCTTAAGGGGTGTCTCTCGTAATTTGTTGTTGGTTTTTCCGCTTTGACCGCTATTTAACTTGTATTTCTTTTTTTCGTATTGTTTTACAGTCCGTGGGAAATATGTAAACATTATTGACAACACAAGACTCTATCACGAACACAAATATGACAAGTATGTGGCGAAAACAGGCACCGAAAACTCATATAAACACATATGAAAGAAGAATTTTTCGACCCTCGACTAATTACCCTCGACCCTCGACCATTTACCCTCGACCCTCGACTAGCTACCCTCGACCCTCAACTAGTTACCCTCGACCCTCGACTACTTACCCTCGACCCTCGACCAAAAGGCAAACTCATCAGAGTAGATCTTTGGGACCCTCAAGGATAACGTTGTCAATCAAATGTGACTTGCGGTTGAAATTCCAACATGCGGTTGATTGCGAAAGCGATAACTGATGCTCTTCTTGCAAATGCAACTACGTCGCTCGCTCAGCCGCTTTGCGGCATAGAAACCTCACTCCTCTCGGCTTTTCTGCTGTGAGATTCGAGAGGTTGACTTGTGGCAAGTCTAATTGATTCCCGGCGGCTGTCAAACTGGTATGCTTGAAGAAAGAGTTAATCGTTCTTCAAGAGAACGGTCGCGTTGAAGTTTTCTCGATTCCTTACTGATTAACCCATTGGCACCCGTGCCGGCCAAAACCGGCCGTAAAAAACTCCCATGCTTCAAAACATTGCAACTCTCTCAATCGCACGAATATTGCCTTAACTGTTAGTTGTGAGCACGAAATGGAATGCCCTTTAAATTTGGATATCCAATAAATGCAAGAAACGTAGCGATTTTTACCAAATATGGCCTTTTGAGTTTGGACAAGAACGAAACTGGCCGTTTTTAACGTCAAAGAGAAACAACAAAAATGCTCCTTTTTGCCTTCATGTTTTTTAGGGAAATCATCGTCGAAAAACCAAAATTCAACCATCATAACGAAATTCAGTCCTTTTTCTAGCTTAGAAATGACTTTTTTTTGTTCATATTCTTCTCCCGAGCGTAGATACAGCCTTTTGTTCCAGTGCATTCGGGCCTTCCCGACATTTTCAACATCTTGAGCGCATTGCATGCTGGGAACTAACGAGAATTTTGGACAGCGCCCGTTCCTTCCCCCAATTCTTTCACATATAAACTAAGTCTACAGCCACTCCGACCTACCGCCAACATTTCCTGCTCGTGGTCATCTTCAGTACACAGAAATTCCAAAATATGTGGCGTTAGGTCGAGAAATTCATCAATAGTCGAGTCCCAAAGGTACTAAGTGTTCGACCGGCCAAATTCCCAGTTCGTCGAGTAACAAGCCAAATTCAACAACAAAGTACATCACCTTGCTCGATTCTTTGAGAAAGTGGACTCTTAGCTACCGTCACGCTTAATGATGCTCATCAGGCAGCCGCTAAAGATGAAAAATGGCTGTAAATTTAGCAGAAATCGCAAGCAAACCGAACTTGGGCCATTGTTGTCGCTTCACGGATAAAAAATAGCTATGTCAAAATGACGTTTTCAGAAACCTTGAACCTCCAGTGCCTTAGGACAGCACCACTTTTCCCTGGTAGTTCAAATAAAGAGTCACGAATTGCCATTCATCGTTTATAGGTGGAAAATCACTCCGAAAATGTAAAAACCTGCGGTAGTCAATGGGTTAATACCGAAAATAAATTATTTTGCGTTTTCAATTAGTGAATGATTCGAAAGACATTTATGCAAATTTGTCACGCTTTGCCGAATCTATAAACATTTGCGGCGGCTGTCAAATATTTAGAGTTCGCTCTCAGTTTTCGTTCAAGTTTCTTCGGTTCCTTTCCGTTTACTACCGACAATTGCATTGTGCGTTTTTATTTAAGAATGAAAAATGATGTTTTCGAAGTTTTGATGCGAAACTTCGCGCACATTCATGCGAGGACATTTCAGCAGCGATCGTGTTACATTCTCAGCTTGTGAAATTGAAACAGCGGCCTAAAAAACCGCAATCTTGTAGCTTGATTTTGCTCATTGCTTCAAAAGTTTGCTTTTTCTGGTGTAGGGTATAAAAAAAAATGTAGGCATGTTTCACAACAACAATCCGATTCGCGGATGGAAGATCGCGCCGAAACAGATCACATGTAACAAACACTCACTGCCGCTGATTTGGAACTGTGAGAAGTTGCCTTTGTTCTCTGCTACTGTTTAAGGTTAGAAAAATTAAACGTTTCCTCGAAATCCGGTATCGAGATCCTCGAAATATTCTTCGAGCGTCTCGAAACTCGAAACTCGAGCCTCGAACCTCGATACTCAATTCTCGATAGCTTCGAGGATCGAGGATCGAGTTTCGAGTTGAGACTGTCAACTTACATCTGCCCAGTACTGTACACCAGTACGTTACAAATCGATAAAAATAGATGATCGGAAAGCTAGTTGATAAGTCGATATTTGTCGATATTTGTCGATATTTGTCAATCGATTAGTTTAATTTGTCGATAAAAATCGATAATCACAAAATTTTTACGAAAGATTATCGATTTTGATCGATTTCCATTGACGTTATTTTGCGGGGTTAACTTGAGCAACAAAGACAATTTTCGGATGTTGTATGTAAAACAGTGGAAGTGTAGTAGTGTCAAGTGCTAATAAACTTGAAGTAACACTGGACACTGAATTACCAGATGATGCATTACTCACTCTGGAATCGACTGGTTACCTGATTTACCTCGGCAAATCAGCCCTGATTTCAACTATTGTTTGGTGAGAGGATTGCGTGTTCACATGGTACGTAGTCAATTTGCTTGCGTTCCCTGAGCTGCGTTCTTTTGGTCAGCAACAGTAAGGGGAGGATAGCGGGGATTTATTGCGTGTGTGTTCTTACATGCAGTTACGATGACTTTGGAAACTGGTACACCGGTGAGATGATACAAATTATGTTTCCTGCAGTGCAGGTACTTCTGATTTTGATTTGAAAATGATTTTGGTTATAAATTTTGCTGGAAAGGGTACAATAAAGACGTTGCTGTTGTTGTTGTTGTTGTTGTTGTTGTTGTTGTTATTAAGAGTAATTTGCTTTACTGCAGTTTTCTATTACGGTCTAAAATAAAATCTGTTAGGTTGTAATAGATCCTCGAAATTGTAGTCCCCAACATGCTCAATTAATAGCGCTATTCATATTTCGATACTTTTCGATTGAAATCGATAGAAATCAAACTCTAACAACAAAAGTCGATCAAAATCGATAATCACAACAAATCTTGAGTTCGATTTTGATCGATTTCCGATATTTGTCGATTGATTGGTATCAACTTTTATCGACATCGATCGATTTTTATCGACTATCAGAATTATCGATTTGTTACGTCCTGTGTACACTAACAATGGACGCTATCATTATTCAGTGGTACAGTGTACATGTATGTAAATAGGGAGTTTAAGCAAAGCTGTTTTTGAGTGACGTACGTCAACTGGAGGCGAGGCATTTTCTCTTCTTACTCGTCTTGGCGTTACCAGATTTATATTACTAAGTGTGGTTACTCTAATAGAGACGATTTATTTGAAAATTTGTGCACAACCACTGCCCAAATATGAGAAATGCCCACTTCCAGTTGATGTACATCGCTCAAAAACGGCTTTGCTTAAACTCCCTAATAAGTGGCCCTTTATCCTTTAGCCTTATCACGTAATATTGTCTAAGACCAATGACTGTTGGCCTCTTATGCCAGGTTAGTGAAAGCTACTATTATTATTAGTTTGTCAATTAAAGACTAGAGTCATTTATTTTTTATTGATTTACCTCCAGGTTTTGCTAAGCTATATTGCTTTGCTGGCGATAAAGTCATACTTGTTAGAACATTTAATGAGCAGGTAAGACTGACCTTTTACTGAGATGCCAACCTCTGGGGACTTAAACTGTCTATTATTGACTCACCCCTCCCCCCAAAAATAAAGAAAAATAAATTGATCTACCTCCTTTATTGGCCTCCAAAGGGAAACCATCCCTTTTGTTTTGTGGGAGAATGGGGCATTGTTGTTGTGAGCTTTAACTGTTTGAACATTTATCCAATCAGATAGTTGCTTATTATAAGTACATGTATATGATGACAAAAATGAGTTTGTGGTAGATTGTGTAAAACATGCAGAAAACTGCAACAAAAAAACAATATTTCTTGGATTTCTGGAAAATTAATATTGAGATATTGGCTTGTTTTAGACGTAAGACCCCAAGTTGCTTATCCGAGAGCTCTGGTGACCCATACCGGAGATTTGTTCCACATTCTAGAGATCCCCCCACCTCTTCCAATAATCTGAGAGATTTGGCATGTAGTACATGTACATGTATGCCACCCATGAAAGTTCAAAAAATGAAGAGAGTTTAACACACATTCCTTGAACGCCAGCCTCTCACTCTGATGCTCCTCTTGTGAAAATGAACATTAACCTTATACAAAAGTCATTTTGCTTAAACTTACTGACATTGTAGAAATTATGGATCTCAATACACTGGTTTCAAGTCAGAATTATCCCTTAGTACCCCAAAGTGATTATCACAGGAAACAAACTGTATAAAAGCTTTCATTTGAATACCCGCCCTTCCCACAGACCTGAGAGTTAGAAACACAATAAAAGGCAGAGAAGTAAAGAAGTCCTCAGTGGCTTTCATTTGGTCGCATGTACCATACGACCTACCCTCTTCAAAAGAATAATAACCACAGTTCCAGGTTTAAATTTTGAGTTTAGATTACTAAAGATGCCCACAAACAATAAACTTCATTGTTTGTGAATGAAGTGTCTTATGGTTTGACTTTTTTCTTAAAAATCAGGAGGGGTCAACCAAGCAGTCTGTAGCAACCTTTGTGGAAATAAGTCAAGATGGTGGATACATTGGGATTGGTTGGGAAGGTACATGTAGCTCATAGATTTACTGCTGCCTTGTCTGACACAAGAGTCATTCTCTGGAGACTGCATACATGTATGACTATCATAAACCAAATTTGTTTACTTTTAGGGTTTATCTACATGTTGTTCTCAAATAGGAAGGTCTGGGCTGGGTTGCTTGAAAGCCGATTAACCCAAGATTAAAAATAGGCGCCATAGAGGTGCACGTGACTACTGCTTAGAAGGTGAAAAATACAAAAGTTTCCAGAAAATATCCATACCCCCACCACGGAGGTAATTGGAAATTCCAGAGGGGTGGTTGTTCAAAGCCCCAAGAAAATATGAAGGGGAGGGGGTAGAAGATTTTTTTCCAGACGGTTGGCTTGAATGCTCTTAAAAACGCAAATAACTATATGCTGAAAATCAAACGAAAGAAAAGTAATTAATTTTTCATGAAAGCACTTTGGATAAGAAGTGTACAAATGCGCGAGAAGCGATAAGTGAACACTTGAGCTTCTTTATGTTCTTACGTCTTCAACTTGCATATTGAGACTATTGAGGATCAAGAAACGAGACTCAAGGACCAAAGAATGCACAAACGTGCCAACTTAAATTACCTCTAACACAGACTCAACAAGGTTTTAGGAAATTAAATCATGGAACCGGGGAATCTTCAGGAATTTAGTGCAAAAATGCTTTTGAACATTGCGCTGTCATGAGCACGCACGAGAATTGATTTATAAACAAGAAATGTTACAAATATTACCATCTGCTAAATATTTGCAAAGCTTTCGATTTATAGCCGATTGGAGCAATTTTGATTTATTTGCTACACTATTCAAACCCTTAAGGGACGAAAATCTTTCGTTGTTTACAGAATAATACTGGAAGGAGTTGCAAATTCCAGAGTATTTATAGAACAGAATATTGAATTACATTCCAGCATGGACTACGCGATTGTAATATTTTGCACTGAAACTTTTACCGAATGTACTCCTGCTATTTTTTTTTAAAAGTCTTTAGTATAATTAAAATTGATTGAATGTTACTGAGAGCAGCAAAAAACACTGGAGGAAGGACAAATTTTTATCTTCTGCGTTGGAAACAAAACACTAATTTGCATATGTGAAAAGAAACTTGAAACCTTTGGGCATCACATAATGCAATCATGATCGCAGTAAAATCACACCATGAGGCAACCAAGATCTTTGTTTGTTATTGGGGACCATCGGCAAATCATCATTAATATGAAGTGTTCGTGAGAGACCACAACATATGTGCTGATTGGCTCCGAAGCATATTCTATTGTTACTTACTTACTTTTGGAAAGTTAGACGATGGCAATAGTGACTACTTGCGCAAGTGCAGTAGTCACAAAAATTAACCAAGGAATAATTTTCTCTTAATCCACGAATGTTGTTCAACACTGATATTCTGCAAAATTTTAGATTAGAGGACATCAATACTGAAAAGCAAAAAGCAGCAAAAGTTTATGCTAATCCTGGATTAAGTTAATCAGTTTTCAAGCAATCAGGTCCTGATCAGGTAGTCTGACAGTCAAAGCCAGTTGAGCCCAGGTTTTTAGTGCACATGTTTTACATGTAGTTGAGGTGAAAGCTCTCTGCAGTTGCACCATGCATTGAAAGAGCACCACTGCTTGGCTGGTGTGCAGGTTACTTGCTGCAGGAGAGCTTGACAGGCAAAGAAAAAACAGGGCAATTGCTTGCATGAATGTTACATTTGTACACTTCTTTTAAAAACAAGTTTCATTTTTCTTGTAACAGTGTTGTATTATTTTCTTTTTCTTAGTAGCAATGAAAGAAAGTTGGCTGGAAATCTTCAAAGTTCCCAAAGATACCTGGATCAAGGAAGTAGAAGCTGCATTAACAGCTGCTGCTCCATCCAGGAAACCCACCATGGATGCAACATTACCAGTGAGTCCAAAAACAACCAAATGCTGCTTTGTATCATTGGCTGGTTGAAACTGATTGATTGATTGATTGATTGATTGATTGATTTTTATTGAAATTTAGAATATGTTACAGATTATCAGACCCGCAGGTAGCGTAGCTAATCTAGGCGGGCCCGAAAATAAGGAAAAATCAAAGACTGCTTAAAAGAAAATTATATTGGTAGGAATATAAAGTTGAGATAAAAAAGAATAATGTTTAAAAAAAAGAGAGAAGAAAAGTTGAACAAGAAGCTGATTTAAGTAACAAATGAAAGCAAAGGAATGGGCTGCCAACGTTGGCACTATTGCGTTTTCATCTACAAGCGTTACGATACGGCGTAAGGTTATGAAGTACTTTTCTTCACCTTGCATATAACTCCGTCTAGGTCGTAATATGAGTCATCGGACTCTAAAACTTCAAATAACAATGATCGAATTTTCTTCTTAAATTGATGTTTAGGTAGATTACGAAGATTAGTTGGTATCTCATTCCACAATTTCGCGCCAATTCTCGAAAAAGCATATTTTTGAATTTCTAGATTTGATTTTTTTATATAAAAATTATCGGACGTTGAGGACCTAGTATTGTATGAATGAACTCGAGAAGTGGGAAGGAACAAGTCTTGAATATTAGAGGGTACAAGATGATTACTTACATCATGCATCGTTTCTGAAAGCAGTTGATAATAAAGAAAGTTAAGTGGTAAAATATTTGCATCGAGAAACAACGGAATTGCATGATCTCGAAAGTTAGCGAAGTATATGAATCTAAGGGCACGTTTTTGAAGAACGAGAAGTTTGTTTAACTGGGACTTGCTAGCTTGGCCCCACGCAATCAAGCCATAGCGAAGATAGGGTGCAACTAAAGAGTGATATATAGAAATGAGTGTGCGGGAAGGTACAGAATGCCGCAATTTTGATAATAATCCAATTGTTTTACTGATTTTTAATAGAATCGCATCAATTTGATTGTTCCAAGAAAGTCTATAGTCAATTAGAACACCTAAGTACTTAACGTAATCTTTGCATTCTAATGGCACGAACTTGTTTGTTTGGTTATCAAAAATATTAATTTTAGGTGTGTAGGCGAGTTTCTTCTGATAGGGACGGAAGATAATGAAATTTGATTTTTTTATATTAAGACTTAATTTGTTAGATATTAACCATTTACATACCTTACTGAGTTCATCATTCATTATTTTCTCTAAGCATTTAAGATTTTTATGGGAAAATAGTATGTTAGTATCGTCAGCAAAAAGATAGAATTTAAATTTTAGTGACGAAGAGTAGATATCATTAACATATAAAAGGAACAACAGAGGACCTAATACGGAACCCTGGGGAACTCCACACACAATATTTGATATATCAGAAGTTAGAGAGTCAACAGCTGTAACTTGCGTCCTTTCTCCCAAATAAGAAGAGAACCAATTAATTATTATACCTCTAAATCCATAAAAATCCAGTTTTTGAAGTAAGATAGTATGGTCAACGGTATCAAAAGCCTTTTGGAGGTCTATGAAAACGCCACAGGAGATAAGACCTTTATCCATATTTGACTGTATTTCATTAACAATATCCAAAATAGCATGTTCTGTCAAGAGTGTCCCTGTCTGAAGCCATACTGCGATGTGCACAAGATGTTTTCTTTTTCTATAAATTTTTTCATCCTTTTATACATTAACTTTTCAAAAATTCGATTAAAGCATGATAATAATGAAATTGGTCGATAGTTATTAGGATCTGTATCATCATCATTTTTAAAGACTGGTATAACTTTTGCCATTTTTAATTTAGATGGGTATATCCCGAGTTCAACAGACTTATTAAAAATATCAGCTAAAATATCCTTAATAATATCACTTGCACACTTCAGTATGTGCGTTGGACAGGAGTAAAACCCGTGTGATTTGTTATTTGGCATTGAGAGTATCTCTAACTTGATTTCGTTAGGCATTATTGGTTGAAAGAAAAATGACGAGGCCGGTGAGTTACTTTTATCAAGAAAATCAGTAAAATGTTTGTCTGAATTTAAAAGTTTGTTTGCTAGATTCGGTCCGACGCTCGTAAAGTGTTTGTTTAGAATGTTTGAGATCGCAAATTTATCATTGGTGGTAGTATTACTCCCTCGCTGTTTTAGGGTATGAACTGTTATATTATTTTTCTTTTTGCGGTTTAGTAAATAATTTATCCCTTCCCATGTCTTTCTCATATTAGATACGTTGTGATTAAAATATTCGTAAAAATACTTTTTCTTACTTACACGAATTAAATTGGATATTGCATTTCGATAGTGTTTATACTTGCTTTGGTCTCCACTCATATAAAGTTGATTTTTTATTTTAATTGATGCCCTGATTCCCTTAGTAATCCAAGGTTTCGAAAGCTGCTTTGCTTTCCTTTTGGATAATGTTTTCATCGGAGCATACTTGTTCAAAAGCTTGTTTAATTTGGTATAAAACATGGAAAATACATGATTGATATCTTCACCACCTCTAATGAAGATCTCGCACCAATCCACTTGCGAAAGATCCGAGATAAAGGAATCCCGCGAAAAGTTGGAAAAATCGCGGACTTTTCGAGCTCTAGCTTTAGGTCGTTCTGCAGCAGAGTTTAAAATACAAAATTGCGAAAAGTGATCACTAATATCTGAAACTATATTGCCACTAGCACAGACGTGATCAGGATTATTCACAAAAATATTATCAATTAGTGTTGCTGAAGTTCGTCTTACTCGAGTTGGTTTGTCAATTGTTGGAATGAGATAACAACTTTGAAGACTCATTAAAAAATCATGACTATAACTTGAGCTCTCTATTTTGAGGGCATCGAGGTTGTAATCACCTAAAACACAAATCTGTTTACCTGAAGCCGAAAATTTCTCGATGGTCTCTTCGAAATATCGCAAGAACCGTTCTGGTTTATTGTGCTGCCTGTAGATGACTCCGCAAATGATGTTTTTCTTTTTAACAAATGATATTTCGATCCACAAAGCTTGAAAATATTCATTACCAGTTTTTTCAATAACTCTATAGTTGTGTGCTTCATCTATGAATAAGCCGACACCCCCAAAGGATAAAGGTGTCGGAACGAATTCAAAGTTATATCCAGGAATGTACGGTTGAAAGGCGCCTAAATTTGAATTGGTAATTTTGGTTTCGGAAATACCTATTATATCAAAGTGAAGTTCAAGCTCCTCAAAAATATGTGTTTGAAAATTTTCCAAGTTTTTGTTCAGGCTTACGACATTATTGTGAAGGATAGAAAAACAAGAGTCCGATTTTGGCCATTTCAATTTTGCCTGCTGAAAACTGTGTGGAGAGAAATATCTACTTTGTATTTGATTTTTAAATAAATTTTCGTAAGGGCTAATATTTGCATCCAAGTTGACATTAAGATCAAATAAATTTAAATTGTAAAGACTAGGTAAGTTTTCGAGTTCATATTTTGTTGGTTGATGATTTACCGATAGGCTATTATTAAATTGACCATGGAGCATTACAAGGCTACCGGTATAATCGAAATATGGTAATTCCTTAAAGAGAGATCTGCAGAGAGAAATCTCAGACTTGTTTACATTCTTATTTTTCGTTGGCATTTGCATCAAGAATCAGGGAAATATGAGTGAAGAACATAGAAGAAAATTGAATAGATAATGGCCTTATAACAATAAAGTACTTATCGTTCATTAGCGGATTTCAGTTGCGGTAGGACTAGTGGCGTTGCAACGAAGCTCTTCTAGGTCTTCTAAGCGGCTGAGCTTGAAAATTCTTGAGTTCTCGGTCTTGCGTAAGAAGACTGCTGCGTCTTTCGCCCAGCAATACTTGAAGCTATTCTCTTCCTGAAAAGTTTTAGCTGAATGTAGTAACTCTTGCAGCCTCGGAATTAAATGACAGTAGATTGAAATCCTCAAATCAGTACCAGTAGGAAGGCCGAAGATCTCTGGAGTAAGGCGTCTTATTTCCCTGCGTTTCGCTAGGACTCCATCTCGAGCTATTCGGCGCGTAAACTTGCAAATGATAGGTTGGTATGTGCTCTGGGTTGATGCCTGTCTTCGGCGGCTATTTCTTGCTGGTACACGGTGGGCGGTGTCAATGTCAAATTCTGCAACATTAGCACCTATGCCTGCAAAAATCTTCATGCAAAGCTTGGCCGTCTTCTCTGCGGTTTCAGTACCATCCTCTTGAGGGACTCCCACAATCTTAAGGTTGTATTGGTAGCTATATAGTTGGATATCATCAATCGCCTTAGAAATTTCCGAAACCTTGTCTGACACCAATTGAAGCCGAGACTCGATACTAGCCAATTTCTCCGCTGTATCGTTCCGCGCCACCAAAAGTTCATCATAGCTGTCACTAAGATATTGAACATCATTCACGTTCGGTGGTTCGCCAGATTTTGCCGTCGCCACAGGCTCTTGGGAAGCAACGGCGCCATGTTGTTTCACTCGCCGCTTCGCAGCAGCCCCGTGTTTCAAAGATTTCAAATCATTCATAATATCAGCTACTTGCTTTTTCAGCTCGTTATTTTCCTTTCGAAGAACTTCAACTTGATCTCCCATCCTAATTTTATGTTAGTGATGTTTAAAGCAGTCAAAGTGGCTGAAAAGTGGTTCTCTGCCGCGGAGCAGAGATACACACGTCGCGGTAGGAGAAACAAGCTAGCTAGCTTTTTAAACTCTGATCTAGCTTAGCAAAATTTTCTGAGCAAATTATAAATATTAGTTTTACTTATTTGTTTTGATTTCAATAGGCTTTGAAGTTTGTTTTATACTGTACATGTACATTCTAAGTGTATCATGCAATCACATTTGAGACTCTCTTGCATGTTGCATTCAATCTTCCTCCTTAACTGACTTCCCCTTATTTTGTTTGTTTGTTTGTTTGTGTTCTTGCTTTTTAACCTAAATGTGCTTACAAATTAAATAAGACACGCCTAAAATTATCATTTTACAGTTGTATTTTTCTTGAGGTGCCTGTAGCCCGAATAAGTCCTAATGGTTTCTATATGGGCATCCTTGCCTTATGCTTTTCTTTTATTGATTATTTAATATCTCTTGTAGTTTAATATATATTCATATTGTAATTTAAAATAACAAAAGTGACAAAAACAAAATAAAAATAAACTGAAACTGAAACCCCCACTTATGAAAAAACTTGTTAAATGATCATACAACAATTAAGATCATCCATACCATCAAGCTCCCATCAAGGGTACATTTCAGCCACAACAGGTTTTACAGGTTGTGGACCTGACTGACAGCTCTACTCACAAGTTTCTGCCCTGTGATGGTTTTGTTCAGGATATGGAAGAGTCAGGTGTAGCAGATCAGCTTATGAAACCCTCTGAAGAACAAGCTCCAGCAAATGGAACAGTAAGTTTTATTCTCTTCTCTAGTGAGATGAATTTTTTTTAACAAAAACAGTATTTGTCCATCTTATGGCTGCCACTCCATGAAGAAATTCATGGCAGTTACACTTCATTTAGTGTAGAATTTTTTAGCAAAATAATCCTCTGACAAGATGCCTGGAAACGTGGCTGTAAGAATTCAGATTCCAGCAGAGGTATGGGTGCATACAAACAAGGTTTTGTGGCCCTCAGTAGGAAACCTGTAAACTAATAAGTGTACAAGCCAGAATCTGCATTTATATGTTTGATTAAATTTAGTACCATTTGATGTATGCATTGAACAAATTTTAACAGTTTTTGTGGGTTATCTTAAAAAACCTTCCAAGAAAGTGTTAGCTCAGACTTCACCCCTTCCCTCTAGAAAATCCCTCGTTACTACCTTCATTTAATTTTGTTTTTTGGTGTCCCATATTTGGTTTTATCCTAATGATTCATTGCACATTTCCAAGAGAATAGAGTAGGGATCAGTGAAAATTTTTTTTGGAAAAAGCAGATACACTCTATAGTGAAAAAAACCTGTAGAGGAAGCAGTTTAATTTGAGAACTTGTAAAGGCTGTAGCCCTAATCCTTGCTTTGTCTTGATCAAGTCTCCACCAGGATCAAGACCAGGTTCTGCCCAGGGAGGACAGACACAGCTTGGCCATTCAGCCGTCTCCTTCACTAAACCCACGACAGTGCTACGAGTGCGACCTCCTGGTCCTGTGGGCCCATGTTCAGCCACTAACTGCTCTGCTGCACTGAAAGCCATTGATGCTGAGTGCAATGTGATTGGTAGTGGTGCCAGCCATGTACTGATGTCACAGTTTTTTGACAGCTGCAATAAGGCATTCCACACAATTCATGCAGAGGAGATGAAATATCTTAACAAGGATGAAGAGGATTTGACTTGGTAAAAGTTGTTGATGACAACTCAAAAAATAACATTGCCATTTCTGTAGTGTTATTATTTGGGGGAATTTATAGTGTTATTACTACAGTACATTGTTAGTGATGTGAGAATTCTTTATCAGAACACTTTTATCGACCATATTTTAATTGCCTTTTTTTCACAGTTTTCCAAGAATACATTTCTTAACACCTGGCAGATTGATTCCTTCAGGATTAGAGTCTGCACCTAGTGAGTCAGTTAACATTGTTCCATAAAAATATTTTATTGCAACAACAACTTGTATTATGTCTTCCATTGTAACTACTTGACTAATTATATCAGTTAGAATTTATTGGTTATTTATGTACAGCATGTGCTGTTTGAGAGTACATAATTTATGTAATTAATTAATGATTAAAACACTGCATTGTTTTCATCACTGAAGTTTGTCTAACTCCAGGGCGTAGACAAGTGACATGATATTCTTTGGAGAATTGTTTTGCATAGACACAATTTCTTTTAAGAGAAGAAGAATGTTAACTTGTGTCATTAAAGTTTGAAGTATTCATTTCAGGTAAAGTGAATTCCTTATCAGTGTGGTGGTCGGGTGGAACACAGCTTTTTATTTACTCACTTGTGAAGACTGCTAAAGGTAAGCAGTTTCTCCATTCTCCTGTTCAAAGATTCCTACCTTTACTTGCCACTCACATGTACAATCGTGGCCAAAATTCTTGGCACACTTAAAAACAACTTTATGCCTCTGTCTCTTGCCCCCCCCCTTCCCCATGATGTGACCATGGGCAATAATTAATTAAGTAACAATTTTTGTTGTTTGTAACTTTTAGTTATTTGGAATTCGTAGTCAATGCACTATATATTGTATAAGACTCCAAATAAAAACATGTATGTCTGTATGTCTGTATGTCTGTATGTCTAGGCAATCATTTCAATGGCAGTCAACATTGTCTTGGGGGATAAAGGTCTGGAGGTTAAAAGGAGGAAAAAATGCACAAAAAATGAAGTTTATTGCAACATAATTATTGTGCGCCCATATACATGATGCTTTTACAAAGGTTGACAAGGCTAAAGAGTTGACTTTTAACAAATCTATTGTGCCTTGCCCTCTGTGAATTCTTTTTCTGTCTATATTAAGAAGCACCCATGCACCTCATCTGCATCTTACAGTAATGGTCAAAATTTTATTGCCCATGTTAAATGAAACAATGTGAGCTTTACATTCCTTTATGAGGGTATCGTCTGTCATATTTTACTTGCAGATACTATAGTTAAGACAACATTAGTGATTTTGTTTGTATTGTTTTTTAGATCTTGAACACAAACCAGACATTGTGTGGCCAAATTCGGAGCAGATACTCATTAGCTCCGTCAGTTCGTGTGGGGTTTTTATGGCAATTGGCCTAAAAAATGGAACTATTGTCGTATGGGATGTCTACAGAGGTGAGAATTTCAGTCTTCTACGCTTCAATGAAAGAAATGCATACACAGTCAACAGAAGACCGCTAGCAGTCGCTGTGTGGATAGCTGTATTGGCGAGTGAGCCGAGGCGGGTTGGTGGAGGCACCTTCCCACAGTCTCTTCTGGTTTTATTCTTCTTCCTTCAGTGTCGTCGCGTTATTAAATAGAGAGCTTAAGCAACGGCATCGAGAACGCCACAAAACAAAAGGCTTAACGAGCAAAAACAATTGCTCTGCACGTGCATTTTACATTTTGGAACATTTCTTTGCCGTCCTCAGCTAAGGAACAGTTACGGAAGTGACCAAAATTTAGGTTTTGTGGAGGACGTGAGCGTGTGACGGTGAATCCTTCTTTGTTTTTTCTCAACTTCAATGCCGTTTTTACTAATTTCGTTCCAGGACAGTTCGCCAGCATGATATTATAAGTTGAACAAGCTGGCAAAATCGCGAAACAGTTACAATAACGAAAAGTTACATTTTCAAATGACGTGTTTGTTGCCGCGTTGTCATCGTCGTTGCTTGAGCTCAGAAGGCTTCTGGAAAGGGACTGCAAACAGTCTAAGTCAAAACCTTTAGTATAGACGCCATGGGGACGATGATTTAAGTCCTTTTCGTGGTCAGTTTGATTGTACATGTATAAATTTAATGGTTTCTCAGCTTTGTCCAGAGTTAATTAAAAAAATCATAATTTTGAGAGAAAATGCAAAAGTTGTAGAACACAACCTAACCGCGAATGTTTCCACTTTTTTCTTCTGATTTGGAAATTTTCATATTAAGCTTTATTTATTGTCTGAAGACAAATGCTAGAAATAATTAATCTAGGCTTTTGGCCAATTTTGTGAAGTGACTTTTTATCAAAAGGGAGATGTAATGGAGGTTCTGGCAGTGAGAAACTGCTGTTGACATATTAATGCACCTATCAATGGTTTGCCTCAGGATGGGGGCGGGGGCAAACCACGGGAAATTTGACATTTTCAGGTTTTCAAATGTCAATTTCCCCACCCTTGGGTCGCCATTAGAGTCAAATTCCCACCCCAGGCACTAGCACAACAAACTTTTCAAGATGGCAGTCAAGTCAAATTTCCTACCCTGGGGACCACTGTGGAAGTCTAATTCACGTGGGTTGATCCCCACTCCTCCCCCATCCTGGGGCAAACCATTGATAGGTGCATAAATTATTTGTAATAATTTCAGGAACTCTGTTGCGAGTGTGTCCCATTACTGACAAAGGGAACATTCTTGCTCTGTGCTTCTTGCCAAGTGGTGTTGTTCCTGTCGTGTCGGAGGATGGTGGACCAATCAGTTCCAAAGCTTCGTCTCTTGCCAACTTGGTTGTAAGCTGTGATGATGGCACATTTTGCCTTTTGCAGTGCGGAGTCGCTCACACGCCTGCTCCAAAACCTCTTGTTGACAAGTAAGTACAGTGTGCGCCTTTCAGTAAGTAGAGTGGATTTAACTTCTAAGGAAATGGTGTCGCTGCATCTGTGGGGAATAAAAACGAAATTCCAGATTCAAAAACTGTCGTTTCAAGCGATTCGCCGTGACAAAAGGTCAACGCTCGAAACCTCAGCTTTTGAATCTCTATACGCGGTGGTCGACTTACCTTATCAACTCGCCTACGCCCTCTAGATTCGTCGTATTAATCCAGCAGTTCAAATATATGATTTTCATACATTCATTCTCACAAATTCATCACTCACAGGTATATTACGAACCAACAAGATGACCAGCTCCCAGTTGGCTTGTTAGCTCAGTTGGTAGAGCGTTGCACCGGTATCGTAGAGGTCGTGGGTTCGAATCCCGTACAAGCCTGAATTTTTTTCAGGCTTTATTTTCACTACTGCTTAATCAGTGTTCATAACCGCGATGATCATTCAGATATTCGCACTCTACAGTGTTGTTTATTTGCGACCCAGGGTTGCCGAAAAAGCATCTCTTCAATGATTTCAGAGTTCTTTGTTTTCAGTCTTTTAACATTAAACTGAACCTAAAACACAGGTCCACACAAGCGTGAACCTCGACTGTGGAGTCCCGCTAAGAGATGTTCGGGAATCTAATGTATTAAAGCTGACTTCTTTTCGGGTTTGCATGTCAAAGTTAATCTTGAACACAGATTAATGCTTGGGTTGAAGGTTTGATTATACGCCCTACTTTTGTGTCTTTTATATTTGATGAATTTTAGAGAATAAGGATAACACCGTTACGTATTAATTTTCTGGTTATGTTTGGTCTTATAAACCATATCAATATCATACCCCCAACAACAGACGTAGCAAAGCTGACGTCATCAACAACGGCCGTGAATAATAAATCAATTATCCTTGAGTTCTCAATCCTGCCGAATATGCCTACTCGGCCTACGGACTCGTCAGCTAAGCACTAATCTACATTCCGCATGATTTCGCACAGTAATTGTTAAATATTTGTTTAACAGGGTGTGAAAGTTACATATGTGTTACGCTAGAGAGAGAGAAAATCTAACCTGATGTTTCCTGTAAAATTAAAAAAGTGTTCATTTTATTGTTTATTTGTCGCTTCAGATCAGCAGTGGACAGTGAAGTGATTACCAGTGTTACAACAATGCCTCAAACACCACAAGTGGTAAGGAACACATCTTTCGTGCGGGCAATTAGCGTTAATGTTTTCCTTTTCCCGTCGCTCATGCACCTAACCCTTTTGAAGTGTGTCCCATGTTGGTTTTTATTTGCAAATGAGACTTAATCCTTAGGCTGGATCTGTAAACTTTTGTTGCATTTTCTCGAGACAAGAGAAGCACAATCAGAAGTATAATTTGTAGTATAAATTAAGTGCGGCACAAGCGCGACGTATGAATCAACAGTTGCATTTCTGCCGCACTTAATTGAATTGAATTCGACACGGCAGAAATGCGACGTATGAACCGGGCCTTACATAACTCATAGACCATACCAGCGGGACGGCACGCGTAACATCGCCTCACTTCCCTGCGCCGAATAGGACTGGAATATGATATTTGCGGCGAGGGCGCAAGAACTAGCGAAGAAAATTTAGCGGGGCGATATTTCGTGTTTCGCTCTTCACTCGCCCGAAATACTGAGAGCCTGGAGGACTGGAAGAGAATAATAACCTCGTGCCCAGGGCCTTTCCCTTAAAACTGGATAAAAAGCCCTGGAAACGAAGTTGAGGAAATGAAAGACTCCTGTAAATACAATTTTGCGTATGATTTCTTCCAATTCTTGCTGCAAACAATCCTTACTACTGAATTAATCGTGTTCGGTTGAGATGTGCGGATTTCAGGATATCCTCGTTGCACCCACAGTATCAAGGGCAGCGTTGCTGCTCATGACATGTCCGTTTTGTAAAGCGGTGAGAATTTTTGCGATCACTTGGCAGTCTGTGGGCGACTGACGGCGAAGAAGTCTTAAACGTGACGTCCGCTAACTATTTGCAAAGCATTAAATTTATTTACTCTTAATAGTATTCAATACCTTAATCGACGAAAATCTTTCACAGAGTCGTTTACTGAAACATTGTGGAAGGAGCCGCGAAGCCTTTCCAGAGTATTTTAGAGGAGAATGCTGAATTACATTCCAACACAGACTATGCTTTTGTATGAAATATTTTGCATTGAACTTTCGCCGTGTATATTCCTGCAATTTTTTTAAAACAAGTCTTTAGTGCAATTAAAATTGATTGAAGATGTTTGGACAGCAGCAAAACCCCTGGAGCAAGGACAATTTTAGTCTTCTGTTACTGAAAGTTGCCATTGTTTCTTATGTCTGTTTGCGATTGCATTTCCAAAGAAAATCACGGTTAATTTTAACTATTTTATCTTTGTTCAAACAGAAGACCTATAATATGGCCTCGGTATTCGCCTCTGTAATACTTTAACCCTTTCGCTCCTGAACATTTTGCCCAAAAAAAAAAACCACCTTTTGAAGCTCGTTGAGCCGTTTGCCGGTCAGAATCTAGCCAAGAAGAACCAAACCTGCCCAAAACTCTGTTTCCTGGTCGAGCTCCTCACGCCCTTCTGTTACTGATGTTTCATATTAGCCTTCGAAGTCCGGGTATGTGCAGAAAGCAAAAGTTGGGTTTGAAAGTGCCCTCACTGCCCCTTCGCCTTCTACATTTCGCTTTCTCTCCTCCCCTTTTCTTTCGCTTTTCTTGCCTCGCTTTCTTTTTCTCTTGCTGGGCATTTCCTGGGCTTTCTTTCGGTGGAAAAGATTTGGGGAAAACTTTTAGGATCATAGGATTAGGTGGAAGGAAGTGCAGGTGGGTAGTGGAACAAGATTTTCATTCAAATTTTCGGGTCAACGTCACTTGTTTTTTGTTGTTGTTGTTGTTTTGTTTGTTTGTTTATTTCTCCGGCCTGTTTGACGGAATCGTGCTCATTTGGGTATGGTTTGAAAGATCTCTTCCCCCTGCACATGTTACATGTTAAAGTTGTGTACAAGCGTTAAAACTGATGACGTCATAAGTGATACAAGGGACGTGGTTCTGCGTGGCCGTCTTTCTTGTTAAAAAGTAGATTTTCCAGTGAGGTTGGGGTATGTTTTAAATGATTATCGAATCGTAATTACAGAGGGGTGGGGGATTATCGGTTTTTTGTGAAAAAGAAAAATCCAGGGCAATTGGGGAGGGTGGGGAGTGCTCAAACGAAATTCCCTCTGTGGTGGGGGTATGGATATTTTCTGGAGCCACATAATTATGAAATTTTGCAATTACTTGGCCTAATTCAATGACATAACGCCTTTTTCACTTTTATGTTAATATGTTACCATCAAATCAATTATTTAGTCTCCTACGCAGCCGTTCTTTGTCTCGTCACGTAACGTTCCTCGCCACTAACGGCTGCTGAAAACCGAACCACATTCCTTTCCCTTTTGTTTGCGGTCTAACGAATTAACCAATCAGGTATCACAAAAATGACAATGACGTCAGAGGAAACAGCATGCTTTTCATTCTGTCAACGATGTCACGGACTCTGTTCACGGATGGCACAATTCCTAAGAAGATTGTCCATAGTGTTTTACGTGATCATCACCGTCGGCAATGCAAATCACGATAAATACCGATACAGGCAAAAAGTTCACTCAATTGTCAACAAATCATTCACTCGTTGTGGATGTGAGGTGTTTTTCAAACAGCAGCCAATTGTTCATTTGCAGTGGATGCTATCTGTAAATGATGTGGCTGGGTATCCTGTAATCTAGCCCAGAAATGTTTGCTACAAGTGGTTGACAATGTTCCAACAGGCTTCGTGACAAGAAATTCAACGAGAAAGAGAGGAAGTCTTCAGTAAAAGGGAACTTCCAAGAGCAAAGCGATTCCTACGAGCTACAGAAGAGATACGAAATATTCCCGATGGAGACTGTCCGCGAAAACGTTTCCGTGACTGACCGAGCGAAAGCATCTAAATCCCTGCAATTTGGCAAAGGCAAAGCTAGCGCTCCTATTTCTTCTCCTATTGACTCCTAAAAGCGGGACTAGGGCGCCTATGACTTACGTTCCTGGCTTCCTGTCTCCGATTCAAAGACACGCGGCCTACAATCTCGTGTTGAGTGTATTACCAAATCAAAATATGACAAGTCCCGAAAAAATTGTCACATTCATTTCGTCCACGATTAACCTTAACACCAAACTCGTCTACTCGGGAAAAAATTCAATTACTGGTAAAGATGTAGTATCCTAGTAAAAACGTAAACAAAACACTAACCGTTTCCTATCACTCCACTGTAGTCCATTGTTAGCGTACGCTGGACACCGATATAAACTAGGCTGTGATTGGATGTATGCCGAACTGAGGAATTGGCGCGTACACTTTCCAGAAAATGGAAGGCTGATCCTGATTGGCTAATAGTCGGGAAAGGAATGTGGTTCGGTTTTCAGCAGCCGTTAGTGGCAAGGAGCGTTGCGTGACGAGACAAAGAATGGCTGCGTAGGAGACTATTATTTCTTGAACTGGATCAGTTTTCCGGTTAGGAACAAGGTTATCAGTGGGGCATCTAAACATGGTAAAAAGAAACGAACCTAGGAGAGGTTGACAAGGTACGGCAGACACGCACTTCCACAGCAATAACATGTTACCTTTCCTCTGTTTCCTGCCTCTGCCTCTGGACAGCATTCCACTTTCTCATGGTAATTACTATTATTACCCGTGATATTTCAGATTGTTGCTGTGAAAAGAAGCGGACGCATTACCTTGTATGATGTCATCAGCTGCACCGCTATTTGTCACGTGGGACTACCTGAGCCTTTCTACCTCTCGTCCCAGATTCCCTGCGTCTGTGGCGATGGCAAAATCCTGGTGCTTATCGGTGCACAGGTGAATGAAGAAAATGACGATGGTTTGGATGTGGAGGTGAGTAAGACAGCAAATACTAAACACAGTATCTAGAGGAGTGGAAATAGTACAGCCAGAACACAAAACTATACTACGACATGTATACTAAGTGCCCAGGGAGGGGGGTGGGGGTACTTGACCCACGTTTGGGAACAGGGGTGCCGCTGGGGGTTTGAAACCCTGACCCTGTTTAGTACAAAAACAAGACGCTCTATGAGCGTTAACTCGGGATACTTTTGTGCTGCAGAAGCCGGACGCACGCTTTCTGATTCTCGAAACTATCCGGCTAGTGATTTGCTTTTGGGTTCACATAAGGCCTTTTTGTTCACGTACGAGCAAAGCTCGTTAAACTGTTTTGAGAGTTGCCATCCATATTCGTTGTCAGCTGTTGTTGTTTACTTCTAAATTAAGTGGCAACATCTGGAGTTTTTTCTCTCTGCGAAGCTTGAAAACATTCGCATAGACACTTCTCTCTTAACATATTGGATATTCAAAACTCGAAAACACAAGGCGAATCGTTTCCGTGTACATGTTTATCAGAAGCAATCCAGATGTCACGCATTGTAAAAAGAACTCGAAATTCAAACCGCTCTATTTTCAAAACAAAGCTGTTACTTGGCTTAAAATGTCATTTACCTGATGAAGGTAAAAAATATAAATGTTTAATTTTAGTTTTTTTTTCTGACATCACGTGAAAACCAAATATTCGCAAACTTGTCTCTAAATATAGAACTGTCACAGCGATTGAGTTGTGGTATAAACCGGATCAAATTACATCAAAACAACTTTGCGATTTTCTAAATATAGAACTGTCACAACGTTCTCTCACAGCACGTGCGAGGCTTCCAACCTTGTCTTAAATTCGGCAAACCTTTTCACGCGGACAGTCTGTACTGTATTAAAATCTAGCTTAACAACTTTACAAAGATATGTGCAGGAAAATTCGGTCCGGCGGTCGAAGTGGATTATTTAACCTTGAGTGTTCACTTGCGGTCACGTATGAAATGGAAGGTATCACATTACGAAAACAACTTTGTGCAAATCTGTAATTTTTCTGTCACAGTCGAATTCGACTTGTGATATCGATTAGCCGATAAGCACTACACGTGCGAGGCTTCCAACTTTTTCTTAACACTCGCAAACCTTTTCACGGGGACAGACTGTGCTGTCTTAAAATATCTAGCTTCACAACTCAAACACGATGAATTTGCATAACTTGTAAACAACCGTCGCGTGATGTTAGCCTTTCGACCTTTGGACTATGTGGTTTGCTTTAACCAATGAACACACCGCCACGTGCCTGCTATTGTGCATTGGCCAATCCAAACACCGGAACGTAATTGTATTGTGCATTTTGCTGCACAGAAAAAAAAAAAAAAAAAAAAAAAAAAAGACTGAAATCTGACACATTTTATAACTCGGTATACTTACAGTATCCCGAGTAATAACCTTAAATAGCTACCCTGTGTAGGGTAATGCCCTATATTGTAAGACCCTATTTAGGACAAAGGACAACTTCGTATATCCACACTCTTGTTTTACACTGGCAAGTGTTTTATTGGCAAGTCACTTACCACACGTGATGTTCCACCCATTGGCCATGTTCTAAACGAGTAAGGGCCTGGGAACGAATCCAAACTTCATTGAAAATCAATGGCATTGAACTAAATCGATTCTCATATCAAAGGGTATCTTAAAATAGGTGCTTTCAGCAAGTTTGACTGTGTTTGGTCGAAAAGTCGCCAGTTGAAAAGCATTTAGATCTTTAAAAAATCCCATACAAATGTCTCTGTTTCGGAAAGTGTGTCCCTCCAAACCATACAAAGTCTCTGAAAACGTAAAGCTTATGGGATGTGGCTGGAGTGACAAGGATACTTCACAAATCAATGTGATCAAGTAAGCTGAAGCCACTCAAAAGGCACTAAGGCCACATGGTAGCGGGCATTACCCCTTAAATCTACCAAAGCAAAGATTGAGCCCAAGCATTAGCAGCCATGGACAGCTGTTTCGGCCTCGTTAGGCCTCATCAGCATGGCATAGCTAATGCTCAGGCTCAAGTACCCACATATCAATAAAACAAGCAATGAAAACGTAAAGCTTGTGGGATGTGGCTGGAGTGACAAGGATACTTCACAAATCAATGTGATCAAGTAAGCTGAAACCACTCAAAAGGCACTAAGGCCACATGGTAGCAGGCATTACCCCTTAAATCTACCAAAGCAAAGATTGAGCCCAAGCATTAGCAGCCATGGACAGCTGTTTCGACCTCGTTAGGCCTCATCAGCATGGCATAGCTAATGCTCAGGCTCAAGTACCCACATATCAATCCAGCCACATCCCACAAGCTTTACGTTTTCATTGCTTGTTTTATTGATATGTGGGTACTTGAGCCTGAGCATTAGCTATGCCATGCTGATGAGGCCTAACGAGGCCGAAACAGCTGTCCATGGCTGCTAATGCTTGGGCTCAATCTTTGCTTTGGTAGATTTAAGGGGTAATGCCCGCTACCATGTGGCCTTAGTGCCTTTTGAGTGGCTTCAGCTTACTTGATCACATTGATTTGTGAAGTATCCATACAAAGTCTCTAATTTTCACAATTTTCAAAAGTTTTTGTTTCAGCTCCTATTCAACTGAACAGCGTCAAAGTTGGCAAGGTGACCATTTTTGAGATGCCCTTTCATGCAGTGTCAACAATTTTTTTCCAATCGATAAATTTGAAAACTCATTCTCAGGTCCTCACTCGTTTAGAACATGGCCAATTGAAACGCGAACACCGATCACGACAGAAATATAGTACATTGCGAAGAAGTAAAAGCATTCATTTCGAGGTGAATCTCAAGTGGACGGGAATCAATGTTCACTAAATGCGTTACCTTTAAAGAAAGCATTAGAAAAAAAATGGACCACGAAGTTCATTTACCACCGATTTCGGATTGCTAAGTAGTCGACGACATAGTGGAAACCATACCCTGTCTAGGACAGGAGATCGGAGACGCTGGCTGGTTTTCGGCGCGGGGTTAAGCGGTATATTTGCCAAGGCCGGGCATTGCAACATTGATATACTCTTATTGAAACATTCTTATTGTTGTAACGTTCCTATATTATTTCACTTTATGTATGTATGTCTTTATTTATTTATTTATTTATTTCCCGTATAGGCCATGTAGGGAAGTACCCCCCCCCTCCTCCTTCTGAGTGATTCGAGGGTTTAATGTCAAACTACTCTTTCGAGTTAGATTATTTAAAAAGTTTTTATTTCATTCTATTCTTTTCGGCGAAAACTCGAAAATAAGCTATATCTACTAAATTGCTACAGCACAAAACGCAAAGACAATCTGATACGACGAGCTACCAAACGAAATGCACCTTTCCTTTCAACAAATCGTAGGACCCTAAACGCTTTTCCAAAACCTTTGCTCACCGAAACAAAGCCCATTCCATACCCACCAAAAACAAAAAAAAAATGAGGCAAGAAAAACGAAAAACGAAGGAAGAAGAGAAAGCGAAATTTTGCTTTCTGCGAATGCCGAACTTTGGAAGCTAATGTTTTGCATGTGGATCGGAAGGCCACGTAGTGCACGATCTGTGAGCGGTTTTGTGGTAGGTTTTAGCTCCTTACTGCTAGACAGTGACAAGAGAACGACTCGACTAGCTTGAAAACGCGATTTTCGGCGAAATTTCCGGAAGCCAGTGGGTTAAAACGTTTTGGAAACGTCGGTTCCTATCCGTTATGTAATACATAAAATATGAGCGGGAGACCTTTTTGGGCAGTTAAAACGGCTCGCCTGCGGCTCGCCGTTTTAAAGCCCATAAAGGTCGGACGCGAATATTTTATGTTACTTGTGAAATGAAACAATAGATTGTGTTTGTCGTGTTTGTAATGTTAATCAGTAGAGATCTGTATCAAAGTTAATGCATACTAATTAGCGGAGCAGGACACCTTATGAAAAGTTAATAATTTTTATTGGGGTTTAGAGAGGTATACATGTAACTCAAATACTACCCGTAGATTGGTCGTTAGTCTTATGAATTATACTTCAAAAAATTCGACTCCATGTAACAATGCAATGCCCACTTTATTTCGCTCCAAATATAGCGTTTTACAGTAAACGTAACAGGAATAAACTAGAAAAACAGGTTTTTCAGCCTCGTGGCACCCACAAGGAGTTGCGGCCATCCAACCCAGCGCCTTTTTGTTTCACTCTGCCATTGTGGAAGCCGATCTTGCGGGGAATTCTGACGAAAACTAAGCGTTAGAAGCGCTCTCTGGAGCTTCAAAACAACCTTCGGAACTAGATGTTGAAGGTAAGCGTTTTGGCCAGGCGCTTTTAGCCGACCAAAGTTTCATTCAAGCGATTTCGACAGCTGTTATGAGTAGTTTGTCCATGAACACGGGAACGCCTCATGGCTCCGTCAGCCGAACTGAACTAACCGCGACAAAGCGGCCTGCCGGTGTGCTTTATGGCCCCGGAGAAATTGTGGGAAAGTCTTTTGACTCCACTGCTGCCTCTGTGCAAGCTAAACATTTCAAACCTGATTTTCCCTCTCAACGGTAAATCGATTCTGTTGTCATTGATGACTCTCACGATGATTTGATTGTCCAGGACGAATCTCCGGACATTGTAGAAGCCAATTCGGCCAGATGGCAGGCTTCAGAAGAACTTTCAGCTTTCATAGGAACTACTAGAAAGCCTTTGTCAAAATATGACCACCGTCAAATGATAAAAGAATACCCAAGACCTAACGTGGATGCAGCGTTCACCCCACGTTTGGATTCTTACCTCCCTGGTCTCATGGGTGGTTTAACTGGCCCTGATGGTGAATTAAGAGAGGTTCAGGATAAGATTCCTGACATTATGGGCCCACTTGGCACCGCCCATGATAACTTAATTGAAAAGCTGGATGCTCAAACTCCTGTGATCCATTTCTCAAAGGAAGAAGTGACTGGACTTATGGCTATAATCCAAAGATCAATCCAGTTAGCAGGTCATGCTTCAGCCACCATCTCCCAGAAACGTAGGGTGGCAGTACTATCAAAAGTAAACAAAGCCTATGCTTCCCTGGGTAAAGAAGATTTCCCTCAGGCAGGCAAGGACCTGTTTGGCAAAGGATTTGAGTCTCGTCTGAAGGAGCGAACGGAGACAGCCAAAGCCATATCCGAGGCTAAAAAAGTGGGGCATCAGCTTTTTCGCCCCAACCCTCCACGTGGTCGCCCCTATCTGGCACGTGGAGGGTCATGGAACAATATGCGACGGGGCACCCGCCCAGGTCGTTGGCAAACAAGGAGCAAACCTTACCAACCAAGGGGAAGGGGCTATGTACCTCTCTCAAGCCACACTACAACCAGCCAGTAACCACAGGTATGTCACTAGGTCTTTTACCAATAAGGTCTGCCCCAGCACAAGTAGCTGGCCGCCTGAAGTATTTTCATGCAAATTGGAATCTTATTACAGACGACCCTTGGGTGTTGGAGACTATTATGGACTACAAGATAGAATTTTATACAGTGCCCCACCAGGTAACCTGGCCCCGCACGTTCATGTCAATAGCTCAGCAAGAATCTGTCCAGGTGGAGGTAGACAAGATGTTCCTTCAAGGAGCCATCCACCCAGTCACCTCCAACACCGAAGGGGGGTTTGTCAGCAGTATATTTCTGGTCAACAAAAAAGATGGCGGTCATCGCCCTGTTATCAATTTAAAGAGTCTGAATTCCTTTGTGGATTTCCAACATTTCAAAATGGAGGGAATCCACATGTTAAGGGACCTTCTAAAAAAAGGAGATTTTATGGTAAAATTGGATCTCAAAGACGCATACTTTACTGTCCCAGTTTCGTTAGGGCATCAAAAGTACTTAAGGTTCCTCTGGAAGGAAACTCTCTGGGAATTTGCGTGTCTCCCCTTCGGGCTGGCCAGTGCTCCCAGAACATTCACAAAAATCATGAAACCTGTGGTGGCAACTCTGCGGAACTTAGGGATTCGCCTGATTATATATCTAGACGATCTTCTAATCTTAGCAGACTCAGAGCAGACTGCCAGACTCCATCTGGCGACTGCTCAAAGTCTCCTGGAGAACTTAGGTTTTGTTATAAACCTAAAGAAGTCGGTGTTGTCCCCAGTACAGAAAATAGAGTTTCTCGGTATGACTGTGGATTCGTTAACCCTTTGCCTTGCCCTTCCCAGGGACAAAGTCAGGAGTATTCGCAGGGAGTGCGAGTGTTTGATTGCAAATCCCACTACAACAGTGCGCCAATTAGCGCATCTCCTAGGTCGTCTGAGCTCTTCCATTCAAGCAGTGTTCCCTGCCCCACTGTACTACCGCTACCTGCAACAGGCAAAGATTCAGGCGCTCAGATCGGGAGGCCACTACGAGTCTCAAGTAGTTTTGAATCAGGAAGCTATAGAGGAACTGCAGTGGTGGGCAGAAAACCTAATGGCTTGGAATGGGAGGGCTCTAGCTCAACCAGACCCCAGCATCATCATAGAGAGCGATGCCTCGAGGGAAGGCTGGGGTGCACACTGCAATGGACTGAGCACAGGCGGCCTGTGGAGCCAGTCCGAGCAGTTTCTCCACATAAACTGCCTGGAACTGCAAGCAGGTTCTTTTGCAATAAAATGCTTTGCAAAAGACAAGACAAACATTCACATTCAGCTTTTCATGGACAATGTGACAGCTCTTACCTTCATCAACAAGATGGGGGGAACCAAATCCCGTGTCCTAGCCTCTCTATCTCGCGACCTCTGGCAATGGTGCCTACAGAGGCAGATAACAGTGTCCGCCACACACATTCCCGGGATTCTGAATGTGTATGCAGACAGGGAGTCTCGGTCTCACCTGGACTCCTCAGATTGGAAGCTTTGCCCAGCAGTGTTCCAAGCCCTTCAGAACAAGTGGGGTCCAGTAGATATCGACCTATTCGCATCCCGTCTGACAAACCAGCTGCCTCGCTTTGTGAGCTGGAAGCCAGACCCCCTATCAGAAGCAGTGGATGCCTTCTCCCTCCAGTGGAACAAGGTCAAGGGTTATGCCTTTCCCCCATTTTGCCTTTTAGGCAGGTGCCTCAGTCAAGTTCTGAGACAGCAGGTACCACGTCTAGTATAACACCTGTGTGGAAAACCCAACCCTGGTACCCTCTCTTATTGGACCTTCTTATAGACCTTCCAGTCCTTCTCCCTCAAATCCCCAATCTCTTAACTCGGGAAGGAATGACTCACCCGTTAACCCACCTCCAGCTGGGAGGATGGCTTATCTCAGGCAGCAGTATGAAGAGGGAGGCTTTTCTGTCCAAGCTAGAGACCTGCTCTCAGCAGCTTGGAGGAGAAACACTTCAGATCAATATGCGTCTGCATGGCGCAAGTGGACTCGCTGGTGTGCTGAGAGGAGAGTCAATCCTATTTCAGCATCTCTGAGTGACATTATTAACTTCCTCGCGGGGGAATTTCAGCAAGGGAAACAGTACAGAACCCTCAACGTTTACCGATCTGCTATTTCAATGACACACCCAGTCATAGACTCACACAGGGTTGGAGAACATCCCATGATTTGTCAATTACTTAAAGGGATATTCAATTCAAGACCCCCACAACCTAGATACTCCTTTACCTGGGATGTCTCTGTCGTTGTCGGGTATATTAAATCTCTTGGTGCAAATTCGGCCTTGTCCCTTAAAGTTTTGTCCCAAAAGCTGGCTATGCTTTTAGCTTTAACTTCTGCTGAGCGGAGTTCTGAGTTAGCAGCCCATGATCTCCGTTTCAGACGTTTCTATCCAGAGGGAGTCGTGTTTAATCTTTCCTGCCTAACTAAATCTATCCGGAGTGGGAAGAATTTGAAACAGTCTTTTCATGCTAGCTTTCCTGAGGACAAGAACCTATGTGTTGTAGAGTGCCTTCGGGAGTACGAAGCTCATACCAAGGATATGAGACCAGTTATAGCTGGTCAAGAAAACAAGCTTTTCCTGTCCATTGTTCAACGTCACAAACCCGTTTCGTCTGCTACTGTGGCTAGATGGGTTCGGGCTTGTTACAGGCAGCTGGTATTGACACATCTCAATTTAAGCCTCATTCAGTCCGGGGGGCCTCAGCGTCCGCTGCTGCCAGGTGTGGGGTAGCCTTGTCTGACATTTTGGCCTTGGCCTGCTGGTCGTCTGATTCCACTTTCAGACGTTTCTACTATAGACCTGTGCTGGACCCTGAAGCTAGTAGGGCAGTCCTCTCAGTTCCTAACAATAGTTGTCTTTGAACATGCATTGTTACATGGAGTCGAATGTTTTGAAGTATAATCCCAGATTATGCAAGTGACCGTAGGTCATGAAGTATAAGATTGATTATACGAGAAACATGAGACGGAATGTAACAATGCAATCCCACCCAAACCCAGAACCCACTGTTGGTTACCTGTTTTACTAGTTTTTCCTTTGTATGTTTCGGTTTTTCTTTCAGGTTAGCTCGCTCTACAAAAAGGCGCTGGGTTGGATGGCCGCAACTCCTTGTGGGTGCCACGAGGCTGAAAAACCTGTTTTTCTAGTTTATTCCTGTTACGTTTACTGTAAAACGCTATATTTGGAGCGAAATAAAGTTGGCATTGCATTGTTACATTCCGTCTCATGTTTCTCGTATAATCTATCTTATACTTCATGACCTACGGTCACTTGCATAATCTGGGATTATTAATGAATTTTACAACTGAGATAAAAGTGTGATTGCGTTCGAGGAACGAGAACGCCATCCTAATCCAGAAATTTTTAGCTTTGATACGGTCTTACGGTCGTGAAATCGCAAATGTGGCATCCCCCGCAGATTTTTTCAGGTGCGTATGACGTAATCATCACGAAGCATGTGCGGATTCTTGCGGGAGAGCGAGTGTCGTTGAGGCATTCTGAAGTTGAACCGCACATCCGCCCTCTGGTACCCTGGGTGCCAGAGGTTATTTTTTTCGTTTGAAGGAGGGAATTCTCATCAACGAGGCGCGAAGCGCCGAGAGGAAAAAAATAACCTCTGGTCGCACGAATGCTGAACCTCATTTCCGTGCGGTTTTCGTGTAGCAGATATCCCACCAAACCGGTTTTCGATGGGCGGGGAGACCGTGTCTGGCTGTTATCATTTTTGACATTTCTGACATCCGATCGCTAAAAACAATCGCACGTGAAGCGAATCGATCGCTAAAAATAATCGCACGTGTAGCGAACCGTGAAAAACTTCTCTGTATGTGGAAAAATGTCGAGGAAGGTTGTGACTCCGGTAAAAATTGTTCGCACATCCGTCGACGATTTTTGCAGAGTTTGCAACATAAGTTTGATCATTTATGGCTACGGGAAGCTTAACTTATTTCAAGGCGAAAATGCGAAGAAGCAAAACATTGCGGCGCGATTATCCGCTGTTCTGGGATTTCCCGTTTGTAAACAAGGTGATGCATCTTCGCTGTCATCACCAAGAGAGCAGGCTGCAATTCCGCGATCGGCAAGCACTTGAATATGTGAGTCAATAAGGGCAGTGAGTGGACAGATCACCAAAAGAACTGCATTCTTTGGGTAGTCAAAGCCTTGATCATGTAGGTTGGCACAAATTGCTGGAACAAGTTGAAAGATCAAGGATTTTCCACAACTCGTCGGTAAAACGGCCAACACATCTTCCACGCTTCTTCTTGCACTGGTTTTAATGCAACAATATCGGAAAATTTAGACTCCAAAGCGACCTGAACAGCATTTCGAAACGCACAAAAGAATCCACGATAGTCGATAGCAGCCGCCATATCGATGCTTACACTTGCTTTCTAATCAACATCGAAACCGGTTTGTCGGCTGCGAAACCACGCTTTTTTAAGCCAATCATAGTTGTTGTTTATTTGAAGAACCAATCAGCGGACTAGGACAAATTCTGTCCTGTGGAAATGAATAGCGACCTTCAGATCAGACTACGAGAACGAGATTGAGTACGAGTACGACTTTCAAATTTCAAAACGGCTGCGTTCTCAGAGGCCTCGCTCCTCAATGTTGTTGAACAGAATAGAATGAGGCTCTAGGAACGAGAGTTGGTGTCATCCATGATAATCTAAGTTTTTGACTAGGAATTGAAAAGTCGTACTCGTACTCGATCTCGTACTCGTAGTCCGATCTGAAGGTCGCTAATATCTCTGCTCGTGCGACCAGAGGCCCGTCTCTCGCGTTCTATTTTGGCTTTTCAGGGATATTTATTTTTTTCAACGGGCCTCTGGAGCCAGGGTAGCCCTCTGGCTGAGTTGTGCTGATTCGATTCAAACGTACAGGTGAGTGTCAAGTAGTTGTTTTAGTTTCTCAAACGTAGTTTATCGAAGTCTCAAGAACCTCTGTATGGCTCGGGGTTCGAATACAATACGCGCTTTGTTTGCATTAGGAAAACAAACAACTGCGTCTTATCAAGTGGAGTTGTGTCTTTTCACTTTGTTGACCATGACTTTTGGTCGTAGAACATATTACTCGCCGATTTTTCAAGGCTGGCGACTGTACATGGCCGTGATTTGTTGTCAGAAAGGAAAGCTGCCGATTTGTGTATGTCGACAAATGAGCACGATTTGTGCTGAGAAAACAAACTTGCCGAGTTGTGTGGCTCGGCAAATGAGCATGATTTGTGCTCAGAAAACAAACTCACCGAGTTGTGTAGCTCGACAAATGAGCATGATTTGTGCTCCGAAAACTAATTTAGCGAGCTCTGTAACTTGGCAAGCAAATATCATTTCAGGTCCAAAACTGAATTTCTCGACTTCTGTTGCTCGGCGTATTCTCGCTCGACCGCCATTTCGCTATGCGATTGTCATGTTTTGTGATATAAACCTGCGCGAAATGTTGAAAGTCGCTCCGTTTTTATTCGGCGAAATTGATAGATTCAAGCCAGTTGTACAAGTTTCTGTCAGTTGCCCTCGATTATGCAGTCAAATTCAACGGAGTGAGAGTCATGCAGAACTTTCGCTTGAGACTTCGATGAACGATTCTAGTTGTTTTCATGGCACAAAGTCCTGGTGTGATTTTAATTACAGTCTTAGAGAGGCACACGATCACGACATTAAAAATAATAATTATTTATGTGTAAAGAATGTGGGAAAATTTGTGTCCCTGATTAAAACAAATAAGAAAAGAAAAAGAGATAGAGAACCTTCTCGAATTCCTGTTCGCCGAATTCTTAGGGTGTAGACAAAACGTGGACCCCCCTTCTGGACCTCCTTCTGGACCCCTCGATTTTTCTGTTGGAAAATAATAAATGATAAAAAAATAGGCTTCGCTTTGGATTTCAACTTCGGTCGGCTCGTTGATAATTACAGACAGTATTATAGTAACCGCGAACACTACCACAGTCAATCAAATGAAGATTGATCCTCACAGTTGCCATTTTTATCCCGTGAAAGACTTGCTTTGAATTTTGCTGACTTTACCTTGCTGATTTTTGTTGTTACCAAATACTTTAGAATTTTCTCGCAAAGGTTAAATAGAAGTTAAATCCACAAATTGCTGTTCGGCTTTCAACTGGCTTTCGGAGAATGTGAAAGTTATTTGTTGACTTCACACTAGAAGCTAAGTTAGTCTCAAGTAAGCACTTGGCTCAAGTGCACTTGAAAATCTCAAGTCGCACTTTAAAAAACTTGGCTTCACACCTAATGACAAAGTATATTACTTGAAGCACAGGCTGTCGATCATCTTTCGCCGTAAAAATTAAATCCGTCCCGCATATCACAAATGCGATTCCTCGCCAGTAAAATCATGAGGCCTTCACAGAGGAATTGAGCCTTTTGTAGTTCCTTTATATTTTTCGCTATTTTTAACTCAAATTGTACTTATTAACGGAGTTGTTGTGGTGCAAAAAAAACGAACAGTTGCTGGTTTGCATTAATCGCATTTGGTGTCAGATGAAATGAAAAGCGATGGTATGGCTGTCTCTGTAAATGAAATTCAAATGAGAGTTTAGTTCAATCATTTGTATCGACTATTCTTTCCTTTCTATATATTCTTACATAGAATAAATGTTTCATATAGATCTCCAAACTCCAGCCATCCATTTTGAATTTTTCCATCGATCACAGCAGGCAAGGTGTTTATCCGTCGGTTCATCAAAATCGTGGCACTGCTGCACATCGCTTTCAGTTGGCTTCCATTTCCTATTGGTCAAGTGTGTTCTCAAGTGTGGTGTAGATCATACTTGGCGGCGAACTTCGGCTTCTTTGAACTACGAACGTTTCCATGGTCACTAAGTAAAGTTCAAGTAAGTACAGTTCACCCCTTCACACTCAAAGTATGTTCCAAGTGCACTTAGATTATACTTGCAAGCTCTAGTGTGAAGCCAGCAATTATTTTTATCGTTGGCAGATCTATGTCACGTGCTAGGCAACCAGAGTGATCATATTTCACTCCATCATGTACCATTCGGCGGATTTGACGGCTCCATGATATTTCAGAGCAACCTTTCGACTATAATTTGTCAGCGTGGAAGAAACATTGCTCACCTTTTTGCTGTAGTGTTATTCTAATCCAAACAAAAAAGGATAGTTTTTGAGCTCATTTCACATTCTTCGAAAGCCAGTTGAAAGCCGAACAGCAATTTGCATAATGTTTATCTAATGGCCTTTGTGAGAAATTTCTAAAGTATTTGGTAACAACAAAAATCAGTAAGGCAAAGTCAGCGAAATTCAAAGCAAGTCTTTCACGGGATGAAAATGACAACTGTAGGATCATTCTTCATTTGATTGGCTGTGGTAGTGTTCGCGATTACTGTAATGCTGTCTGTAATTATTAACGAACCGACCGAAGTTGAAATCCAAAGCGAAGACTATTTTTTTATCATTTATTATTTTCTAACAGAAACATCGAGGGGTCCAGAAGGGGGTCCAGAAGGGGGGGCCTACGTTTTGTCTACACCCGAATTCTTAGACTTTTAAAGAGAAAGATCAGACAAAGAGTTCGAAATGCTCTGAAAGAAAGTGTTCCAAAGAGCTCATTTATTAGAGTTTTGTCTACCAATTACAAGCATTGGCGTCTGTGGCATGACGATGAACATTATTTTAGTAATTATGTGTAACAAACTCAAAACTTCCACACTCGTGTTATTTTCGTTGACTCGAACGCACTCCATAATCTTTGATTATTACTAGTTATATTTTAAGAGGCTTGCATTTGTGTGAATGATTGGGAATTGGTCGAGTGTACCTATACAGCTTTCTATTTAGCAGTCGTTTACGTCTGTCATCCACGCTGTACAAGATTTGTACTATTTTTAGCTTCTTTCGTTTGCTTTGTCAACTTTTTCTTTTAATTTTGCAAGTGACAAATGTTTCAGGGTTGCAAAGTAGCCAAAAAATGTACTTAACTCGTTCAAACATATGCAGTCCATAATTAAACGTCTCGTTGATTGACGGTTGGTCGGCTGGGAGTGCGGACTGATACGCAGCTATTGAAGGCAGTAATTATGTAGCGCAATTTTATGTACAATTATATGACAAATGTTATATAGCAACATGTTCCCAGCAGTTGTTCCTATTACCGATTTACATGCTCCTGACAAGTTCACCTGTTCCTTATGCAAACATTTTTTCCTCCTCACTAAACACATCTTCTTCTCGCATCGAAGTGATAACGTTTACATCGTCTGGGTAAAGTCCAAAAATGAAGAATACGTCGGCTACCACTGGCTGGAGAAACACATCTTTGTTATCCACGGAGGATCTTCCTTCCAAAGCAGAAGGAATCGCATGGTGCAGCGCGTTTGGGTTGGAAGCTGTCTTAATTGTCGTAGGGAATATGCTCACCATTCTTCTGTTTACTTTTTACAAAAACCTGTGTAAGAGGAGTTTGTTTCTGGTCATCAATATGGCGTTTGCGGATCTGATGTTAGGAACAGTGGGCGTACCACTTCATATTTACTTCATCGGAATGGGTTATTCACTGTGGGCAGCGAAGTTGAGTACTTCTTTCCAAATTTTGTTGAGTGTCGCTGACACCGTTTTCGCTCAGGCCTCAATAATTTCTGCGTCCTTCATATCCGTTGAGAGGTGCTTTGCTGTCTATTTACCATTGCGGCACCGAACAATTTCAATGCGAACTTACCGCTTGGTTATTTTTATGCTATGGGTAATGGCTGCAATTGTCACCACGATCCTAACCACCGTAAGGTATTTCACTTCAGAAAGACTGGCGTTCAATGTATGGACCCCATACGCCTTAATTCTGATAATCATTGTTTGCGGTTGTAACATCGCCATTTGGCGAAAATTTCAACATGGAAGAATTGCCTCACAGCAGCACAACAGAGCATTACAAAACCAGCGTCTGACAAAAACCTTGATGTTTGTTTCAATTATTGCGTTGATTTCGTGGCTTCCATTGCTTGTTACAAACTTTTTAGCAGTCAATTGTGTTACCAACTTGGATTCTCACTTGGTTCGCGGCCTGCTCATTTCCAATTTATTAAATTTTTCCAACTCCTTCCTTAATCCAGTGGTATACGTGTTAAGACTTCCCGAGTTTAAAGAAGCCCTGGGTTTGTGCTGTTTTAAAAGGCAGGCGGTGGTCAACTTGGAGGTTAATGAAAGAAGACACAACAGAGCTGCCGCTTTGACGCCGGAGACACAGCTAGGAACATTGCCAAGCGATCCCAGTATTGTAAACATGGCGTACGAGCAGGACGTTATGAATACCAGGTTATGAACAGGTACCAGCCTTGCTTACATTGCTGGAACATCAAACCTGTAAACTGATTTCTTCTCCTTTCTTATCTGCGACTTTGAGCTTGTAATTTATATGCAAATACCGTGTGTATAGATAAAACAACTTTGGACATAGATATCATGAAGTCATCGAAACATAGTTCGATTTTTATTTCGCTGATCGTTTTTCTAAAATGTTTTACACTATTATTTTATCGTAAACTGTTTTTGTTTAATCAACTAAATTATATAAATATGCCGTAAAGTGCTAAGGCACGAAATGGGAGAAGAGATTGACCTAATGTTGAAGTCAATCAGCGTGGTTCGTCTTGTGCATATAGGTTGTCGGTAATAGACTGAAAATGGCCTTTAACTGTTTGAGTAGTCTTTTGCATGTGTTAGGACATTTTTGTGTTTTGATTAAAAGTTCGGGTAGAAATTAAATTTTTATTCTGTCCTGTGTTATCGCTTCTTTACTTTGTGTTCTGTATAAAGGTTTTGAAGTTAAATTTGATTAGTGTGTCCAAAGATTCGTTAAAAAAAAATGAGCATACCCTTCAGAGGTGGTGATTTCCTAAGGAATATTCTATGATCAGGAGACTTGATAATACGCGAAATGCGAGTTTTGGTGAATGGCCTCACAAACGTCTGTTGTGGATCGATCCATTCTTACATAAATATTTAGATTTTGGGTTATAATTTTGGCTTCGAAAATCGGACGTGAAATTTAGCCGTGTCCATATCAGATATAAACGTAATTTCTTTTGTATTCTCGTTATGAATTATAAATGAGATATGCAAAGTAGCCAATTTTGACAGCATTTAGTAGCAGGAATTGATAATCGTCTTTTTGAGTAATGATTGGCTGTAAATCCAAGTCTGCAATGTCATTCGCCTGATACTAACATGTAGCTCACGAGGGCGCAAGCCCAGCGGGCTAAAATCAGAGGATATTCTACAATAATAATAATAATAACCTTTATTTACCCTCGGCAGAATTTATAGCGCAAAGGCTAGTGGGGCCGAGCAAATACAGAAACAAATAATTCAAATAAACAAATAAGCATGATAAGAATCCAACTGGCCGGAGACAAACCAGTTGGCTATTTACAAGGATCAAGCAAGACTGAGCAGGATAATTGTTTTTTTATTCAACACACTGGTGGCAAAGCAAATTCACTGAGTTTAGGAAAACTGCCATTTTTCTCCCAAACGCAAGAAATTATGTATATCGCAGGATATCTAGCGAGGCGAGCGACGTATATCGAGGGCAACATGACCATACCTGAGTGTCTGGAAAGTGTTACGATATGTTGAATAATAATTCAGGTTATACGCCTCCTTACTGATTGCTCCGAAAGGTCACTTGTTCCTCCAGCTTAGTCTTCGTTCGAATCTTTAAGCTGTATTCAGTTAACGCTTAGAATTCTGCTCACGCCTCATCTCTAAATTAACAGCAAATATCCGCGCAAATGCTCCCAACACTGTTGGCCAGCAACATAGAGCCTTGTTGGTCCAACATGCTCGGTGTATTTGACCACCGTGTTGGAAGTTGCTGGGAGTAGTTGCCCGGGAGGGCGGGGGAGGGGTAGTCCCTATAATGGCCTATACGGGAGGCCCCGCCCGAAAGGGGTACCTTTTTCATGCTTCAGGTATATGAAAGGGTGGGGATTTCACGAGTCGAAGTATATGAAAGGGTAGAGAAACCTGTCATTGAGGTATTTAAAAGGGCCTTTCATTAAAATATTTCGAACACACATACCGTATGACTGTACTGTTTTAATTTCTTGAAGAACGCTACATGAAAATGACAAGAAGACTTCATGTTTTAGGTATACGAAAGGGGTACCATTTGTCAATGGAAGGTATACGAAAGAGTACGTATTCTGTCAACACTGGTATATAAAAGGGTAAGTGGTCGGACCTCGGGGCGGAGCCTCCCCGTATTAATTTTTTTTAGTACCCCCCCCCCCCCCCCAGGAGTAATTAGCAGTTGAAAACACAACATCTAGCAACTCCGAACATCACCCAACACTGCTCTGTGATGCTGGATTTTGAAACCAGGCGGTCAAATCATTCTCTCAATTTGTAACATTGCCATCATATACGTCAATGATATTGATCACACGGTTGCTCGAACACTAACCCAGGATTAGGAGTTAACCGAAGTTTTCACCTCGTTCGTTCAGAAGGTTTAATAATTAAGTTTCACGCTTTTAAAAAGTAAAGTTAAATTCCACTCAAAACTTAAGCCGGGTGAACTGGAGTGTTATGGTACAAAAAAGGAAGAGGGGGGGGGGGGGGTGGGGTGGGGAGGGAGAGAAGAATACCTGTGTTATTTTTTCGTTTGTCGTAGAAACAGCCGAAATAGCTTACTTCTCGCTGTTGTGTATGGAAGGTTGACTAACTACTCAGAAATGATGCAGAAAGATGCTTTGGTAAGAGGCATCACAACCAGCCAAGATGGTCCGAAATTATGACGTTGTACGCTACGTACACATCTGTGGTTTAATACGAGACGTGAATAGAAGAAGTTAGCCTTGAATGGTGTGTGCAAGAAAGCTCAACTCCATGTTAAGAATAATTGACTGATAGAAGCATTTGAGGATGGCTGGGAATGTTGTTCGTTTGTTTGTTTTTTCAGACTGCAGTACCATTTTCCTTTCCGCTGGAATCCTTCCCCCACTTAACAAATACTGGAAGAAAGAAGCGTCAGATTCCCCACAGCACAAAACAAGGGATACTATTGATGCAAGACTGCATTCCTTAATAAAGCAAAGGTATATTAAATTCTATCAATACTTCAGTATCAGTCGGTAGAACAGCGCCGTATTGATCGTGTTTATAAAATTTTCGTCCTTGATTTTTTGATCATGAGAGAATTTTAGGAATTCTGTAGGGAATCATTCGAATAACAATAAAATTTTTACAAAATAGGTTGAAAAGCTAATTTGTGCAACGGTCCTGGAATTTTATAATTACTCCTTAAAATGTTTTATTTGTCTATTTTAAGAAAAAAGAAAAATACTTCTTGAAATTTCTTTCCGTAACTTGGTGCGATCGTCCGGGAGAGTGTAGTCCTGAGAAGGACTCAGGTTTGTGGTGACATTGACTGACGTTTCGACAACCTGAGCGGAAGTCATCATCAGAGTCAAGTGATTTGTGTAACGTCAATAGATGGTATAACAAATTAGCAATTAGTTGCTTGGCGAATTATTCATGTCATTTTTAGCAATGCTTTATTTGTTGTTGTTTCAGAATTGCAGGTCAAGAGAGCAGACAATTGAGGCTTGAGCAGCGCTGGTCACAGTATAAAACGGAACTAAAACACATACAGAACAGCAAAATGAGAAGAAACCATTCAACTTGGCTGACTGCTAAAACTGTAAGTACAGTGGCCTTGTTATATGTCTTGCAGCTGAAACACCCGTGCGTCCGTTCGTTCGTTCGCTTACTCGCTTGTACGTTCGTTTGCTCGTTCGTTCCTTCATTCCTTCGCTGACCCGCTCGTTCGTTCGTTTGCTTGTTCGTTCGTTTGCTCGGGGGGTCCCCATGCAATTAGTAGAGGGTTCCACCCTCGGCTAGATATTACCGACACTTAAATTTAGCCATTGCTTTTGTCGATCGTTCATTCTTTCTTACTTTAGCAGAATGGTCTTACGCACTGACTCTTTTTCCTGTTGGTATATCATTCATTTATTTTCATTGTTTACAGAGTGGTTTTACAACAATGTGACGATGGAAGGAAAGTGAATAATAATCGATACAGTGACAGCTTGTCTTCCATTGAGGATTGTAGCAACAGAGGGGAATACCAATGCAAAGGAATTGTATGATAAGCATTCCAAAAAAAAGCGTCCATACAGAGACCGATAACATGAAAACCTCATCATTTATTAAGACAAAACAATTATGGAGAATGTTGTTTTTAGTTCTCAATGTCATCATCTCCAAGCTTGTTTTAGCCTGTTGGAGGAACTATCTATATCTTGCAGCATAAGTGCTGGATCACCGACTGTTCATGCGTCCTCTCGATTTTGTAGGAAAAGCCGCAAAATATTGGTTTCTTGGTGTTTTTTGTACAGATGACTTCAAAAGAAAGATTATCTACATGTATTTGAAGTTCCCTTTAAAAGTGAAGCTTGTAAAGTCTTTTAGGGAAGAACCGTACTCTGTAAATAAATATATTGCCACACATTATGAATGAATTGTTATAATGCGAGGTACTCAGAGTGAGAGAGGACATGTTATGGGTATGTAACCTCGTTACCTTTCATAACCTCAAATTGTCAACTTCTGAGCAACTGTTGAATCAGTTAATCCCTCTTCATTTTCTTTTTCCGAAGAGAAATAGTTTGTTCCAAAACTAGTGTTATAACCATAGATGTAGTTTTCTTTTGTCAATGTATTTTGTCTTGGTGCTATTCGAGACTTTATAACGCACAATTCAAGTGTTGTAACAATGGAATCAGAATAGCAAAAAAAAAAAAAAAAAAGAAAGGAAATCTACTGAGGAAAGCGGTCTATTTTACACCTCTGTCAAAGTCTAAGGTTCATTGCGCAAAGGGACCTAAGGGACCTCTTACACCTTGGTCTACACACGTTCATGTGCTTCAGTTAATTCCATGTCACTTTTGTAAAATTCATTAATAATTCATAAGAGTTATGACCAATCTACGGGTAGTATTTGAGTCACATGTATACCGTAAAAGCTCTATTAAGCCCCCGTCTCAATTAATCCCCCTCTCTATTAATCCCCCCCCCCCCCATCCTTTCTATTAACCCCCCTCCCCTTGTTTGGGAAATGAAATCTTGTAATTAGTCTCTCCTATTCCCTCTTACGAAATCCACTTCATGCGGCCCAGTTGGTTTGTTTTTAAACAAATATACACTCAAACATAATACTGTTTGCTGCTCTGTATTAAATACTAAAGTTTCACTGCAGTTGTTCAAGTTTTGTACAAAAACTACTTTAAGACGAAAACGGCATGTTTAAGATTTGAAATAAGTACCCCCTCTCTAATAAGCCAGCCAGGACCCAGTTGTTCAAAGAGCGGATAAAATATATCAGTTGCAACACATTTTATCGGCTGGACAGCGACTGAGGCCATTTGGAAGACAATAGAACTCCTGGATGTAGCAGCCTACCTACTTTCTGGCAAATTCCACGTACATACGGTTAGCTGTTTGAGCTGTTTGCGAACATGTTGCATCAAATCATCGTTCTTTCTTTTTTTATTGTATTTTCTTTTTATTTTTGGCATAAATTTAAATGGCTTTGAATTTTCTCACCTGTTACTATCCTTCTGTTAATAGCTCCGCAATCAGCAGGATACCGTGGTCTCATTCTGAAATCATTTAACTTTTTTTCTTGATTATCATACTGCACAATGCCTTGGGCAGTCAAGGTGTCTGAAAACTATACCGACTGGGCTTTAATTTCCTTAATAAAAACCCAGATCCTAAGTTTTCTCAACTGACACTGGATAAAGACTGAAAAGACAAAAATTCTGCCGGTGTATTCTCAAAACTGTCAACAAAATCTGAAATCAATACGCGGTTCGGAAGTCTCCGAAATTGATTAGCTTGGAATTCGACTTTGAAATTAGACATGCATACGGACATCTCCTGCGAAGATATGTCTCACACAAAGAAGGCAGAATTTTTGCACCCCGTAAGATATGTGCGAAGGGTACCCAAGTTTGTTTACGATTCGAGAGGCACAACTGAGATTGCGTTGGTATTCACTCAACTCTCGCGGAAAAGTACCTTAATAAAGTTACTTTGGTTTTTCAGGAATACTTAATCATTTCACAGCCTTGTTTACAAGCTCAAGTTCTACACATCTTCTTTAGTTTTACAACAAACTGAAAACGTTTTCATCTTTCAAATGAAAGTTAAACAATGAAGAATATATCAGTTACCACTAGCGCAAATAACGTGTCTTTGTTGTCGTCTGAAGATCTTCGTTCCAAAGCAGAAGGAATCGTATGGTGTATTATTTTTACGCTGGAAGCTGTCTTGATTGTCGCAGGAAACCTGATCACTATTGTTCTCTTCGCTGTGAACAAGAAACTTCGAAAGCAAAGTTTGGTTTTGGTCGTCAATATGGCGGTTGCTGATCTGATGCTAGGTACTGCGTTTGTTCCTTATTATAATTACAGCGTAATCTCGTGGACTTGTAAGCTATGGAAACCAAAGTTTTACATCACTTTGGACATTGCATTAGACAGTTTGGGAAATGTTTTCTTATTGTCCTCCTTAATGGCTGCAGCACTGATATCCTTGGAAAGATTCTACGCCATCTACTGGCCATTGAAGCACCGAACGCTATCAGGGAGAGTATACCGCATTGCTACCGTTGTTGTATGGACACTATCTGCACTTATTTCTGCGATTTTCACCATATTATTTAGATTTATTCAAAGAAAAACCAAAGCTATTTATACTTTGATGTTGTTCTCGTTAATGCTAATGCTCGTCTTTTGTGTTTTTAACATTGCTATTTGGAGAAAGTGTCAACACAGGATCCCTGCACAACAACCAAAAAGAGCCGCAGAAAATCTTCGCTTGACAAATACGTTGTTGCTTGTGTCTATCGTTGTTTGGCTGTGCTGGCTTCTTTTTACTGTCAATAACGGAATCAAGGGCGCACGATAAATTTATTGTTTCCTATTGTTTCCTACTTACTAGCATGCTTTTTTCTTTCTTCTCTTTTTCTTTATTTAAGTGTCTGTTGTAATTTTTGGGTGGACTAGCTCGTATGGTTTCTATGTTCCCTTCTAGTCCTTCCCTACTGCAATATTTTTTTTCTCTCTTATGTAATTTATGTAATTTATATATGCTCTATGTGTGATACCATTGTTTCAACTAATGCAGTGAAAATGGAATAAATTAAAATTAAATTAAAATTACTCTTTGAACATCATTTTTAAGGTTTCTATTCCATCTAGAATTTATTCCATCGCTGACGCTCTAAGCTTCTGCAATTCCTTTATCAATCCAATCGTGTACGCATTAAGAATTCCCGAGTTTCGGCAAGCACTGCCCGGTTTATGCTTTTTTGGAAGACAGGCAGAGCGAGGAACAAGTATAGGTCGTGAAAGAAGCGAGCGCAGGGCTCCTGGGTTTACGGTTATGACGGAGTCAGGAGAATTCCCGGCGTACGATCAAGACGTTTTGGATAACAAGTTATAATCAATGGGTGTGTACAGTTTGCAAATGTTTTACTTAACCCAGTGACTCCTACACCGGCCGAAACCGGCCGCACAAGACTGCCATGCTTCAAAACATTGTAACTTTCTCAATCGAACGAATATTGCCTTAACTGTCAGTTGTGAGCACGAAATGGAATGTCCTTTAAATCTGGATATCCAATAAACGCAAGAAACGTGGCGATTTTTACCAAATACGGCCTTTTGAGTTTGGACAAGAACGAAACTGACCGTTCCACGTTTCTGACCGTTCCACGAAAATGCCCCTTTTTGCCTTTATGTTTTTTAAAGAAACCATCGTCAAAAAACTAAACGTCAACCACCATAACAAAATTCAGTCCTTATTCTAGCTTAGAAATGACTTTTTTTGTTCATTTTCTTCTCCCGAGCATAGACACAGCCTTTTGTCCCAGTGCATTCGGGCCTTCCCGCCATTTTCAACATCTCGACCGCATCACATGCTGGGAAATAACGAGAATTTTTGACAGCGCCCGTTCCTTTCCCCAATTCTTTCACATATAAACTAAGTCTGATGATAGCTGAGTTAATCTTTTGTCTCACAATTGAGTCTCAAAGATGTGCATCGCGACGTTTCGACCGCTATACTGCTGCTCTTCATCAGGCGATGATGTCGACTGGCTGCGTGTGAGTATAAGAAGCACGGTGGCTGGTGGTGATTGGTGCGTTTCGACCTTCGCTTAGGCTGTTGTTGATTGGAAGATTTCGATCCTTGTCGTTCAGACTAGAAATTGTTCCCTCAGCGGTCCGATTTGGTACTGATCGGCTGTTGCGTTGTTTGATCGTGGGCATCCACGCTTCAGGAATTTCAATTCCACTGTCCCTGTTAATGTTGTTAGGGTGAAGTCTTATGTGAATAGCCTCTTTAACCCTAAGGGTGTACCAATGTGGGTCTCGGTCAATAAATTTAACTTCGTCCCAGAGCGGATAAAGTCCGGTCGCGTTGCTATGTTCTGAAATGGCGGAGGATTGGGTTCGAGCAAGCCGTATGTCTCTATCGTGTTCCTTAATCCAATGCATAGATCTTCCCGTCTCTCCAATATAAACCTTATCACATTCGCAGGGAATATTGTAGACTACTCCGTCTTGTTTTACTGGATCGACAATGTCCTTAGGTCGCACTAGGTGTGATATAAGAGTTGCGTTAGATCTGAAAACAGTCCGTATGCCTTGTTGTAGGCAACGGCGAAGAGCCTCCGATGTGCCTTTGACGTATGGCAGAACCACAGTAGATTTAATGTCGGGTTAAGGTTCTTTAGTGGTTGTTCGTCCCTTAGTTTTCGTAAGATTTTTTTACAAACGAAAACGGATAACCGTTGGAAACAAGGACCGATGAGAGGTGTTTCTTTTCATGAGAGATAACTGATGGTTTTGTTATTAGGTGTTTAGATCGATCGTACAGGCACTTGACAATGCCGCGTTTTACAGATTGCGGGTGGTGTGAATCATACGCTAGGTACCGGTCAGTGTGTGTAGGCTTTCTGTAAACACTGGTAGAGAGGCATCCATTCGAATCCTTGATGATCAACGTATCAAGGAAGGGAATTGAGTTGTCATTCTCAGTTTCCATTGTGAAACGGATCGTCGGCTGTTGACTATTGACGTGTTGTAAGAACGAGTCAACCTTGTCACGATTTCAGATTGTATAAGGTGTCATCCACATAGCGTTTCCAGATCTGATGAAGACCAGCATTATAGTGGTCGAAACGTCGCGATTCACATCTTTGTGACTCAATCGTGAGACAAAAGATTAACTCAGCTAACTTTTGAAACCACGATGACGAACACCTTTCATAATATAAACTATGTCTAACTATACTAACTACTCCGACCTACCGCCAAAATTCGTGCTTGTGGTCATCTTCAGTGCTCACAAATTCCAAAATATGAGGCGGTAGGTCGAGAAATTCATCAGTAGTCGAGTCCCAAAGGTACTAAGTGTCCGACCGGCCAAATTCGCAGTTCGTCGAGTAACAAGCCAAATTCGACAACAAAGTACATCACCTTGCTCGATTCTTTGAGAAAGTGGACTCTTAGCTACCGTCACGCTTAATGATGCTCATCAGGCAGCCACTAAAGATGAAAAATGGCTGTAAACTTAGCAAAAATCGCAGACAAACAGAATTTGGGTTGTTGTTGTAGCTCCACGGATGAAAAATAGCTACGTCAGTATGACGTTTTCAGAAACCTTGAGCCTCCAGTGCCTTAGGACAGCACCACTTTTCCACGGTAGTTTCAAATAAAGAGTCACGAAATGCTATGGATCGTTTATAGCTGGAAAATCACTCCGAAAACGTAAAAACGGCTAGGAGTCTATGGGTTAACATTAGGGAGCTTTAGCAACGGCGATGGCAACGGCAGCAAAAATGTCTTTTCAGGGTACAAGTAACGTTCTCGTTATTGTAACTCTTTAGAGATTTACAAGTTGTGGTCGAACTATTACATCCACTAGGAACTAAATTACGGTCAGCGGCGTTGAGGTAAGGTGAAAGGATCATAAAGGCCGCTTTCAAATTCGCGAATTTCTTGCAAAAGGCTATTCCCTTTTTGCGCATGTCTGTCATGGTTTTCGCGGGACGTAAATCCACGATAGAACGGAATGAACTTTTGCGTTCTGTTTCAGAAATTTCGTTTTAATTAGGATATCCGAGGCGTTTATATCGCAAGGCGTATGTGCTTTTGTTAGATACAGGACTTTAATTTCTTTCATTTGCGGTGCTCAATTCATGATCTATCACGATTTATATAATGAGGTGAATAGTTCTCGCGTTGTGATTGGTTCTTAGCTATGATCTATTAGAGGACAGATGCACAGATTACGTCATCACGACCCCCATTTTTTTTTTCAGAAATGTGAAAATAAACAAGTTTTTCGCTTGCATTTTGTTTCTTTATTATATAAAACAAGTAGATTCCATGTTGCCGTGCGTCTGTTCAGTAATAGATCACAGAAGACGTCAAAATGTGGTAAAAACATCAGTGACACACTCGCCTGCGGCTCGTGTGCCACTTCTTTTTTTGTCGGAGTCGGAAGCACTATTTTGGTATCAAACTGTAATCCGAGAGTGTAAGAACAAGCATTGTGATTGGTTGGTTCTTCCGCTTCTGCTTCCTACTCCGACAATCTAGTTTTCATCGGGTCATAAGAGACGGAGTCATAATCGGAAGAAAATGGAAACGTTCTGATTCTTCCGACTGCGATTCCGATGAGCTTATGACTCCGCTTACTACTCCGACTTTTGATTTTCACTGGGTCATAAGCGCTCTTACGACTCCGACTACGACTCCGTCACTAGTGCAAACCAGCGAAATGTTAAATATTGTACGGCCAGAGTTCAAGCTGTCTCCAGCTTCTTATTTATCTTTTTGACTAAACAGACGTTTCTACCCTGTATGAATAATTGCGAGGCAACCATTCTATATTATGATACGACTGTGTTAGTGAAAGTGGTAGAATAACATGAAAAAGACTACCGTGTTCAAAAATGGTGAAACGTCAGAAGTAACTTTCTACAGCATTTTATTTACCTGCCGGAATATGGGCTGTGGTTTAACCCCGGGTTTAAAAACACCCATCATAATACTATTTTAACGCCTAAAGCGGCTTTGGTCGAGTTATATCGACCTACAAAGCTTCAGCAAAATTTCCAAATAAAAATATATTTTTGTGCAGAATATACTTAGCAAGTTTCATCAGAAAACACCAGTCACTTCAACCTTTCATGAGCAAGCGGTAAAACCAACATTTCGCCCTGAAATACGCTGCTGTTTAACCTTTACTTGAAAGGCATACCCGGCTATAATCTCGACTTACGGAAGTATTTGAAGTCGAGACTTGAGTGTAATTAAGTTGTTGAAATTAAACGAAATGTATGAATAAAAACAAACAGTTGATATTTACTCGCTTTTGACATTTAAAGCAAGCGGAATGTTGTTTCTGGTAGGCGCTTTATCCCATCATGAGGTCATGACAAACGAACGAGTCGACAAGAGTTAAAGCGAAGAGGCGCCTTTCCCAGTATCCTCTCGCTTTTTTCTCTTCGCTCTAGTGTCGCCTCGTTGTTGACGGCTTGCGTTCTCGGCTCTCATTCTAGGCTGTCCGTTAATTGTTACTTTATTGAGCAGACATGAAAATGGTCTAAGCAGTTAAACTAATTCTGCAGCTACTCATAACTGTGTGTCCATAGCGCCCTTTTCGCAAGTCATGTTTCGAACAATTCGATCGTTTGACATGTTCTCAATATGTTGTGTTATCGGCGACCCGTCAGTTCCAAAACAGCTCAGACACAGCACTTCCTTATACTCGGGAATTCTCCATGCATACACGACTGTGTTAAGTAAAGAGTTAGAATAACATATGAAGAAGACAAGGTGGGATAAAAAAGGTGAAACTTCAGTCTTAATTCTCAAACATTGTACAATTATTAATGGGAGCCACGACAACAAAGCGACAAAAGACACAAACAACAGGGTTTTAGTCAGACGTTTGTTTTGGACGGTTCTGTTCTGCTGCTGTGAAGCGATACCGCCTTGATGAAACTTTCTCCAAATACCAACATTACAGGCGCATACGATCAACAGTAGAGTAGTGAAAAAAGAAGCTAGAAAATAAACATATATCCCTGAAAGTAATAAACTTAACAGGACAAAGATCGTGCAAATAAGGATGGATAATATCCATCCCAAACAAATAATGATGCAGTATGCTTTCACGGACAGTGTTAAATGCTTGAATGGCCAGTGGATTGCGTAAAATCGTTCACTAGATACCAGTGCTGCAGATGTCAATCCCGCGGCCTGAGAAATAACTAGTACAGCATCGAACAAAACCTCCCGAGGACCATTCAATAACGTCGGTGACCAAAGTTGATATTCATTTCCGAGAGCTACAATATGCGTAGGTAAAGTCCCAGCTCCTAACATCAGATCAACAAACGCCATGTTGATGATAAGGTACAAACTCTTCTTACGAAGTTTCTTGTTCTTGATAAAGAGAGCAATTGTAAGCAAATTTCCTGCGACAATTAAGACAGCTTCCAACGTAAAAACGCTGCACCATACGATTCCTTCTGCTTTGGAAGGAAGATCCTCCCTGGACGAGAAAGACTGCGAAGATTTGTTGCTCAAACCATCTGTCGCTGATATGTTCTTCATTTTACCTTTTCTATAAGTAAAAGATAAAATTGCTTGTCCGATACACAATGAAATCAGTATCGACGATTAAACTGATCCAGAAACTGCTCCTTGAAAAATTTAAACTCTACTTGCTACAAGAAAACGAAAATACTTTCGTGTTCCGATGCTCTTAACTTTGAATAATAAAAGGCACACGGCACACGGCGGTAAGTTAATGATTAATTAAAATTCCTTGCAAATGGCGCCTTCCAATTTTCACTAAGATAATTTGCAAGATGTTTGTCGAGCTATCCCTTCAAACTGATAAATTGCTTTAGTAAACAGGCTGATCTGGCCCGTTAGTACAGCCGACAAATGGAAAGCTCGTGTATATTCCATGTTAATTTGCTAATACGTTTGGACTAATCATAGACCCTTTTCATAATGGCGCCCGACAAATTATTCTTTTATTTTTATGATAATGAGCCCTACTAGCCTCGTCAGCATGTGCAAAATTCAATAGAATTTTTTCATTAAAGTGAGGTTAGTAGGGCTAATTAACACATATACAAAAGAATAATTAAAATCGTCCGCCATTATGAAAAAGGTCTATATTGACACCCGTGGCGTTCTTCGCTTAAACGTCAATACACATGAAAGTGCAAGACAAATATATTTCCTGTTTTAATTGTTGAACCATTAAACGTTTAAGGAGTGCTATTAATAAACAACCCGTTTTTATCTCAGTTTTGTGTTTGTATATATATATTTTAAATACTATAGGCCAAACGAAGGGGTAAATCATATTTTAAATAAAGAAAATTCATCGCTATCAGTGCATAACAGCCGTCACGTTAACGTTTTTCCGCTAAGAGTTACCACTTGCCTCCTTCTCGCTTCATAGGATATAAGTTTTTATCGTTTGGTGAAAACGAAGGAATGGAAAACACATCGGCTGTCACCAACTTTAAGGATTTGCACAGCCTGCGAAGCAACGGTTTGTGTCGGGTTTTCTTAGGTCTTATGTTCTTTGACCGCGCGGAAGCTGGGATGAAAGCAGAACACTAAATATGTTTCATCAAGTTTGTTCTGAGTAGCTATCTTTATTGTTTAAAGGTCTATAGGTATATAAGTTATGTTTTTGTTAGCTTTAATAGATCAATACGAAAAAATTATCAATGAAACACAATTTCACTTGTAAGATTTTCCTATGCCAATTAATACTGTAGTGCTATTACCGTCAGTGTAACTGTGGATAACCCCTCGTTCTTTTATCGATATAACCTTGACGAAATCACTTTTTTGCTCCAAAGCGTCGCCTAAAAACACATACAAACAGTAGGAAACACTCATGGTATTCTTCAATAACTGGTATAACACATCACTTGTTGAGTTTGTTTCCCATCTCGAATCGCCTTGCGTTTCAACGGCCGTCCGTAAATATCGCCTAAAGGTGTTAAAAATAAACAAAAAATGAAAATCCCCAAACTTTGCTAGAATATGGGGTTAGATGAAGTATTTCTGCAAAAAATCTTTGGGTTCGATTGGTAATTGGTAATTTGCTCACATGCAAAAATGTGGGGTGGTTTAACCCCAGCAAGGATATTTTGTCTCAGTTTTAAAAACACCATGGTTCGCACGGGCCTGGAATACTCCTTGAAAAACTGTTAGGTCCTTGAAAACTCTTTGAAAATGATTTTCTCCTTGAAAACTCCTTGAATTTGAAGAAGCAGTGCTTGAATTTTATGTAAAAGTCCTTGAATACTTGAGGATACAGCAAAATAAGTCAATTTTGACATCAAAAGACTGAAAAGATTGCGTTAACTTCTAACATCAGTTAAGAAACTCATTTATTGTCTCAATTTGAAACAGGACAATTCAGTGGTTCTTATTCAAACTATCTAAGTAATCCCTTCAATGGGGTTTCCCAGGTGTATTGTACAGCCCCCCTCTAAGCGAATAAAATCATGAGGGAAATGTAGCTCAAATCGCTTAAATGAATTCAAAAGGTAAAAGAGGAAACTGCATTTCCAATCGGCAGTAAAACTTAAAGGGGTACAGTCACGAGCTGCGCATGTGCGAGATTCTGTTGTCAGATCGTCCACGTTGTCACAGTCCGCCATGTCGAATTCGATGGCAAGTGTAAATATTTTGCTTTTTATGAGCATGGAAACTTGCCCTTGTAGACCAAAAACGTCAAAATTAAGTTCTTCTCGTTTAGGAGGCCAATAGAGAGTGTTGCTGTTGCAAAAGTTCTTGTAGTACGAAGCGGAAAGGAAACAGTAATCACGGTTGTCCTTGCAAAGGCCCCAACCCAGTGTACGGAGATGGATGTCGTTGTGGTACAAAAGACAAGCCTTGTAGGAACAGGGTAAGTTTTCGGTAAAATATCAGACTTTCCCTTTATTTCCTTACTCGTACCTTTTGATGCGGTTTCAAAGCTAATACATTCGTTATTTCATTGTTATGGTTTAGGAATGGCAAGGCACTAATAGCAGCTCCGCAAGACAACCTGGAGGAGATCAACAAACCCATTGGCAATCGACAAATACACGAGTCTGTAAAAAGAAAACTTGTCTTACCTTCTCCGGAATTCCAGCGAGAGGAAATGTACAGCGAAGATCATGGTATCCTGTGTCATATTTGGTTTGAATCCACGCCAGGAAAATCTTTTTCTCCAGCGAAATCCTTCTACGAGATTTCTCCCACTCTTTTTTATATGATATGTGTCTATCGTTGTTCACAAATAGTTTTCTGCCTCCGGAATTACTCCGTTTACCGCCGTGGCTGCTTCTACCGCTTGTGGACGCCATCTTGTTTTCACACCGTCTAACTTGAATACTGTCTGCCCGACACTTTTCAACTTGGAGTTGAAACTCGCGCATGCGTGACTGGTGATAGCACTCCTTTAATTCCACGTACAAAGGATGGTTGACTGCGTTTAAAGCTGACAGGAAAAAGGCCTTCTGTAAATGCTGTGATCGAACGATCAACATTTCAAACATGGGAGAGTCTGCGTTGAAATCGCACACGAGAAGTGAAAAGCAAAAAAAAAAAGTAGAATTGGAGGTGAACAGGCTGTGACATTATCCTCATTCGGTTTTGGTGTGACTGTAGAAAAAATGTGATATCGTGCCTGTGGAAATGGACTCCTTGAATATTATTAAAAGTCCTTGAAAAGTCTTGGAAAAGTCCTTGAATAAAAGGTCATCAAACCTGTATGAACCATAAACACCCTTCTTAATACTATTTGAACGCCAAAAGCGGCATCGGTCGAGTTATATCGAGCTGAAAAGATAGAAAAAAATTCAAATAAAACACAATTATACAGGGTATACTTAGCAAGTTTTATCAAAATATATCAGTCTCTTAACCCTTCACGACCAAGCGGCAACACCAACATTTCGCTCTCAAATACGCTGCTGTTTAACCTCTTATAATCTCGACTTACTGTAATATTTAAAACCGAGATTTACTCGTCCTTGATACTCGTATGCCCTTTTATCCCTACCTGAAGTTTTACTTGATAAATAGTTGGATTTCTTGCGACAGTGATCCTACCGCTCAGCTATAAGAAGATGCTGGTGCTGTAGACTGCTAAGATTCCCAATGGATAGACGAACGGCCGCGCGGAAAATCAGAAACGTGAAGTAAACGAGCCGACAGGAGTTAAAGGAGAGGCTTGTCCCCTCATTCCCTTATCCATTTTTTCTCCTCACTCGAGTTTCACCTGGTTGTTCAGAGCTTTCTTTTTTGGCTCGTTCACTGAATGACGTGTATGTATGTGTGTGTGTGTGTGTGTGTGTGTGTGTGTGTGTGTGTGTGTATGTGTGTATGTGTTTATGCATGTATGTATGTTTGGATGGATGGATGAATGGATGGATGGAAGGATGGATGGATTGGATTCATGTTCCTTTTTGTAACTTGTGTTTGGTTACGAAAAGGAACATATGTTCCTTTTCGTAACCTTTGGTTACAAAAAAGAACATACTTTCCTTTTCGTAACTTAATAAGGTTACGAAAAGGAACAAGTGTTCCTTTTAGTAACTTGATAACGTTACGAAAAGGAACATGTGTTAGAAACTCAAGATAAGACTATTTTAAACCGGTATTCGTGCACTATATTATCCTGTAGGCTTCGAAAGGAATATCCTTATGGAAATAAAGACTTGCTAATTGGAAAATTTAGAGTTTTGCAGAGTTTTAAAAATGGAAGTAAAATACGTAACAAGGCATATTACCCAGAAGCACTTTACAGATTATGGTGCAGAAAAGGTGACATCAGACTAAAGGGGCTCGTCGTCACCAGTCCAGAGTTATAGGCGCACGGCAAAGAGGAAATACTAAATGCTATGTGGTGAAGATGGTCAGAGTGAACGCGACACAATTTCTCCATCGCCCAACAATGGAAGGAGAAGCATCTTCCACGTTCAAGATGTACCACCACATCAAAACCCTGCTAGTTTACGGGGAGAACAGTCATTTTACACTGTGGGATGCTGCTGGAAGGGAAATCAGTCCATTGGAAGGGACAAGGCAAGACAAGAATGGTAACGATGATGATTCTACAATCGTCGTCGGCACAAAGAAACGCCTAACCAGAAAGATCAAAGAAGCCAGTGGTGGTTCTTTTGCAGAAGATGGGAGTAGCGAAGATACCAGCAGTGGAGATGACTGTATACCTGATGATGACGAGAGTGACAATGAACAACAACAACAACAATAATCTTTATTTGTACTCTTTTTCTTGAAAAAAAAAATTTCCAAAGTGAGTGGAATAAGAAATACAACATGATAGAAATGTATGGAACCCCACACAGAAACGAGAAAAAAAAATATCCGAGCTCCAGGTGGGATTTGAACCCACGACCCTCCGCGATCTAGACGGAATGAAAAATTAACGGTAAAAGTTTAGAGTACTGACTGTCTGGAATAACCATAAGGGTTAGCGGAGCCAGCCCTTATGGTGGAAGAATGAACGTGGAAGATGCTTGAAGAGCATGTGGAGGGAGAAGCTGTACTTCCACATCGAAGCCTTGGTAGCTTACGGGGAGAGCAGCCTAGTTCTTCACTGTGGGATGCAGCTGGAAGTGATGTTACTCCATCGGAAGCAACGAGACGAGACAAGAATGGTGAGGACGGTGATCTTACAGTGGTAGTCAGCAAAAAAAAAAAAAAAAAAAACCGCCAACCAAGAAGATAAAAAAGAAAAAAACAGTGCTGGTTGTTTTGGAGAAGATGAGATTAGCAAAGATACTGGCGATGATGATTATCATAAACCTCAAGATGACGAGAATGATAGTGAAGAGGATGAGGAGGTGGAAGATCAATGTGAAGATGACGAAGAACACCTGGAGAAGGTTAGCGACAAGACGCCAAGTCAGAGGGACTACTGCTTGGTGAGAGATCATCTTATCACGCGGCTGGTAATACTTGTCAACATGACGTTGGGAGAGCTAGCGAAAGCAACGCCAGATAAAGGTCAGATGGTGGTTACCGTCATGAAACACAAGACGTTGACCTCTCTTGGACCTGTTCATCTGGTGCTGAGCCCTACCATTTACACGTGTCTGCAAGTCGTTAAGTTCATTCGAAACAAAATACCAGGTGCAGGGACAAGCAGCGATGATCATGTCTTCATCAGCTCTACTGGAGACGCTGCGTCACTACATCAGTCGTCTATGGTTTTGGCGCAGCTGAACTCGTTTTGGCAGAAAGCAACGGGCAAGGTACTTGTCAGGGTGAACGCGGCGGCGTTTAGAAAGGCAGCAGTCTCCGCTGTGCATGAAGAACATGGGGATCTGAGGAAGGATCTAGCAGACCTGATGGACCACAATCAAAAGAAAGCAGAAACGTTCTACGTTATCCGCCAGAAGAAGAAAACCACCGCCAAAACATCTGAGGCATTGCGCAATATCATGTATAGAATCGATCAGACGGAAGCTGCAGAAGAAGTGCCAGATGAGCTGGTGTCCCAACAGCAAGGTAGGCAGGAAGATCAAAGGGATGGGAATTTGAAAAACGGTCGGCATCGCTGGACAGATGAGGAGAACGAAGCAGTGAAATCGGCGTTTGAAATGGCTATCAAGAAGAAATCCATTGATATACAAACAGTAAAAGATGTCATTCAAGGACACGAAATCCTCAGTAAAATCGACGCAAGCAAAGTTAAGTCAGATGCTTTATAAAGGAAGCAGGACAAACTTCATCGCTTGTTCCTGGACAAGAAGTCAGAGGTTATTTCATAAGTGAGCCGTAAAGGAGGAACGACTTTTACTGATCAAACAGAAATACATTAGCAGTTGTTTGGAGATCTTATCGAAAGCAATGAAAGAAATACCCAAAATTATGTGAAGACCACGACTGAAGAAGAAGATGAAGCAAGAAAAAAGATAGTTGGTTTTACGCCTTAGCAGCTTGCGGACAGTTGGGACAGAGCGAAGAAAGATTGCGCGTCTTGAAGATAAAAAAGAGCAGGTCATCGCCGATAAGCACACTTGACTTGTATGCAATGCTGAAAGTCTACCATCACATTAGTTAAACACAGCCGTATTTACCATGTTTCTTTAGAGTAGTTTTGCCTTAAAATTTCAGCATTCAAGGACCCAAAAAGACACTGAGCCATTGTAGCTAGAACGCGCATTTACATTCTTAAGAAAGCCCGTTTCTTAGCTTAATTACTCTTGCTGTTAATTTAATTAAGTAAAGCTACTTTAAGGTTAAGTGGGTTATTGTTATTTCATTGTAATTGCTGAGCCACTGTAGTTAGACCGAGCTTTTACATTCGTTAAGAAGAAACATTTCATAGGTTACTTAATGTTACTCTCACTGTTAATTTCACTAAGAAAAGCCATTTTAGGCTAAGTACTCTTACTGTTATTTCGTTAAAATTGCTTTTATTATAGAGCATTTTTTGTTAAAAGGGTATATGTTTGATTCTCTGAGGTAGCATTGACGTTACTTAATACCGCTTGCAATATTATGATCATAAACATAATTATGAGACCCACTTTTACCCTGTAGATGGCCCAACTTAAGGCATGTTCCTCGTTGTAACTTGGAGATTTCATGAATAAAATAAAAGATACGAAGTTTTGGTAAAAGTGCTCATATTCTCTACACTCAATAAACATTTTGCAATTCAAAAATAAAAGAAAATTGTCATCAGAAAACTAACCAATAATTTTTGGACTGTACCCTATTCCACACCCTGCAATTGTTCCTTTTCGTAACATTAGCGCATTTCGAGTGCATTCGGGAAAAAATTAAAAACTCCCTTTTAAATGGCATTACCACGTCAATACTTTCACATCACATCGACAGAAAGGCAGGCTATATGATTCAATAAAAATCTACGATAGCCATGGTTTTAATAACCTAAAATATTACTTCGCATGGATTGAATAGATTTAGCAAAATTTTAGCAACTTTTGTGTCTTCAGATAGCATTATCTTCCTGCGAAAAAGTCGCGTAAATTCATTAAAACATAGCTAGATATTTCCAAACTCCTTGGACAATGTTGTTAACTTCTTGTTTTGATGTCCTCTAACTTACGGCGCCATCCATGGCATATTTCAAGAACTATTTTACTTTTTCGAATTGAAAGCAAAAAACACTAACGTTTGAAAACTTTTTCAAACCTTAGTCGACTATAAAAAGCATAGACTTACACTCGGTTTGAAAGCTGTGAGCTTTTCACACAAATTAAAACGTTTCAGGAAGTTCTCTGGCCAATGTGCACCTTAGTTAAGGCAATATATCCGCGCGATTTGCTTTATTTTCGAATTTATAGCATATTCCCGTTCAGAAACCTGACGAGTGTTCCTTTTCGTAACATTTTCGACTTTGTCAAAATGTTACGTCGCTAAATTTTAATCTTAGTATGTATGTATGTATGTATGTATGTATGTATGTATGTATGTATGTATTTATTTCCCGTATAGGCCATATAGGGAAGTCCCCCCGCCCCCCTCTTCCTTCGGGACTGAGTGACTCCTGGGTTTAATGTCAAAGTACTATTCCAAGTTATTTTATTCTATTCCTTTCGGCGAAAACTCGAAAATAAGCTATATCTACTAAATTGCAACAGCAAAAAGCGCAAAGACAATCTGATACGACGAACTACCAACGAAACGCATCTTTCCTTTCATCAAATCCTAGGATCCTAAACGCTTTCCCGGCCAAAACCTTTGCTCACCGAAACAAAGCCCATTCCGTACCCAGCAAAAACAAAAACAAAAAATAAAATAAAATGAGGCAAGAAAAACGGAAAACGAAGCAAGAAGAGAAAGCGAAATTTTGCTTTCTGCATGCGAATGCCGAACTTTAGAAGCTAATGTTTTGCATGTGGATCGGAAGGCCGCGTAGTGCACTACCTGTGAGCCGTTTTGTGGTAAGTTTTAGCTCCTTATTGCTTGACAGTGACAAGAGAACGACTCGACTAGCTTGAAAACCAGTGGGTTAAAACGTTCTGGAAACGTCGGTTCCTTTCCGTTATCTGTGAGATAAAAGTGTGAGTATATGTTAAAAAGCTTGCATTTGTGTGAATGATTGGGAATGGGTCGAGTGTACCTATACAGCTTTCTGTTTAGCAGTCGTACTATTTTTGCTTCTTTCGTTTGTTTTGCCAACTTTTTCTTTAATTTTGCAAGTGACAAATGTTTCAGCGTTGCAAAGTAGCCAAGAAACGTACTTAACTCGTTCAAGCATATGCAGTCCATAATTAAACGTCTGCTTGATTGACGGTTGGTCGGCTGGGAGTGCAGACTGATAAGCAATTATTAAAGCCAGTAATTATATAGGGCAATTTTATGTAGAATTATATGACAAAGATTATATAGCAACATGTTCCCAGCAGTTGTTCCTAATCCCGATTTACATACTCCTGATAAGTTCACCTGTTCCTTATGTAAACATATTTTCCACCTCACTTAACACATCTCGTCTTGTGGCATCGAAGCGATAACGTTTACATCGTGTGGGTAAAGTCCAAAAATGAAGAATACGTCGGCTACCACTGGTTGGAGAAACACGTCTTTGTTATCCACGGGGAGTCTTCCCTCCAAGGCAGGAAGAATCGCATGGTGCTGCGCATTTGCGTTGGAAGCTGTTTTAATTGTCGTAGGAAATTTGCTCAGCATTATTCTGTTTGCTGTTTACAAAAACCTGCGTAAGAGAAGTTTGTTTCTGGTCATCAATATGGCGTTTGCGGATCTGATGTTAGGAGCTGTGGGCATACCAGTTTATATTTATCTCATCGGAACGCATTTTTTCCTATGGGCAGCGGAGTTAAGTACTTCTTTCCAAATTTTGCTGCCAGTCGCTGACGCCGTTTTCGCTCAGGCCTCAATAATTTCTGCGTCCTTCATATCCGTTGAGAGGTGCTTTGCTGTTTATTTACCGTTGTGGCACCGAACAATGTCATTGCGGGTTTACGGCGTGATTATTTTTATGCTATGGGTAATGGCTGCAATTGTCACCACAATCCTTTCCACCTTAAGGTATTTCACTTCAGAAAGACTGGCGTTCAGTGTTTGGATCCCATACACCTTAATTCTGATAATCATTATATGCGGGTGTAACATCGCCATTTGGCGAAAATTTCAACATGGAAGTATTGCTTCACATCAGCAAAACAGAGCCTTACAAAACCAGCGTCTGACAAAAACGTTGACGCTTGTTTCAATTATTGCGTTGATTTCGTGGCTTCCATTGCTTGTTACAAACTTTTTAGTAGTCAACCGTGTAGTTTTATTTATCAACTTTGATTCTCACTTGGGCCGCGGCATGAACATTTCCAATTTATTAAATTTTTCCAACTCCCTCCTTAATCCAGTGGTATACGTGTTAAGAATTCCCGAGTTTAAAGAAGCTCTGGGTTTGTGCTGTTTTAAAAGGCAGGCGGTAGTCAACATGGAGGTTAATGAAAGAAGGCATAACAGAGCTGCCGCCTTAACGCTGGAAACACAGCTAAGAACATTGCCAAGCGATCCCAGTATTGTAAACATGGCGGACGAACAGGACGTTATGAATACCAGGTTATGAACAGGTACTAGTCTAGCTTACATTGCTAGAAAATCAAACCCGTAAACTGGTTTCTTCTCCTTTCTTATCTGCGACTTTGAGCTTGTAATTTATATGCAAGTACCGTGTGTATAGATAAAACAACTTTGGACATAGATGTCATGAAGTCATCGAAACGTAGTTCGATTTTTATTTCGCTGATCGTTTTTCTAAATTGTTTTACATTATTATTTTATCGTAAACTGTTTTTGTTCAATCAACTAAATATTCAGTAAAGTGTTAGAGCACGAAATGGAAGAAGAGATTAACCTGTAGTTGAATTCAATCAGCGTGGTTCTTCTTGTGCATTTAGATTGTCGGTAATAGACTGAAAATGGCCGTTAATTGTTTTCGCAGTCTTTTGCATGTGTAAGGGCATTTTTGTGTTTTGATGAAAAGTTCTGGTAGAAATTAATATTTAATTCTGTCCTGGATTCTCGCTTGTTTTTATTTCTTAGTGATCTGCGTGAAGGTTTTGAAATTAAATTTGTTTTTAGACTTCCTTGGTTAGCAATTCACTTTTGGGCATTGGGTAGTGGATGGACTCATTTTTACGATTTCATGCTGCGCAATCCGTTTGTAAATTTATTCATGAATTCTTTGGCTGCCACGTTATATTACGACTCAACTCCACCCACACTGCGCAGCTTTCCTTTCCTTAAAAACTGTCACGCACTTAGCATCCTAAGAAACAGTTTTGTTGTACTGGAAAAAAAACTGATATGTGTCCGAAGATTCGTTACAGCGTTTACCAGTCACACGCGCCCTCCAACGGCTTTTTCCTTTTTCGAAAACTAAGTTCCCAAGCATTTTCGATAATTACCTTCGTTATGCTAGTGATGTCCACACATTTAACACTAGATATGCTTCAAAAAGTAAGTTCTATAAAGCACGCTTCAAGACTATTATTGGAAAAAAAAAAAAAAAGGTGTCGGCTCTGGCAGCCGACCATTGGCAAAATTTACCACAAGATATTTAAGATCTCAGTCTTTCCAATTTACCGAGAAAAGTAAAACAGAATTTACTAGGAAGCAAATGTAACTATATGGTTTATTTAGGCGCTAGGCATTTCCATCATCGTCATCAATATTTGGCTTAGTTTAACCTACAAACACCCTAATACATTTTATTTAACTACCCATACAAATATATTTTAAGGTGATATGAGAAGGAAATGTGAAATAAAGTATTGTAAGTTTTGGTGGACGTCAATCAAATGTATGTGCCTTTGCGTTCGCCTTGCTCACGGGCAATAATTAGGGACCTTTAGCAAAGTGGACGAGAACGTGGACGTCAACATCTCTGGCAGTTTGAGGACTGGTACGAGACCGCCGTTCGCGGAGACGTGGACGTCAGCGAGCCAAACAAACACTGAGTGGAAGAGATTGAACAAAATAATCAAATTCTTTCGAAGATAGTTTCTTTTAAAGAGTTTCGAGAATAGCTTTGTACTTCTCTACGCCGATAACTCAGTTTCGGACGCAGAGTTTGTGCTTCTCTGCGATACATACAATTAAAAAAATCCAGATTTTCCGTACGAAAGCTACGACAGATTTAACACAAATGCGCGCTGGATTTAAAGCAGAGTTCCGTGTCGAAAAGCAAGATCATCTTCCGCGCATTGTTGACGTCGTACAGCTTCCACCAGTGTACAGGTGCGGGGAGAGAAGTATTTGAGAAAATATGAAGGGCTATATTTGTTTAGTTCTTGACATACCGCCATAACAGCTTCAAATTTACAAGTTCCACCTGAGACGTACCAAACAACCGAGTTTTCTTTTATCCTGGAACTCAGAAATAACTTCTTTCTAGTCTGACATCCAGGAACAGAGCCATACGTTTTAAGAAATCCACAAAGAGAGCGAGCAATAGGCTAAAAACGTAAGAAAAATTAAGCTTAGTACTCTCGTTCACTACAGAACGGGAAACCTCATGTTATGGCGTCCTGAACTTCGTGCGGACGACGAGTTGTGGACCCTAAGGCATGCGCAATAGAATCGAACTACGATTTCTCAACTTCCGGTCGTTCACGTCCACATCCTCGGGCTCTTTGCTAAAGGTCGGTAATGATTTGAAATTTACGAACAGTGTACAACCACAACAACATGAGAACTAAATAATAACCTTTATTACAGGATGAACTATAAACATTTGACAGGTAATCTCTTGCGGCTTTCAGTACCTTTTTTACTGTCAATCCCATTTGTCGTATAGTTCTGCTGAGGGTTTGCATTGCATACGCCTCACCTCTCTCGTACTCCAACCACGCTTGCAACTCGTCAAGATAGAGCTCTGGATTATCTTGTAGCACAACAAATGACAAGAATTTCTGCGGCTAAAATAATCTACATCCGTAAAAAGCTGATAAAAAGTCAAATTCCACACAACTCGACTCATTTTCTGAGTCTTCTGAGGCCAACGTTTTCAGCTACCTGATATTTTTCGTTTCTTTGATCTTCTCTTTGGCGGATCGCTTACGGCTCCAGTGTTAACGTACAATCGAATCGCCTTTATCACAAACGTTTTGCTCCCAAAAAGTGTTTCTGCATGCTGTGTGATTCAAGGCAGACCATGTTGTCTCGACATAATAATCGTCCATAATCCTCCATCTCAACGAATTAAACTGGAAACGACTTTGTCAGTAATAACTGAGCGATTATACCTGATCACAACGACGATTGAACATGGCGGTGAAACTGACACGAAACGAGGGCTATATTGTCATGGAAACATTTGATTGACGTCCGTCCACCAAAACTTAGTTTTGGAGAATGGGAAAAAATCGTTGAAGGGCGCGTGTGACTGGTAAGCGCTGTAAGAAAATGAGCACACCCTTCAGAGGTGGTGATTTCCTAGGGAATGGTTTATGAGCAGGAGAACGGCTTCAAAAACGTCTGTTGTGGATCGATCCATTCTTACACAATTATTTAGATTTTGGGTTATAATTTTGGCTTCGAAAATCAGCCGCGTGAGATTTGGAAGCCAAAGTAGCCAATTTTGATAGCATTTACAAGCAGGAATTTATAATCGCCTTTTTGAGCAATGATTGGCTGTAACCTACGAAAGCCGAGGAGGGACTTCAGACTTCAGACTTCAGACTTCAGACTTCAGACTTCGGATTTCGGATTTCGGAATTCGGGTTTGGGATTTCCGACTGTGGATATTTAATATATCAGCCATATTTTCAGATGTCGCTGTCGGAATTTCATACACGGACGCTGATGTCGATGTGTCGTCTACGAAGTCGAGGAGGGACTTCAGACTTCAGACTTCAGACTTCAGACTTCAGACTTCAGACTTCAGACTTCAGACTTCGGACTTCAGACTTCAGACTTCAGACTTCAGATTTCAGAC